>CM062818.1:342948332-343548332 GCA_031772625.1 Pinus tabuliformis | reverse complement strand
TTGGACATTTATGATTGGGGTTGGAACAACCCCTAAAAGAACAAGGTCAGCTGATTACATCATCTCCCAGAAGTTCTCCATGAAAAACTACTCAGAACTGGTCAAAACTAGACCATCTCACCTGCTCCATGGTCAAAGTGCGCTGCATCCCACCCAGCTTCAAAGAGCACCTGTGGAATCAAAGTAGCATAACACTATACAAGAACAGAGATCTACTATCATAAACAATATAGGACCAGATATATATTGACCACACAAATGCATATATCATCAATCATGCAAGAATGTGGAGGAAAACTTGAATAGCTTTGTTAATAATCAAGAATAGAAAAGAGGATTACAACCAATTGCTCTGACCCAACATCATCCTCTCAGCAAGAAAGCCCTTCTTCACCTCATGAAAAGCTTAGATCACCCAACACTATGATGTTGCACCAAGAAACCAGCAACACTTCCTTACAAGATACAAAATTCAGCCCTCTGGATCTCTGGGATGAGGGATCCATATATAGATGTTTGTAAGGGGGGTGAGTCAGCTTTTGAGATTTGATTAGTGTCCTCTCTTTGATAGTTCTTGATTCCACTTGGAGATTGATGATCTCTTACTCATCCCTGGGTGAATGCAGAGAGGCAAGTGTCACAGGAGAAGTTTCTGGAAGATTCCATGATCTTCCACCTTGCAGATTGACCCTGCCATTTGTCCACTCTCACCCATCTCACCCCATAGAAGGGATTTTCACTATGCATCACACCTCCCGTGTGCATTTAGGTGGGATGCAACGCACTTTGACCATGGAGCAGGTGAGATGGTCTAGTTTTGACCAGTTTTGAGTAGTTTTTCATGGAGAACTTCTGGGAGATGATGTAATCAGCTGACCTTGTTCTTTTAGGGGTCGGAACAACACTTTTAGGGACTTAGGAGCCCTTGGTTTATGGACATTTATGATTGGGGCTGCAGTGCCCAAAAATGTCTATAACAGTTGCCCCCTAAAGCATGAGGTCGTTAATCTTTTGATGTCGGGTGAAATGCTTTATCATGAGGATCCGAAGTTTTTTTCGAGCTGTAAGGCAACCTGTAATAAGATACAATACAATACATTATCTTCATAATATTTTCACGATCTAGCTGAGGCGGGCATTCCCATGCTCAGATTTATAAATTCATTTTCATGTACATAAGACAGACAATCGTCTGTGTGCAGACTGATGATTCTGGTAGAGACATCATCCCTTAGGTTGGATGATTATCTGTGCAGTAATGATGTACATTTGATGTCTTTATTTTCTTGAATATATATCGCAGCCTGGATGGATGAAACTAGATCTGGGGTCTTCAATCTCGTTCGATCTTCACTCAAAGTACAAGTCGATCCATGTGAGAGATGTTCTGGAGTCGAACATGGAAAGACATCACCTGATTACCAGCCAATGATGTAAGCTATTAACAGGCGCGAGAGGAATCACCGATAATAATGATGACCCTCAAGGTACTACAGTAAAATTCACGTGGTGTGAATAAGGGACTTGGTGTCAAACACCACGCAAAATCTTTCGGTCGAAGGCCATTGATGTAAACCTGTCGCCGGAAGTGAGAAACTTGCCATTGAGGCATGCAAGCTTCAAAGTACTGAAATGGTTGTTCCTAAATCGACTTCTTGGATAATGAGCTGATGTCGACAAGAAGCGATCCATCATAGGAGGGCCTTAGTGAATCCCACATCAATGACACGGAATGGAGCAAATGATTTTAATGGAGGTGAAAACGATTTGATGACATAAGGTTCAGGGTGGCGGTCATGAAAGAATGGAGCGTAAATGTATTGCAGTGGATGAGACACAGGTGAATTCTCTGAGCGACTTCTCTTGAACATATCGGCGACACTGACATGATGGATTGGTAGCATTAACCCCAAATATTGATGGTGTGATGGACCAATGGTGATATGACCAGTGAACGGAACAACCCAACCCGACTCAGATGTGGAGTGAAAGTGTCATGTTCAAGAGCGACTTGCTACGAATAAAGTTTCTTCAAGTTTTCTTTCCAAATTTTCCCCAGTCATTGTTGACCAGTACCTCTTTAATTTTGTCAAGCTTGAGGAGGATAACATATGCTTGTTTTATAATTTGCCCTTCGGGCAAACCCATCAGTATGTTTTAACGAGCCTAGCGATAGTGAAACTCGTTCTTGTTTGTATGGACAAGTTTGTCGCTATTCGGTTTTAACGGGTTTAATGACAAAGATAATTCGGTCCTTTTCAATTTTAGAGAGTCTGAAAAGGGACGTAAAGAAAAATCCAATAATCCTTTTTCGTCATATAATCCCTTGAGTACGAAAAAGTATAAAATAATACAAAAGGGATGAATTTTCGGTAATTTTAACGAGCCGAACAAAACAAGCGCTCGATCTTTTTGTGTAATAATCCCTCAGGTCCAAAAAGATTAAAATCTAAAGGAGGGATAGCACTTCCGGTCACTTTAACGAGCTGGAGAGGCCAATTTCTCGGCAATATTTTCATATTTTACGAGTCAAATGAAAAGAGCTTAAAGGAGACTCGTTTTTCGAGGAACGAGTGATAAATTCGGGTAGCAGCTAATTCCAGGTAAGGTTTGGACTTTTCCAATCACGACAGTGTCACAAGGATGGCTAACAGGATCACTCTTTGCAGCTGTTCCTCAAAAGGGTAAATCAAATGGAGGTGAATGATTGGCCAAGATAGAGTGGAGGTGATGATGAGAACACGTCCAAGGTTTCAAAGGCTGATGATAATTCATTCACGATGGTTATTTACCAGAAATTGGTTCATTTTTTAATGAGTTTAAACTTTGGGGGAACGTTTTCTCATTGCTTACGTTTATTTTTTAACGAGCTTGAATTCCACGTTAAAACTGCTCGATCCAGTTGTATAATAAGGATGTCTCATTTAAAATGGCATTTTTTTCAAAGCTTTGCCCTGCATCCTTTCTTTATGCAAGTTATGAAACGAAAAATCCTATGAGTTTAAAGGGTTAGAGGACATACAAATTTAAAAAATAAATGGTCGCTCTTCGCTTGCATGCCAAAAGGTTTGCATGCCCCCGGGTATAGCGAAAAATTTCCAAGTTACCAAAGATTGTTCTATCCGCACTGCGGACAAAACACTTCCTCGACGATGTCTACCGAAATAAACAAAGGTGAGTGGTGCAACTGGCTCCACTCACATAACTTTGACGAAGGAATCTTATTCCAGTCTAATCTCATAAACCAGTCATATATCCTTCGTGGAAACCTACCCTATACCCAAGGTTTTCCTGTCGAAACAGACCAGGGTGCATGCCCCCTGGGTTTCAGTCATATCCTCCGAATCACTCGCGCTCATCAGGTGGACGGACTGGGGATTGATGAGACACTCCTTGCACGAAAAGACCATTCAGGGATGGTATTTGACTATTTGCTATGTGTGAACCGGGGAATGAAAGCTGGTCTACGAGCTTGACCACTCTTCCTTCATGCGGAAAACACATTACTCTAAAGAGTGAGGAGACAATGGCTCTCATGCAATAAATATAGTCGCGTCCAAGGAGTAGATTATAATCCAGGGGTCCTTGGACTACCAATATGTTCATGTGAATGATTTTCCTTCTCAATGTTATCGGCACATTGGGAAGGATCCCTAACGTTCGACTGGTTCCTTTGTCAAAGCCTGTTAGATTTCTCATTTCAGGAAAAAGCGATGGCGAACCAAGCGCTTTCCAAGCAGTTGAGGAAAGGATACTCACAAAAGCCCCTTCATCTATGATGGTATTGGCCATGACCATTCTATATATTTGAGCAATGATTCGAAATGGTACTTTGGCCGGTAAACGGGGTCTGCCTAGTAGATTCCAATCGAAGGAAACAACTAGGTTGCTTGGAGGTGGGACCGAATAGACAACCGGATATGACTCTGATGAACTTCCTTCCTGCGGTAAAGGAACGGGTAGACTGCCCCCATGTTCATCGGATTCTGTGCTTATGAAGAGAATTTGAACGGTGTCGTTCTTGTTCTCTCCGGTGACTGTATCATCTGAAGATGGACCTTATGAATGCAAGATCGGGTCAACTGCCGCCTCGAACTTTTGAATTTCGTCTGGTGTGGATTCAGAGGGTTCATCTTCAATGATAGACGCTTCAGCCGACCACAATGGCGTGTCAGCCGGATTTTCAACTAGTGACGGACTCGGCAAGAGTTTCTTATATCCAGGAGGAAGCCATAACGGTGAAACCGGACGGTCGTCCAAGACTCTTTTAGCCTCGTCTAAGAAGGGACAATGGTGGATGGCGTGATCGCCTTCACACAGTTTACAAGGAAATTTACATTTTCCTTTTTGTCTAGGGGCTTCACTTTCACTAGTTGACGGTGTATTCTCAACATGATCGTCAGAGGTTGATGACACCGGATCGTGCAAATGAGGAGACTAGTCCCTTAGGATCCGAGGGATGCAAGGACAATCTCAATGATAGTGTTCTCCTTTGCAAATGACACATGGCGATTTAGGTATGGACGGTGCAGTGTGTGGATTTTCGCTAGACGATGCCTGTTGCCCCTTTTCGCCTTTGGCTCCTTCTTCTTCTTCTCTTTCTTCTTCTTCTCCTTCTTCTTCTTCTCCTTCTTCTTCTCAGTTACTTGATTTTTGGATTTACCAGCTTCATCAAGCGAAGAGAAAGGAGGAGAGAGAGAATTGGACGAAGTAGAAGGTTGGGGGGTAACCCTGGTATCATTTAGTTGCTAACTTGATTGTTCAGGAATCACGGTGTTCTGAACGATAGAGGTCGAGAAGAGCCATACGGGCAAGCCGATTGTCAATCCTGGAAGCGACAATGTGGCCATATGGGGTGCACCAACATATCCCCAAGAGGAGAAAGGACTAGGATTTCCTCCAAGGGGAAATCCTTGGTTGGTGGACTCCATTTTTCTCAACCTAAGACCAACGTAGGAAAGGTGATGTTTATTCCGATTAAAATAAATTTTAGATTCTTTGACACAACTTGTTTTTTCAATTTTTAAGAGTCGAGAAAAAACAAAAGATGATTCTAGTCGCCTTCGATTTTTAATGAGCTTGAAGTGACAAGTGCTCAGATGGACCTTTTCCTTTAAGGAGTCTGAAAAGGAAAGAAAGAGACTACTCTTGAAATCTAGATAGAGGGATTACCAAACCAATCGCAAAACTGCAGAATACTTTTTACGGTATGGCAGTCAATCTTCCTGAATGATATGTTTAGTGCATTGCGATCGATAGGGCGGCAGGCACGGCTTCCTATGGATAAAGGATAAAGCCTATTGTGGTCTCCCAATATATACTCGACGGTACGTGGGAAAACAAGTCTGTACTGGCACTTATCGTCTTAAAGTGGAGGAATCAACCAACCAGCAATGAAAACAACGGTTACCAGGCTTTACGACGCCGTAATATGTCTCTAGCCTAGACTTCTAAATGTTGTGCGTTAGGTTCCAAAGCATTTTTAGATTCATTAAATTTATTTTACAGTTGATCTTGCTTAAGAAATTTTCCTTTCAGGTTCATCGCGTGATGTAGATATACAATTCCTAAAATGCAATCTAAGATGATAAACAATCGTTTAATCTTCTTTTTGCAATGAAAATCCTATCTACTAAGGAAAGAGATGATATTATTTCAACATAGAGGAAAGAGCACACACTATATGCACTGTCCTAAATCAAACCAACAAACAGTCTAAATGCAAATGCACATGCATGTATTTGTTTTCAGCCTTCTTAATGTGTGAATGATAAAAAGAAAGCTAAGCGCAAATTTGAATTACTTTTCAAAGCGACATTACTAACAAGTTTCTTTTCAATACAAAATGAAGACAACGACTTTGGAATTGAAAACTTTCTTTCGACACTTGAAAAAAATACTAATTCAAATCAAATACAAGAGTAACAATGTAATTGACTATCAAGAACAATCAGATTCTCTTCTATGACTGAAAACGACACTTGCGACACTTCCAGATCAAGAAACGACAATTTAATTACGCTAATTCTTTGTAAAAGAGAACTGAAAATGGCTCACAATACATAAAAACATTTACAGTTCTTTGCACAATGGAAGCGGAATAATGGCAAGGAAGGGGGTTTCCAACAGAGGTATATTGACTACAGACAACAAAACTCCTAAATAGAGCTGAAAAGAGTGAAAAAACCAAAGTCTGAGGGCAAAATTAGCCCTTTCTGATCAGCGCACATGTTACACAGGGATTCCAGTATGCATCCCACTTACAGCACACGGGAAGTGCGATGCATACTGATATCCTTGAAGAGAGGGTGCGATGGTACGGTGCGAGACTTTTGATCCAGTTCTTTATCACAGTTTGCAGCACAGTTCAGGGATTTAGGCCGAGCAAGTGGTAATCAGTAAATAAATCACAGGGGTAGATCTAAAGAGGTTACTAGAGCCACCACAAGGGCAATTAGAGAGTTTGTAAATCAATTTTTCAGTTCATAAACGAAACCCGGAGATAGACTGAAGCATCATTGATCTACTTTGCATTTGCATAGCAAATGCAGTTCGAAGGCTAGCTGGCTTGACTTCAGGCTCCGTCTGTAAGTTTATAAAGCAAACAAATATAGACAAACAAACAATTTATTCGCTCCCCAGCGGAGTCGCCATTTTGTTATCGGGAAATCTAGTGTCTATGCAGAGCTACTAGTCCCATTAAGGCTGGTAGCTACCTTAGAAACAAACAAACTAAAACCACTTTCGTTTTCCTTGATGAGAAGTAGATAAGAGGGGAAAAAAGGAGACCAACCTCTGTCTTGCGCTTGGTTCCTTGCTTGATTCCTCTCCCTTCTGATAGGTCTTTGCCACTCGCTTCCCCGTCTACCTAGCTTCAAAGAGCACCTGTGGAATCAAAGCAGCATAACACTATACAAGAACAAAGATCTACTATCATAAACAATATAGGACCAGATATATATTGACCACACAAATTCATATATCATCAATCATGCAAGAATGTGGAGGAAAACTTGAATAGATTTGTTAATAATCAAGAATGGCAAAGAGGATTACAACCAATTGTTCTGACCCAACGTCATCCTCTCAACAAGAAAGCCCTTCTTCACCTCATGAAAAGCTTAGATCACCCAACACTATGATGTTGCACCAAGAAACCAGCAGCACTTCCTTACAAGATACAAAATTCCAACCCTCTGGATCTCTGGGATGAGGGATCCATATATAGATGTTTGTAAGGGGGATGAGTCAGCTTTTGAGATTTGATTAGTGTCCTCTCTCTGATAGTTCTTGATTCCACTTGGAGATTGATGATCTCTTACTCATCCTTGGGCGAATGCATAGAGGCAAGTGTCACAGGAGAAGTTTTTGGAAGATTCCATGATCTTCCACCTTGCAGATTGACCCTGCCATTTGTCCGCTCTCGCCCATTGCACCCCATAGAAGGGATTTTCAGTATGCATCGCACCTCCCGTGTGCATTTAGGTGGGATGCAGTGCACTTTGACCATGGAGCAGGTGAGATGGTCTAGTTTTGACCAGTTCTGAGTAGTTTTTCATGGAGAACTTCTGGGAGATGATGTAATCAGCTGACCTTGTTCTTTTAGGGGTCGGAACAACAATTTTAGGGACTTAGGAGCCCTTGGTTTATGGAAATTTATGATTGGGGTTGCAGTGCCCAAAAATGTCTATAACAGTGTAGTCATTCACGGGAAATTAAAAAAAAAAAAACAGACAGTGGTAGAGATTTTGAACTCCAGCGCAACTAATGGTAAGGGATTCCAAGCATAAAACATCCAGTCCCATAATAGCACTGCAGTCTGCATATGGCCACGTACACCTGGCCACTTCACTCCCTCACCACGAATCACACCACAATTAAAAAATGCTTGGCTGAAACCACCTGTTGTTCATGTGCATTTGTAACATCCTCAATTGAAGTATGCATCCTCCGCTGCCACAAAATGATTAACTAGTCGTCCTCCACTGGTTTTTCTACCTGTATTTGAGATTTTTTTGCGTATCGGGCTCGCTCAGAGGCCCAGTGGCGTTCTACAAGAACCAGGGGGGGACTTCTACAGGAAGTACGACACAGCCTTCCAGAGCAGGGAAGCCTGGATTTTTCCACGTCGAATTTGGAGCTTGAAAAGAGGTAGGCTCAGGAAACTGCTCTGCATATGATATATTTATATAAGGTGGAGGATTAAAAACACAATATTGGGTTGAAAGAAAGGAAAGTGAAGCTTAAAAGACTGCCTGTGTGTTTTTTTTCCTTCTTTGGGTTATACACGGTCTCTCCGTTTTCCTGCTCTTCATCCAAAATATGTCTTTTTCTTTCTCACATTCTTTTGAAAAAGGATGCAACCATAGAAGCCAACCTATGAGAAACCAAATTTGTAAGACTGTCCACTCTCTGAAGAAAAACCTTGTGTTATAAATATTCTCTGTTTTGTAAAAGGTATTGATTTTTCTAAAAAACCGAGAAGCAAATTCAAGATGGAAACAGTTCAAAGAAAAAATGGCAAATTGATGTTGTGAAAAAGAAGAATATGAGAAATTCCCGACTCCAGAAAGACAAACCTCAGCCATTTCTCTATTTCCGGTTTTGAAAATTTGTTTCCTCCCTCCTCACCTAAACATTTCTAGCAGTCACCACACATCATGATAGGGAGATTTTTAGAAATATGGTAGGGGAAGATGAGGAGGAAATAGAAAAAGAGGAAAAGGCCAAAATGGAGAAAGAAGAACTTGAAACAAAGGAGGGAATCAAAGCAGAAGATGAGAAGGAAGATCCATAACAGAAAAAAAAAGACTAAAGCAGAGAAGGCATAAACAAAACAAGATGAGAAGAACGCCAAAATAGAGCACGAGGAAGCAAGCTAATAGAGGCAGAGAAGACCAAAGAAGAGGAAAAAAGGAGGAAGAGACACACCACGAGATATTAGTGACAGCAGACCGAAACAACTTCTACAGGAAGCATGAAAACAGTTTCTACAGGAAGCATGAAAACATAATAGCAAAAGGAGAAATCACCTAAAATATTGGCAAGGGAGGCAACAACCGTGCTTGCCACCTTAAGCAAACCTCCAAAACCAAAAAGGAAGAGAAAGAAGCAAACCTCCATGTACTTTAAAGAGAGGAGGAGCACACAGATCAAAGTAAGCAGACCCTAGCCACAATCAAAGGAGAAAATTGTCATTAAGGACACAATAGTTAAACAAAAGGAGGAGCCTCCTTCAAAGATATCCATCACCTATGAATGAGGAAGCCACAAACCTTCACTTTAAGAGAGAGAATTCAGATGATGGACTCAAAGACAGCTCTACAGGAAGCTGAGACAGTTCTACAGGAAGCTAAGAATTCTTTACAGGAAACTCGGGCTAAGCTAAAACAGACCGAGCAATTGGAGGAAAAGGCGGCCAAACAATCACAAGAAGAAGGAAAGACAAGGAAACATCTGATGAACAACAAAGAGAGGACAAGCTGCAGGCTGAGGTTGAGGTGCTAACAAAATTGCTACAAGAAAAGGAGCACAGGCAGTGGGAAGAAGCAGAGAGAAAAACATGGTTTCATCACCGAGAAGAGGACATCACTTCAGAAGCTTGGCATGAAAGGGAGGCAGCCAGGGCCATCAAAGATGAGGAGATAGATTAGTTCCTTAGAGGATGAGCAACACTTTCAGTAGGGGGGTGATGATGAGCCCCAAAAATGGATAATTATATGGGCTCATTCAACCTCCTAATTCAACTTAATCCACCATTCTCATTAGTTTATTGCATGTTTTTTATTATATTTATGCTAATAGAGTGAATTGGGTTAGTCATTATGCCAACAAGTGTAATGGGTGCTTTCTGCAGATTTTTAGTCAATTTTGAGACAAAATCAAAGGTTTAAATGAGCACTTGGCAGCCAAATTCGTGGAGAGGATTTTTAGGAATGTGTCCCCTTCATTTATGGGCCCTTACCTCGAATTCTCCACCATCAGCTCAGAGTTCAAGGGCCACCACATCAATTATCACAAGGGAAGCCGAGCAAGGGCTAGTAAAGGTGATGTTAACTACAAGTTTTGGCAGCCGAGTTCCTAAAGTTTAGGAGGGTTGTTGGGGTCCTCAATTTGTATAAATAAGAAGGCTTAGGTCCTCATTTCATTTAGTCACTTTGTAGGCAGAAGTTAGCTAGTTTTCAGTTGGATTTTAGTCATTTTTTTAGTCATTTCTTAGTCAGTAGGTTAGCACTCTAGCGCTGCTCTGTTTTTGCTCATTTCTGGATCCTTTGCTGTAAAAATTTCTGTGATATGGTTATTTTCTGAATAATGGAAATCAGTTGCATTTTGCCTCAGTTCTGAGCTTCTTTTTGGGAGCCTGTAGCTCTTGGGGTTGGGCCCAACCCAAGTGCTAGGACCTCATCTTACTTATTGTCGGATTAGACCGAGTACACCTCCACATTCTACATTTGACTTACCATTCATCCACATTGCAGTAAACCATTTGCGTCAATCCAGTTGCCTCATCCACCTAAGATCAGACCGAGTACAGCTCCAAATTCTACATTTGGCTTACCATTCATCCACATTGCAGTAAACCATTTTCGTTAATCCAGTTGCCTCATCCACCTCACACCAAAACCAAATAATGGGGGCCCCATGCTCAGCAAAAAACCCACCTGCATCATCACACAGGTCACCATTTTCTTGGGGCACTCGCCTCTATGTTTGTACATCCAAAACCACCTTTACATTATTTTGCAAAGCGTACAAATATTTTTTAAGGAAAAGGATTCTCAACTATATTTTTGTGTCAGTTACCTAGCAATAGTCCTTAGTCGCCCTCGGTTGGAGCTCACTTTTGTTATATACACCATTTCTCATCATTCACTCATTACCTACCATGGCAGTTAGAATAGACTCATCCCCACCCCCCTAGATGTCTCATCGACTCCAGGAGAATTCACCCTAGACATGTTGTTTTCATTGCAACCACTCGCGTTACAACTCCAACCTTGGGCACTTTTTCATATCCACTCATGCTACCAGCTCTCTCTATCATGCCTTTTTGACCCATCATATTATAACCATTTACTTCAGTTTCACATAGATTCCCCGAAACCAATTTTCAGGTGGTTGGCACCCATTTACTGTCGACATCAACACTCATCTTCTAGGACTGAATTAGTACTTTGGTTTCTCCCCCCTTGAGGGACAACCTCAAATGGCATAATGGGAACCATTATTGCTTATTGATGTCATCGGTCTCCTTGACATTCAACATCAACATAAGTTTCTCATGTCATATTAGTATTGTAAATTTATGACCATTGCAATTCTCTCATTTAGTCGAAGACCTATGCATCCAATAACACCTCATTCAATAATGCTTTATCTTTGATTCATGGGAGCACCCAGTTCAGCCTATTTGTAAAAGAAACCCTTGAGGGTGAAATCAATTATCTTCTTCAACCATCACCATGTCAGTCACATCAATATTGACATGACAGGACCTTTCCTGTATGATTGTAATACTTAGTCATAGTCATCATAATGAGCATGGGATATTCCCACCTTGTACAGACACTTTTGTATCAGTAAGTCTTCAGATCATGGTTTTCTTTAGTTATTAGTCAAGAAGTTAGTAAGAATCTCAGTCAAATCAACAAAACATGATGTATTTCGACTATACACTTTCTCATAATGTTACACATCAGGGGGAAACTGTTATCATGAGAATATTGTACAGTGATTTGTACGCAGAAAAATACACTCAAAGTTAGTGAACAACATAATTAGAGGGAACATTTTTAGCTAGAAACATCATGAAGACCCAAAAATCAAAATCTTTCTTAAGGTTAAGTTAAAATTTGACCCTCGCAGGTGCACCACTGCTGGAAGTTAACTTCCTTGTGATTTTTCCTTTAATAGTTGCAAGGGTCACGAAAAATCCTAGCCAGTTGCTCAGGATACATACTTTCTTAAGAAACACTCCATGCATTGAAATGATGGGATGACCATTTAAACCTTGAGCCCCAAGAAGCCTTAATGGAAAGAATATGGTAGCTCTCATATAATTTATGAGGAAAGCAACTAGATTGATGAGCCAAAGGAGGGGAATGCCAAAAAATTCTATAAATACAAGTTCATGGAGAGCCAAAAATAAGAACAAGTTGTGCATTGTTATTCTTCCAAAATAGCTCCCAAGCAATCTAGCATAGCATTGTGAGGAGAATTCCATCATTGTAGAGAGTTTTCTATACTTCTTTGAGAGAGAAAGCACTTGTAAAAGAGGTTGAGAAAGGGAAATCCTTGTTCAAATATTTTAAGAATTATTTCTCAAAAAATCCCTTAAAGTGTCTTTGATATTTTTATTGTAACTCTTCCACCACCAGCAATCAATAAAGAGGAATTTTTTCCTATACTTTTGTTGATTTGTTTTGCTTCACAAGATTATTTGTGTGTTATTTAGTGTATTTATGATCTGAAATTGATCTAATACAAACAATAAGGTATTACAAACTCATGTGCATGGATGTGCCTATGTTATTTTATGCAATGGATCGATAAGATTGCGAAATACACAGGCAATGAAGCAATTAAAGAAAACATAATAGGCAACACATATAAACATAACAAGTTTAATAAGGAGTTCACCTAATACTCCTTGGCTATGTCTCCTGGTCCAACCTTTAGTGGTGGCCTCTCTATTATGTTTTCAAGCAGAGTTTTTACAACAATGAGCTCAATTTGAGTCTCACACAACAGATATTTCATGATTGCTTAGTTTGCATAGTTATTTCACATGATTGCGTTGCAAATAAACTGTTGTTATTTAGGTCAGATTAGGTTAAAATAGCTAGATCTTTGGTTTTCTTAGTCTTTGTTGGTTAGTTTTGAAAAATCACGTGCAGAGTGCCTGTGAAGCCTCCTCTCCTACCCTTACCCCATCCATGCAACCTGCTTCGCCCTCCAACTTAGATTCTTGCCTCTCATTTGCTACATTTTCTCCCTTTGCCCTAAATTCTACATTCTTGTGCATCATTGCTCCCTCCATCCTTGAACCAAATCCAATCGCTCCTTAGCCTCATGCGCCAGGTCCTAGACCCCTTAATATCCTTATCCAACCTCCATGTCCACTTTCCCACCGTTTTTCCTCCATCAACCCTCCAAAATCCTCCTTTCGGAACATCCTGTAGAAATTATAGAACATCCTGTAGAACCCTTGCAGACTTCCTGTAGAAGCTCACGAAAGTAGTTTCTTGAGATCCGATCACTGTGAAACTCTCTGGAAGGGTGCTAGGGACCCCTTAGGCCCTCTTCTAACCTTCCCAACCTCCTGCAAGCATTTCCTTTCACCAATCCACCTCTGCATAGTCAAAAACAGTTAAATCACATGCACAATAATTCTGCCAACTTACTCAAAAATACAAAAAGATGTTTCTTTTCAGATTTCACTTCAGAAATAGCTTAGTCATATGCATTCCTTTCTGTAGCCTTCATAATTTTTCTTGCACCAGTAGGGTTAGTCGGTAAAACTAGGGTTTGCATTTCCTTTCCGCTTTCAGTTTCTTTCTACAAGTAGATTAGCCCCCTTTGAGTTAGCTTTCATCCATCAGTTAAAAAGATTTTTCTAAAAGCTCATAGAAGTTGGCTTAAGCTCCTAGTGGACTTGTGCCAGCTGATCAAGTGACAGCCGCGGCAAGAGCTACAGGAAGCTCTGTGGATTCTACATGAGGCTCCTGTAGAAACCACAAAGGGCTCGAAATCAAGTTCAGAAAAGAGTCAGAGGGCTAGAAATTTTTCCAAAGTACCTGTGAACCTCACTGCCACCATTCATCCTCCTAACCCTCCATTCCATCCCTGCAACACTACATTTCCACTCGCTTCTTTCTTCCTGCACAGAAAACACAGAAATTATGTTTCTTTTGTTTAAAAAAATAAAATAATGAAGAATAAAACAACAACATTCTTAACTTGTTTCTTACCTAGTGCATACTAGTTGTTTTTCCTTCAGAACCTTCCTCGCTATCTTTTCAGTCCCTTCTCAAACCTCAGCCAGAAATTTTAGAGGGAGAAGCAGTTATAGGAAATCCTACAGGATTCCTATAATAGCTGATCCCTTTAAAAAAACAAGCTGCAGAGGCAGGGTCAGTGCAGCCACAGGTGTATACAACGCGAAAGGAGTCGTTCTTGAGTAAGAATATCACCAACATGAGATAGCCAAGCCACCAGTTCAGAAGCCACAAGCGCCAACAACAGCAGCAATCCAAGAACAAAGTGCCAAAGTTTGAACATGCAAAGCATGGTAGCGAATAACAGGTAAGTGGCTAAACTCGTTCCTCTGTTGCATGAATATGATTTAGAAACTACATGAACCATTGAGATGGTCACGATTAAACAAAATTGGTGGCTAGCTAACTGGCCACCCTCGTCCAGTTTGAACAAGCCTCGTCCAATTCAAACAACATTCAGTGGATGCAATCGACATGTGTGTTCAGTCAACTCGGGAAGAAAACTCAAAACAAGTAGTGGTGGTAGCATATAATAGGAATGATGGAAGTGATTGCGGGCAGGTGGCATGAAGTATCATAATGGCACTGAAGTAGGGACCAACGGTCCAGATGGGGATAACGTACCCTTCTTGCCACCTCACCTTGTCACCGCAGAACACGCCATAAGCTTAAGTACGTTGTAGTCGAAGCCTCCACCACCTTTGTTTTCATTTGCATCGACGAGTTCTTGGCTGCAACAACTCACCTACCACCTTCAGAACCTTAAAATAGCTGCTCTCTGCTAGTTTCAAAACCCTTCCGCTTATCGGGCTCTACAGGAGCATTATCGCACTCTACAAGAATGGAAACACAGTCTACAGGAGCCTTTCTACAAGAAGACCAGTGAGCAGCTCTGCAGAGGGAAATTTGGGATTTTGTGCCAAATTCGAGCTTGAAAGAAGGTAGGCTCAGACAACCCACTCTGCATGTTAATTATCTTAAAAAGGTGGTGGATTTGAAACGAAGTGCTGAGTTGAAAAAGAAAGGGAAAGTGAGAACAAAAGTATGCCTCTGCTTTTTTGAAATATATACAGTCTCTCCATTTTACTCTTTGCACTAAAAGTTTGTTTTTTTCTCCTCCATGGTATTCTCCTGTATGAAGAAGTGATGCAACCGTGGGAAATTAAGCTTGTAAAATAGTGAATTTGCACTGGGTGGTCTTCTTACTATGTGAAAGAAAAACATTGTCTTGCTCTCTGTGTTTTTCTAAAAGAAAAAGATATTGATTTCCTCAAACAACCTGAAAATTAATTTAAGGTTGAAGACAGAGTTTGAAAGGTAGGGAAATTACAATTTGTTTTTGTTAAAAAGAATAAACACGAAAAAACTTTCCCTGATTCCAGAAAAAACCTCAGCTGTTCCTCTGTTCTCGAGTTTGAAAATTTGTTGCCTTCCTCCTCACCTGATAATTTTCAGCAGTCATTGAACATCATGACAGGGGGTTTTATGAGAAAAGAGCCTCTGAATTACACCAAATTGCATGAACACCTAGAAGTGGTAGCCCTCTTTACTATGGAAAATTGGATGTCTTTCTTTGAGAAATTTCATGGGTATGATGAGGAAATTACAGAGGAATTTTTATTATCTTTAAGACCCCATTCAAAAACCCATGCTACAATCAGTTTCAGGGGTATGACCATAGAACTTACACTAGAATTTATCAACAGAATCACAGGTCTTCCACTTGGGCTCCCCTGGAGCAAAGAAGAAAAACCACTAGGACAAGTTGCTAAAAAGACCTTTTTCCAGCCTGATGAACATCCTATGGAGGATAAGAATGGGATCATAAGGACACGTATACCTTATCCATGGGGTGAGGTCAGCTACTAGATCATGAAATATATCTCCTGTGAAGGAAGATATAGTATAGTCTCTGGTTATCATTTCAGATTGTTACATGAACTAAGATATGGAATGGATCTACCTGCATCTAGGAAACAAAATCTTCCATATTTTCTCCTCCAATCCTTGATAGAGTGTAGCACCAAGTTAAATGCAGGGGTTCGAGAACAACTAGTTCACCATGGGCTCATTAAATTGCTGGTGGAGGATGCTCTACACACATACATAATCCCTATAGCCTGGGAGATTTTCAGGAACATGACTAAAGAAGATGACATAAAAACTCTCAATGATGACCTTAGTCCATCTGACAGTGAAGAGGAGGAGCAGAAAGAGGAACTTAAGAAGGAAATCCATGAGGAAGCACAAAATATTCAATTAGAAGAAGAAAAAGAAGAAAAACAGAGAGGAGAGGAGAAACCTGACACAACCACAGTTGGACCTAAAGCAGAAAAGAAAACAACATCAAAAGCAGAAAAAGGGAAGACCACAACAGAGAAAAGGAAAAGGACAAGAACTAAAAAGAAGAAGCCCAAGACAACTCAGAAAAAGACTACCACAGGAAAGGGAGAAACTCAGCAAGTAGAGGAGAAAACAACACTAGAGATAGCAGAAACAAAATCAGAGACAACAGACATAGGAAAAACAACAAAAGAAGAAGAAGAAAAATAGCAAGAAGAAGTGTCTCTTGAGACACTAGCATGGGAAGCAGTAGCTTTCTTGCTGCACTTAGCACTCCAGCTAAGCAAAAAGGGAAAAGGAAAAAACAACATCTATGTACTTCAAAACTAGAAAATGCACCAAAATCAAGATGGGGAAGCCTTAGCTACCTTCGAAAGAACCCATCATCATTGAGGATGCACCTACTATAACAAAGGAGGAATCTCCCTACAAAATCTCCATCACTTATGAGAGAGGAAGTCCTAAGACCTCTACATGGAAGGAAATGATCAAATTAATGAACTCTAAAGTAGTCCTACAAGAGGCACAAACCTCTCTAAAGGAGACATTAGCAAAGCTCAAAGAAATTGAAAAACTTGAAAAGAAGGCAGAAGAACAGACCCAAGAGGAAGATAAGGAAAAGGAAATACTAGAGCCTAGACTTCAGCCTAATTTAGGCTCCTACTACAACCTTCTGGAAGGTGGGAAGATCCTTCCACAAAAATTTGTAGTGCCTCTTTTCTTCGAGCTGGAAAAGGAAAGAGTCTGAACCCATACATGGATGCAAATTGAAAAATCAAAAGGGGTATAGGACATTGGGCACATGGAGAACAGGTTAAGAGAGATGGGCAAAGAATTTAGCATGGTCAGGCATACAAAAAGAATCAGAAGAGCTCAATTACACGAAGAAAATGTAATGTTGAAAAGGCATCTACAAGAAAGGGAACCTCAAGGAGGAAATGAGCTGTCAATCTTAAAAGGACAACAACAGAAAGAGAAACCCCTGACAGACAGTGACACAACAAATAGACAACAACAAGAAGAGGAACTCTAGACAGAAAATGAGACTTTGATGAAACAGAAACAGGAAAAAGAATCCCAGGCAAAAAATGAATTATTGATCTTGAAAAGGCAGCTAGAGGAAAAGGAAGCCCAATTAGCCAACATGGCCAGCTAGGCAATGGAGGCATTAAAGTGTAGACAACCAGCCAAGTCATATGCATTGTACCTCAAAGATCAGTGGCTCCAATTTCAGATTAAAACACAGGCCCAGAAGGGCACAATACCTTTTCAGGATTATGGCCAATTTATGTATTTGTGTGATCATAGTTTAGCTGAGGATAAAGCAAAGCTAATAGAATTTTACCTACACAACATGGCACTTACTGACATGAATTTATGGGATCCAAATGTTGCATTGGGAGATTTGCAGCTAATGGCTATGGCTTCTTGGATGAGCCATGAAGAGAAGAGGGCAGTGGAAATCCAGAAAATGATGACAAAAGAGCTGAGTGAGCCCCTGATGATTAGAGCAGAACCAACAGAACCCTTGGCTCTCATCTATGCCCACCAACACCTTGCAACCAATCCTCAAGTTGTCCCTGATTATGTTGACAAGCAATCCCAGGCTATTGCTCATTTCGAGGATATGGAAAGATTGTTTGGTGATGACTGCATTCATGCTTGCATGAGAAGGTGGAATACATTACCACATAGCCTAAGGATTAGGGAGTATCACTCCCTAATAAGGATGATGGAATACATGAGGAGAGTGACCCTACATAAGCACTCAATGAAAAGCTTGAAGGAAAAATGGATTGGCCTTAAATTTAGTCCTCCACTGTTGCTATTACTGCTGGAAGGGGTAAAGGAGGAGGAAGAACAGAAACAATGGGAAGAAGTGGATAGGAAAGCAGGTTTCCATGATAAAGAGGAAGACATCACATCAAAGGCTTGGGATGTCAGGGAATCTGTCAGAGCCATTAAAGATGAAGAGTTAGATTAGTTGCTCAGAGGATGAGCAACCCATTTAGCAGGGGGGTGATGATGAGCCCCAGAAATGGGTAACTATATGGGCTCATTCGCCTCTTATTTCGACTTAATCCACCATTCTCATTAGTTTGTTGCATGCTTTTTAATATATTTATTCTAATAGAGTGAATTAGGGTAGTCACTTTTCCATGTAGTCTAATGAATGTTTTATGCAGATTTTTGGACAATTTTGGACAAAGTCAAGGAATTTATGAGCAAATGGCAGCCAAAACTCGAGGAAAACAGGGAAGAGGATTTTTAGGGGGGGTGTCTCCTTCATTTATGACCCCTTCCCTCAAACCTCCATCAACAAATCAGAGCACAAAGGTCCACATTGATGATTCCATGGGGCAACCGAGCAAGTAAAGTAGGACTGTTGTTTATCTTCAGTTCTAGGAAGCCGAGTTCCTTGATTTTAGGAGGACTGTTGGAGGTCCCCATTTGTATAAATAAGGAGGCTTAGAGCCTCAGTAGGTTAGCCAATGATTAGTATATTTTTTCACTTTTGTGCAGCATTGTGTTCAGCTCATTTTTGAGCTCCTTTTATAGAACAATTTATGTAATGTAACTGATATATTTTATGATGAAAATGAAACAATTTTTGAGCCAGCACTGATCTCTTTCAGAGGGTTGAAGCTCTTGGGTTATGGCCCAACCCAAGCTACCTAGGACCTCCTATTGTGTACTTATATATTTTTTCTTCAATTCATGAGTTAAATTTCTATTGCATAGATTCATTTTACTTTGTTAGATTAGGTTGCTTTTGATGCTTAGTATAGTTGTTTTAGTTTCAAGTTGCTTAAGGAAGTTACTGTAGTGATGGAACAAGATTCAAAAAGGCTAACAGTAGGCCCTTATCTCCTTTCTCCCTTCCTGGGACCATGATTTAAGGTCAGAGCACTATTGCTGCCACCAAAAACACAGTTTTTTCTCTTCCATGCAACTGCTAGTCTGATACTTTGAGTTGGAAAGGTTTATATTGGTTCAAAATCATTTGCTTAGATCATTTCTTGTTCTTTTGCCATAGTTCTCTCACATTATTTTCCGTTCATAGGGTACTGTTTAGCATTTTGTGTTTATAGGTCAGAAATTAGGTCAAGCTAGACAAAGTTCTGTTTTTAGTTCTTTCTTTGGTCATTTTTGATAAGTAAATGTGCAGATCTCTTGAAAGACATCTCAGCTCACCATCCCTCCATAAAATAGCCAGTACCATCTCACTTCTCATAGATTTCCCAGCTCATTCGCAACATTTCACCCATCTGCTCTAATTTATGCGTTTCTTCCATAAAGTTGCTTTCTTGCCATTTGAACAAATCCAACCATCACATTCGTTCTTGATCTTCCTTGACAAGTTTTAGACACCTCAAAACCTTCATCTAGCCTTCAGTTCCCCTTTCCTATCATTTTCCCGCCTTCAAACCTCCAAAAATAGCTCTCAGCCTCCTCTTGTAGATCCTCTTGTAGATCCCCTGCAGCCTACTGTAGAACTTCCTGTGAGTGATTTTTCAAAGTCCGATCATTATGGAAGTCTTCAGAAGGGTACTAGGGGCTTCTTAGGACCTCTCCACACCTTCCCCCACCTCTCCAACAACCGAATCCATCTTCCTTTGCCACCAAACCTCTGCACAATCACAACCAGATAAATCACAAGCATAATAATTCCACATAAAAGCACTCAAAAGCACAAAAAGATGTTTTCTTCTCATTTCTCTTCAGAAGTAGCTTGAATAAATGCAATTTACCTTTTTAGTAGTCAATGGCATTCATTTCTTCAGTTTTCATCTCTTTACTTACAAAAGTAGGGTTAATGGGTAAATTAGGGTTTGCTAGGGTTTGCATTACATTTCAGTTCTTTTTCTCTTTCTACAACCAGATTAGCCCCTGTAGAGTTAGTTTTCTTTCATCACAGTCAAAGATTCTTTTGAGAACTCATAGAAGTTGGCTTAAGCTCTTAGAAAACTTGCACTAGCTGATCAAGTCAAAGCTTGCAGTAAGAGCTAGTACTTGTGCATACAACACTGTCACTTCCAAGTTTGTTACGAACTATCGGGTTGATAAAATTAAAGTAGGAAGCCCCAGGAGTCTGTAATACTGGTGCTCACCAACGACTTGTAGAAATTTTGAATAATATGACACATATTCAACAGAGATTATCCTGATCATACAATTTAAGCGGAACATGTATAATACATAATCTCCTCTACGTTGATCATCAAATTACAGAAGCAGAAACATCCACAGGCACACATAGAAGCATCAATCAAACTCATAAACACAGTATGTATCCCGGGGAAAGCATCTCGCTAAAAACCCCACACTATCTGTATATTATATTGATTGAATCATGTAACAATACAAAGAATAATACTTCTCACAAGTATCTCCACCTGTTACACACAATACAGCTCAGATTTGATCTCCAAATCTCTCCCGCTGCTTGCCTGCCTCCACTGCTCAAACCTGCTCGAGAACTGATGAGAATAGCTTCCCAAACTCGATTTTACACTGCAAAATAGTCACCCACACTATGTTGGACGTGAGCAACAGCTATAATATCATGAAGATACGTGAGCAAACTCATTGGCATACTCAATCCTTTGATTGTGCAAATCATCATGCACAGCTATAGTCACAACTGATAGCAATCTGATCCTCTAACACCTGTCCCTGCTGAACTGAACATGCACTGACATGCAACTGAGTTAACTGATGTATTCTATAGTTGCATTATGAGTTAATAACTTGTGAATTAATTAATAACTAATTCACCCAACTCATCTTTAGTCTATTGATCAGTTAGACTAAATACAACCAGTTTAACAAAGCTAAACTGAACACAACTCCATCAACTGTACCTCCAGTCCACTAAACTCAACTCACTTGAGTTCTAACTGAAGTCATGCATGCAACAACTCAACTGACTCATAAGAAAAACGAATTTCCTTCTGACAACTGCATGTGCCACTTCCGTAGCTCAAACTGAAGTGCTCCAAGAGAATAAGATTAAGTTTATAGTCCAAATATTATTGTGAGATAATAATATTTGACTTTTCTATTTTTGACTTTGATCACTCACACTGTGATCACTCACACTGTAATCACTCACACTGTGATCACTCACACTTTCATCAAAAATATAAGTCCATCTATTTTTCCCAACTTGATCAATCATCCATAGACATGATCCATATGTCTAAAAATAGACATAGTCTAAAAATAGACTTGCGCCAAAAATAGCCTGCGGGCCCACTTAGTGAAGGCGACTCTTTTCACTAAGCTCCATCATCTTGTTGCACTCTCAACAAGCATTTCTTGTTGCACACTTTTCAACACTCCCTCTCAACAAGAAAGGCTTCCTCTCAAACCCGATCCTGTAACTCTGGAATGTTCTCCATGCAACACATTTGGCCGGTCCACTTGCTCTGTCATCAAAGTCTCTGACTGTTATTGCCTCTGTCAACTGAAACTCTGCATCTCTGTGCTCTTCAGTATCTGACTGCTTTAGCCTCTGTCACTTTGATCTCTGACTGCATCCGTGCTGCTGCTGGTTCTATCTCCCAGCATTGCATCCGCACTGCACCTCCCAACTGACCTCCCTGTTGGGATAGAAACATCCTCTGATGCTGAAGCTCTACCTGCTGCTGACAAGTGCTCCCTCTCTGACATCTGCGCTACTGCAACATCTCCATGCATCTCGCACCATTGCACACCTCTCTGTGCCACCTAACACTATGCAAAACACTTGTGCTTCTCGCATTGCTACAGCTTGCTAGCTATGCGCTGTCCTGGGATTCCCTGCACTGTCGCTCTCTCTGCTGCTCCATCCGCATCTGTCTCTACCCAATCAGTCAGTTCCTGCTACTACACATCGGGGCTCCCGTAGCAAGGTCTCATCCAAGAGGTTGGGTACCTCAAGGATCTTGCCCCTCCTCCTTGGGACAATCAATCCACATCACCCCACCTCCTACCTGGAGGTATGGATGCATGCGATCCCTCAGCCCACCTGGCTTGAAGTTTCCCCCTACTGGAGGTCTCTGGATGAGTAGATGTCTCTACTCGATCTCCTCTCAGCTTCCCTTGTTGTGGCTGCTCCACAACCTCCTGAAGCTGTTGCACCAATCGTGGCTCCTCCACAATCGTCTGAGACTTCTTCTGGCTCTGCATGTTGAGAGGTAATATACGCTCCCTCTCAACCACCAAGTCTCCATCAGTTGCCTTGCTGCTCAAGGCTTTGCATGCATCTTGAACCTCAAGAGCATACAGGTTCTTGACCCGTGAACCAATCTGCTTCACCTGTCTAGTGATGATGTGTCTAAGGAAAACCTTTCCCTTAGTAAAGACCACATCATATCCTCTGTCTTCCAACATCGTGATCGACACCAAGTTTCTCTTCAGTCCTGGTACATACTTGACATCGGTCAAGGTAAGGCGAGCTCCATGCTCCCTCTGAAAAATAACCGTGCCTACACCTGAGACACTATACTTCTCATCATTACCCATCCCTATGAGTATCTGGAGATCTTTCTCCTCCAAAGTACTGAACAAACTTTTGTCACCGGTCATGTGGAAAGAAGCTCCACTGTCAAGAAACCAACCACTTCCCATCATGGATGAAACCATGCATGCAAAGAGTGTGAAGTCCAACTCAAACTGTGAAGCAAGTGAGGCTGCCTCACCTTCAGATCCTTCCCCGGATCCCTTCTTGGACTTCTTCTTTGGGCAATTAGTAGCATAATGACCCAACTCATGACAACGAAAGCATCTCACCTTCGCCTTGTCAACCTTCTTCCCATCATTGGAAGAACTGGATTCGGAAAGAGAAACCTTCCCCTTCCCCTTCCTCGCCTTACTCGCTAAGGCACAGTTCTCCTCATCCTGCATGGATGAAGAACTGTCTATGGTGCTCCGTCTAATCTCCTCCTGCACAAGATCCGACCAAAGCCTCTCCCATCCTGGCAGTTTCTTCCTTCCATTCGCCGAGTCCTGGTAGCTATGCCAACTCTTAGGAAGGTCAAGGAGTCCTAGACTCACCATCCTCATCCGACAGTCACCCCCACACTTCCCAGCTCATCCCGACATTGGGTGAACTTCGTGAGATACTGGGGCATACTGTCTCCATTCTCACACTGAATGTTTCTGAGTTTTATCTCTTGCTTTGAAATTAAATTCGAATTCCACCAGCTCAAAACTCAACCACTTCCGATCTAGAATTCGTGAGAACACAATATTTCTCGTACAGAGATTGACTGTATGGGCATTCACCGGATATCTCACCTTCCAAAAGAAGGATGAATCCAGAGGCTACCTGGCCCAATCACAGACTCTGCCTGAAGAAATAAAATGTAAACACTTCCTGAATAGTAGATCTGATGATCAATCCTCGCTTGATATCCTGTAAAAATCTCTTCTACAAATCAAGCTGCTCTGATACCATGTAGAAACTTTTTCTATAATTATCTAGCTCTGATACCATGTAGAAATTTTGAATAATATGACACATATTCAACAGAGATTATCCTGATCATACAATTTAAGCGGAACATGTATAATACATAATCTCCTCTACGTTGATCATCAAATTACAGAAGCAGAAACATCCACAGGCACACATAGAAGCATCAATCAAACTCATAAACACAGTATGTATCCCGGGGAAAGCATCTCGCTAAAAACCCCACACTATCTGTATATTATATTGATTGAATCATGTAAGAATACAAAGCATAATACTTCTCACAAGTATCTCCACCTGTTACACACAATACAGCTCAGATTTGATCTCCAAATCTCTCCCGCTGCTTGCCTGCCTCCATTGCTCAAACCTGCTCGAGAACTGATGAGAATAGCTTCCCAAACTCGATTTTACACTGCAAAATAGTCACCCACACTATGTTGGACGTGAGAAACAGCTATAATATCATGAAGATACGTGAGCAAACTCATTGGCATACTCAATCCTTTGATTGTGCAAATCATCATGCACAGCTATAGTCACAACTGATAACAATCTGATCCTCTAACACCTGTCCCTGCTGAACTGAACATGCAATGACATGCAACTGAGTTAACTGATGTATTCTATAGTTGCATTATGAGTTAATAACTTGTGAATTAATTAATAACTAATTCACCCAACTCATCTTTAGTCTATTGATCAGTTAGACTAAATACAACCAGTTTAACAAAGCTAAACTGAACACAACTCCATCAACTGTACCTCCAGTCCACTAAACTCAACTCACTTGAGTTCTAACTGAAGTCATGCATGCAACAACTCAACTGACTCATAAGAAAAATGAATTTCCTTTTGACAGCTGCATGTGCCACTTCCGTAGCTCAAACTGAAGTGCTCCAAGAGAATAAGATTAAGTTTATAGTCCAAATATTATTGTGAGATAATAATATTTGACTTTTCTATTTTTGACTTTGATCACTCACACTGTGATGACTCACACTGTAATCACTCACACTGTGATCCCTCACACTTTCATCAAAAATAGAAGTCCATCTATTTTTCCCAACTTGATCAATCATCCATAGACATGATCCATATGTCTAAAAATAGACATAGTCTAAAAATAGACTTGCGCCAAAAATAGCCTGCGGGCCCACTTAGTGAAGGCGACTCTTTTCACTAAGCTCCATCATCTTGTTGCACTCTCAACAAGCATTTCTTGTTGCACACTTTTCAACACGACTTGCATGCAAGAACTCACAAAAATTCCTTCTCTTTTCCTTAACATATACTCTACATCTTGATCTACTAAGAATCCTAATCCTTAGAACAACCTTTCTCTTAATCGATCTGTCTTAGGTTTCCGGGATAAACTGAGAGGGTTTTATGTTCATCTAACCATGCATTAAATCCTATAGCAAAATGATATTTAGAAACTCTAATATATTTCACTATGTAATTGAAATTAGTAAAATGAACCCATCAAGGGGGTCATAAATGGAAATAACAGTAAAACTCTAAACAAGAAGCCAAAATTGGATGGAACCATGGATGCAAAATTGGGAGTAGAGTTAGATGTTAAACTAGCCATGAAAACAATGAAACAAAAAGGGTTTTAAAGTAGAATTAAAAAAGGGTGCAACACTAGACACAAAGAAGGGAAAACAATAAGGCATAGAAAAGGATACCAAATTGGGTGCAAACAAGGACGCAAAATAGAAACCAAAATGAGGATGCAAAGAATGGTGTAAAATTTGGATGAAAAATTGGGTGCAAAAAGGATGTAAGAAAAGACTCAAAACGAGATGCAAAATGGGACTAAAACAGGGTGAAACCAAGGATGCCAAAAATGATGCATAACTAGATGAAAATTCAAACTAAAATCTAGGTGAAAAATGAGATGAAAATGTGGACACAAAATGTGGCAGAAGAAAAAGGATGCAAATTTGGATGCCAAAAACGATGCAAAATTAGACACCAAAAAGGATGCAAAATTGGACATAAAAAATGGTGCAAAATTCGACACAAAAGTAGAAGAAATGGTGCAAAAATAGGCATAAAAATGTATCAAATTTGGATGTAAATTGAGATGCGACATTGGATGCAAAATGAGGTGCAATAAATTATTCAAAACTTGGTGCAAAAACAAATGAAAAAGTAAATGAAAAAAATGGCTCAAAATTGAACGTAACATTAGACACAAAATGGGATAAAAAGGTGGACACAACACGGTTAAACATAGGATGCAAATTTAAATGCTCAAAAGGATGCAAAATTGGATGTAAGAAATGGTGTTAAAAATTATGCTAAATTGGATGCAACAAATGATGCAAAATATGGTGCAAAATAGGATGCAAAAAATGGATACAAATAAAACACAAAAGTGGATGCAAAAAATGGTGCAAAAATGGATGCAACATTCGGCACTAAATCAGATTCAACATATGGTGCAAAATTGGATGCAAAAAATGTTGTACAAAAGGTAGAAAAACTGGCACAAAAATAGATGTAAAAATAAGTACAAAATTAGAAGCAAAAAATGGCATAAGACTAGATGAAAAAATGGGAACAAACTGGATACAAAAAAGGCACTAAATCAGATGCAAAAGATGGTGTAAAACCTGATGTAAATTACGACAAAAAACTAGAAGCAAAGAATGGCACAAAACAGGAAGCAAAAAATGGCACAAAACTAGAAGCAAAACTTCTTGTAAAACCAAATGCAAATGTTGGTGCAAAATATGATGCAAAATTTGGCATAAAAAAATATGAAAAATTTGGTGCAAAAAAGGACGCTTTAAAAATTGTACAATAGAGCCAGATTTAGCGCCAGACTTCTCATCCCAATTGAGAAAAAAATGCACTAAATTTGGTGCTTAATTTGGCACAAATTTCCTATTTTGTTGTAGTGGTCATATAGTCCCCGAATCAGATGATTCTCCACTAGAATGGAATTTTCATTGGGTGAGTCATCAATAATCAAGCTAAATGTGATGCTCTCATAGGGCTATCAGTTGATGCCTCTCACTTAGGCATCATTCACCTGCATGTGTTCCTTGTTTCCCAACTTTTTATGCCACAGTTGAACCACACCTTTAACGTTTGTGACCCTTGCCTTTTCCAGAAATACCTACATGCAAAATTATTAGCATGGGGTTTTGACCATGTCACATTTTCACACATATCAAGAAGTCAAAATCATGTTGTTGACCGCATTGCTAATCAAATACTAAACTAGCAAGCATCACATAGAAGACATTGACGAAACATATAAAGCATAGGAATAATCCATCACATCAATAAAAATGCATGAATAACACCTGTATATAACCATAAAAAATATGGAAGACACATCATGATAGCCACCAAAAAACATGATCTCAAATATATCGCCATAAAAATAGTCATGTGTAAGAAAGAGGAGCATAATCATAATGAGTGCTTCCCCTGGTACATATATACAACATTTAGGGCTTGAGCACATTTCCCTCTACATCTCTCACTAGAAGCCCTCATGCCTCCATCGGTCCTAATCCAAAAATTGACCCTGTTGTGGCTGCAGTGACTGCTACCCTATGGAAGATTGGGCACCAAGATTTTTTAGGTGTCATTATCCTCTCAATAACATCCTCACCCAAAATCACCCACCGAGCCTCAAGAATGTAGCATAGCAAGTTTGAAAGTTGTTGTCTCACATCCAACTCCCTCTGCTCGAACTTGTAGCCTCTTGATCTCAACTTTGAGGTCTGCCACCTCTCCCCTGTCTGGGGGAGCACCTATCACCAGGCGCACCCTCTATCACTAGAACTCCACTCACTAGAACTCCACCCTCTCTTTGGCAATGTTACCCAACAACATCACCTCTCTTTTTGGCTTGCTATTGATCATCATCTACACCCACCAACCGAGTCTAGGCATACCAACGAGGAACCATATCTACAAAGTAAACATATCAAGTATCAAATGCATGGTACATCATAAGTATCACATATAAAATGAAAAATACGGAAAGTAGGTTAACATCAAAATGCATACATACTTGCGAGCCCCCATGCATCACTTGGAAGCAACCCCATCTGTGGGTCACCTTTGAAGTCCATTTTGACGTATGAGAACTCCACTATCAACTGAGGGTTGGATATGAAACAACCCTCTACCATGTCGGTCCAATACCAACTCACCTCTCCTCCTCCGACTCGAGGCATCAAAGGAGCCTATCTCCTCATTTGTGGCTCCCTTGTTGGGCTAGGGTCCACCAAAAATAATGGTCACAACATCACTACCCTATCATACAGGATGCTGGAAAGGACACTCCCAAAGTGGAAGCCCCAAACCTCCCATCACACCACCTGCAATGGATGTGCCACCATCCTCCGCTACAGAAAAATTTCCCAATTTAAGAAGGATCTTGCCTGCACCCTCTCTAAGATGGCTAGATTAATACCTGTGATATGATGTCAGGCTACTATCCTAATAAAGTGCATGATCATCAATTTCATTGCTCACATATCAAAGTCAGTGATCAATGCTATATGGATGCCTCAGCATCAAAGACATCCCCTATGTAGTGTTTTCATGCCCACACTTATAATCCCAACCCTCCATGGGGAAACTCTATCAATAGCACGTCACCTTGAGGCAATAATCATGTTACGAAGTACACATCCACCTTAGTGGTGAATGGAAATTTGGTACCCTTGATATCAAAAACCTGCCTCATAGGTTGCCACCAACTAACCACAAATTGAAGGAACTCCTCTTGCGACCATAGCAACGAATTCTGTAGGAACTTCAAAAGTCCCCATTGAATAATTTGCACCTGAACCTAAGTGTTGGCTTCAATCTCCCCCTATAGATTGAGCCAATCCCTCTATCTCCACTATACCATCCTACAATGACCCCCATGAGGTCAATCAAAGAAGAAAACTAACAAAAAATCTAAAAAATTCTACATGCACCAAAATTTTAAGTTTTTGCGACCTGCGCAACCATTCATAAAACAGACACATGGGCCTCGTGCCTTTTTTCTAAAGGTGCATGAAACCCTCACACCTTTCACCATCATATTCATGCCCACCATGTGACTATTCACCCTTTTCCCATGAGGCCTCACTAAACGAGGCCTTGCGCCTATTTTCCCCACAATCACACATCACGCTCGAATGTTTTTCCCTTAGCCACAAGTCTATTGCGACTGATTATCCCCCTCCCACATGACATCGCGTGGCTTTCATCCAGTCACTCGCGTGGGTAGTGGGAATTTTCCTAAAAAATTCCTTTACAAGACCTCTTATATGTCCTTCCTACCCTAGGCTATTGTATGGACAAAGAGGGTTTCATGATGACTCCCATGGCTTTGCTCGCGCACAACCTGGGTACAATGGATGACCACAACGACAAAATAACCTTGTGGGCTCTACACCAAAGTACACATAGGCAAGTACAAATGAGGTAGCAAATGGGCTCCACGTCCTTATATATAATTTCTGTCATTTTTCAGAGGCCTGTTCGGGAGCCCACAAGATCCTCTTATAAAACCATCAGAGGCATTGGGATCAAGACATCTTCATCTACATCATGGCACCCTCCTATTGATTCACTCAAAGTTTTCATTTTCAAGCCCTTTTCACATTTCACAGACCAATTTAGGTCCAACTTACTATACTTTTGATATATCTCGTTCATTACATTATTGTTATCATTTTGTTATACATATGTTTTCACTAGGGGTATTAGCTTTTGAATTTGCAGGTTATCGTCAGTTTCACAATAAATCCCCCCCCCCGATGGAAATCGACAATTAAGGTATTGTTTCCCACTCAACATAATAGGTTTTGTCAGAAACTTTGCATATCCCGAACTCATTTATTTGAAATAAATCATAGGGTCCACCCTCTAAACCATGTTTACCACCACCCTCCACTTGCACATG
Source organism: Pinus tabuliformis (assembly GCA_031772625.1). Taxonomy (NCBI): domain Eukaryota; kingdom Viridiplantae; phylum Streptophyta; class Pinopsida; order Pinales; family Pinaceae; genus Pinus; species Pinus tabuliformis. The sequence continues at coordinate 343,518,595 of CM062818.1, read as the reverse complement.
GTAAAGGTCCATGGCAGTTGATAGCACTTCACCCACATGGATTACCCTAGTTCAAATTTCCCTTCACATTATTGGTATCCATGACCATTCCCCCATGGCCTGGGAGCCATTTCATACACATGAATAGACAATCAACCTCATATTTATCTTCCTTTCTCATTGCTTACCAACCCCACTCCCAGTCCAAAATTATTAATTATTAAGAAAAAAAATCTGGTAGAAATCACATAGGATAATTTTCCCGATGCGTTTTGAACCATCCAATGTGGTTCATTATCAGGACAAGATGAAGAGGAAGATCATGGCACCAAATTAAACAGAGATCAATGTAGAGACCCTTAGTTGATATAACGACTATAATAAATGATTGTTAAAGCAACTAAGGGTGTCTACATTGATCTCTATTTATGATGGTGTCATTATCTACCTCTTCGTCTTGTTCAGACAATGAACCACATTGCATGGTTCAAAATGCGTTGGAAAATTTATCCTATGTGATTTCTACTGAAAATTTGTGTTCTTAATTCAATATGGATCACAGAAGCCTGAATTTAGAAATTCTTACTTATTGTCGGATTAGACCGAGTACACCTCCACATTCTACATTTGACTTACCATTCATCCACATTGCAGTAAACCATTTGCGTCAATCCAGTTGCCTCATCCACCTAAGATCAGACCGAGTACAGCTCCAAATTCTACATTTGGCTTACCATTCATCCACATTGCAGTAAACCATTTTCGTTAATCCAGTTGCCTCATCCACCTCACACCAAAACCAAATAATGGGGGCCCCATGCTCAGCAAAAAACCCACCTGCATCATCACACAGGTCACCATTTTCTTGGGGCACTCGCCTCTATGTTTGTACATCCAAAACCACCTTTACATTATTTTGCAAAGCGTACAAATATTTTTTAAGGAAAAGGATTCTCAACTATATTTTTGTGTCAGTTACCTAGCAATAGTCCTTAGTCGCCCTCGGTTGGAGCTCACTTTTGTTATATACACCATTTCTCATCATTCACTCATTACCTACCATGGCAGTTAGAATAGACTCATCCCCACCCCCCTAGATGTCTCATCGACTCCAGGAGAATTCACCCTAGACATGTTGTTTTCATTGCAACCACTCGCGTTACAACTCCAACCTTGGGCACTTTTTCATATCCACTCATGCTACCAGCTCTCTCTATCATGCCTTTTTGACCCATCATATTATAACCATTTACTTCAGTTTCACATAGATTCCCCGAAACCAATTTTCAGGTGGTTGGCACCCATTTACTGTCGACATCAACACTCATCTTCTAGGACTGAATTAGTACTTTGGTTTCTCCCCCCTTGAGGGACAACCTCAAATGGCATAATGGGAACCATTATTGCTTATTGATGTCATCGGTCTCCTTGACATTCAACATCAACATAAGTTTCTCATGTCATATTAGTATTGTAAATTTATGACCATTGCAATTCTCTCATTTAGTCGAAGACCTATGCATCCAATAACACCTCATTCAATAATGCTTTATCTTTGATTCATGGGAGCACCCAGTTCAGCCTATTTGTAAAAGAAACCCTTGAGGGTGAAATCAATTATCTTCTTCAACCATCACCATGTCAGTCACATCAATATTGACATGACAGGACCTTTCCTGTATGATTGTAATACTTAGTCATAGTCATCATAATGAGCATGGGATATTCCCACCTTGTACAGACACTTTTGTATCAGTAAGTCTTCAGATCATGGTTTTCTTTAGTTATTAGTCAAGAAGTTAGTAAGACTCTCAGTCAAATCAACAAAACATGATGTATTTCGACTATACACTTTCTCATAATGTTACACATCAGGGGGAAACTGTTATCATGAGAATATTGTACAGTGATTTGTACGCAGAAAAATACACTCAAAGTTAGTGAACAACATAATTAGAGGGAACATTTTTAGCTAGAAACATCATGAAGACCCAAAAATCAAAATCTTTCTTAAGGTTAAGTTAAAATTTGACCCTCGCAGGTGCACCACTGCTAGAAGTTAACTTCCTTGTGATTTTTCCTTTAATAGCTACAAGGGTCATGAAAAATCCTAGCCAGTTGCTCAGGATGCATACTTGCTTAAGAAACACTCCATGCATTGAAATGATGGGATGACCATTTAAACCTTGAGCCCCAAGAAGCCTTAATGGAAAGAATATGGTAGCTCTCATATCATTTATGAGGAAAGCAACCAGATTGATGAGCCAAAGGAGGGGAATGCCAAAAAATTCTATAAATACAAGTTCATGGAGAGCCAAAAATAAGAACAAGTTGTGCATTGTTATTCTTCCAAAATAGCTCCCAAGCAATCTAGCATAGCATTGTGAGGAGAATTCCATCATTGTAGAGAGTTTTCTATACTTCTTTGAGAGAGAAAGCACTTGTAAAAGAGGTTGAGAAAGGGAAATCCTTGTTCAAATATTTTAAGAATTATTTCTCAAAAAATCCCTTAAAGTGTCTTTGATATTTTTATTGTAACTCTTCCACCACCAGCAATCAATAAAGAGGAATTTTTTCCTATACTTTTGTTGATTTGTTTTGCTTCACAAGATTATTTGTGTGTTATTTAGTGTATTTATGATCTGAAATTGATCTAATACAAACAATAAGGTATTACAAACTCATGTGCATGGATGTGCCTATGTTATTTTATGCAATGGATCGATAAGATTGCGAAATACACAGGCAATGAAGCAATTAAAGAAAACATAATAGGCAACACATATAAACATAACAAGTTTAATAAGGAGTTCACCCAATACTCCTTGGCTATGTCTCCTAGTCCAACCTTTAGTGGTGGCCTCTCTATTATGTTTTCAAGCAGAGTTTTTATAACAATGAGCTCAATTTGAGTCTCACACAACAGATATAAATCAGCAAGATAGTACTTGGATCCCCCAAGTCTTTGGAGTACACAGACTCTCCTTATTTACTCTCGACCTCTATTGGTCACAATAGTATGAGCCCAATCTGAGACTCATACATGACAGACATTACAGAGGAGTGTGCTTGAACCTCTCAAGACTTCTTTGGAGTACACAGACACTTTGACTCTCCTGTCTCTGTCTTAACTCTGGCTCGATGCTGCCTTTGCTTCTATAGGTCAACTTTGCTCCTTCTCTTTTCTATCGGCTTACTGCCTACTACTCTCTTACTTGCATCTCTCTCTGTCAGTTTGTGGCTTTTAAGCCAATCTGCTTCTTGCCTATTCGTTTTTGCTTCCTGGCTTTCTAGTTCCCCTACCTCTGTCCATTTGAATCCCTCTGTCCTGCATAATCAGTCATTGTATAATGCCTCACAGGGAGGTGGCCACCTATTTCATAATGGATGAGTGTCAGTTCTCTTGGACATGTTTGAAACGATCGTTTTTTTCGTTAACTCCAAGAATAACCTCGAAACACGACCTTCTGCCAATGCATTATCCATATCGGACTTCAAATCCTACACAACTTTGCTTGTTGACCCTGTCCAATCCGGTCATCCATTGGAACACGTCTCCGCCGTTGATCTGGAGGCCCCAGATCCTACGGTCATTGTTACACAATAATTTGTCACCATTTGTCACCGTCCCTGTTACCCCTTTCCCGCACTTTGGAGGACTCATTCCGGGACCTCTGAGAAGTGACATAACTTGAAAACACTTGCATTATGTTCCCCTAAGTATGGAATTCATATGCCCTGAAGACATCTCCTGCAGAATATCCTTAAAAAGTCCCCTTTTTCCATTAGCGTGGATCCACAGTGTATTACCCGTGCCAATGAGGGAAATCCTCCAAAGAGGGCGCGCTATTTGGCGCTCTGTCTCAGAACTATACCCGCCCAACCGAGTTTGGAAAAGCTTTTTAACAAACACACGCGTGAAGGTTTTTTCCTTTCGACTCATGAAGCTTTTTAAGGATAATGCCAATCCCATGGATGTCCTGATTCATCGTATCTCCCTTTCCTTTATCCATAATGGCTTTTTGAGGATAAACCCAATCCCATAGATGGTGTGAGTACCTCATTTTGTGTCATTATGCTGGGGGCATGCAAACTCATAACAAGCATAGTTTTTCGTTTCAAGCTTGTGTAAACATGAAACTAAATCCAAGCAGAGTTCTCCATGGTTCAAGCTTGTGTAAAAATGAACCCATACCTAATTTACATCTTGTGATTGCCGCCTATCCGCTACATTTTGCTAGATGAACCTTGGTTGTTTCATTCCATTGACACCATCTCTTTAGCTGATCATATGCTTTCACTTGGTTGTTTATCCTTTCCTGAGGAACTGCAGCGATGAGTGGTTTTATTAGCCAACCTCTTGACCATTACATGTTTTGAGCAGTTCCACCATTGCTGGAACCAGTTGCTACCTTTTATACCACTCGTTCCTCTAAGATGAGTCACCTTTAAGCTCTTTTCTGACTCGTAAAATATGAAAAGATTGCCGAGTATTTTCCCTTTTTGACTCGTTAAAGAGAATAAAAATGGAGGTATGCTTTCAGCTCTTTTTCGACCATTTAAAGACGAAAAGATTGCCGAGTTTTTCCCTCTTGACTCGTTAAACGTAAATAAGAGGCGGTCATCTTTAAACTCTTTTCCGACCGTGTAAAAATGAAAAGATCATCGGACCCTTGTCGTTTCAGGTTCGTTAACAGTTACGAAGCGACGTGGCTTCGATCGCTTTTTTACTTTTTCAGGTCGAAATCACTACTCATGAAAAGTACTCCTCGATCGTATTGGTCGGGCGGTTCTTTCAAGCATTGTCTTATACTTTTTCGGGCTTGAGAGACACAAATTTACGAAAAAGGACACCCTTGGAGTTTTCTTTTCTGCTGTCTTTTCAAACTCTCTAAACATGAAAAGACGCCGAGTTCTTCCTATGTCAGACTCGTTAAAACCTGATGACATTGGATTCTGTCGAAATGACGCCTCACAAGCATATGATATCCCCGTCAAGCTTGTTAATAAAAATAACTCGGGTACTCGCCAGAAATGGTGGGGGAAAATGGAACCATAATTATTGTCATGTCGGCAGTATGTCGCTCTTGAACATGGCACTTTATTTGCATTCGTGTCTGGGTGGGGACATCTCATATCGTTTTTCACTTGCCTCCATGGATTTGGGTGATCCTGTTTGACCTCTCATCTGCTCATTGCCTCATCACCATGACCTTTGATCCATTGCTGTCAAATACTGCCAAGTCCACTGTCGTGCCACCAATATGTTCAAGAGAAGTTGACCTCTACAGAATAACAACCTCCCTCTGATAGCTCACATAATTCTGATTCACCACAACATTCTTCCTTTGTCTCGTTTCAATGATGTGGGAAACACTATGGCCCACCTTCGATCAAGGTCACTTCCTGTCGACTTCAGCTCATTATCTAGGAAGCTGATCTAGAGACTCCCTTCCGGTGCCTTGGAGCCTGTATGCCTCAATGGCAGGTTCTTCATGTTCGACTTGAGGTTTTCATCATTGGCTTCCGATCGAATGATTCTACGGGTGTTCGACACCAGCTCACTGATTCGTACGCCGTAGATTGTACCTATAGTACCTTGAGGGCCATTGTCATTATTGGTGGTACCTCTCACGTCTGTTAACAGTTTTCATTATTAACTGGTAATCAGATGATGTTCATGCATGTTCGACTTCAACTCATGTATTCGCATGCTTGAACTTATACTTTTGTTTGGGTCGAGATGGAGCGCAAGACTCTGGATTTTGTCTGTTGGAATCCAGGCTGCGATTTTGTGGAGTATTGCGATTATTACATGACTCATTCACTGGATGGCTACGACCATGCCTGAGTCTATTCATCGATCCTCACCGGATGGCTGTTCCCATACCTTGGATCTAGATTATTATGTACTCTGTTATGGATGGCTGCGCCCATACCACATATATCATGTACTTGAGCTATCAGTTGTACCTCTCTATGTAGATTCTCCGGCGGCAGCTGCATGTGTTCTTGTAAAGCATTTCACCCCTCTCTCTCTCTCGGGCCTCATGCTTTAGGGGGCATCTGTTACACAGTAATTTGTCACCATTTGTCACCGTCCTTATTACCCCTTTCCCGCACTTTGGAGGACTCATTCCGGGACCTGTGAGAAGTGACATAACTTGTAAACACTTGCATTATGTTCCCCTAAGTATGGACTTCATATGCCCTGAAGACATGTCCTGCAGAATATCCTTAAAAAGTCCCCTTTTTCCATTAGCGCAGATCCACAGTGTATTACCCGCGCCAATGGGGGAAATCCTCCAAAGAGGGCGCACTAGTTGGCGCTCTGTCTCAAAACTATACCCGCGCCAACCAAGTTTGGAAAAGCTTTTTAACAAACGCACGCACGAAGGTTTTTTCCTTTCGACTCATGAAGCTTTTTAAGGATAATGCCAATCCCATGGATGTCCTGATTCATCGTATCTCCCTTTCCTCTATCCATAATGGCTTTTTGAGGATAAACCCAATCCCATAGATGGTGTGATTGATCTTATCTCCTCCTCCTCCATCTATAAAAGCTTGTTCTGTTGCATTTGACAAGCTAGTTCGAGCATAGGGAGAATTATACTTTCAGAAGTCTAAGAGATTTCTGTAAGAGTCTTCATCAAAGAGAGAGAGGCTTGTTCCCAATCCCGACAAGCTTTGCAAGGCATATGTAGCTGATCACCCAGCCAAAGGAGGATTTGACGTCAGAACTATGGTTGTATTCTTCTTTGTTGTTTATCAATAATAGATGACTATCATTATGGTTCCACTATTGTTGTTCATTGTAATGATGTTTGAGTTATATCTTTTTTGACCGATATATAATTGCATCTATTGGATTTTATGCTTGTATTTGTGTCGTTCTTTGTATGTGCAGGTGTCCATTCACGAAGATCATGAGGATCATGACCGGCCGGAGCAAAGGAAAGAGAGTGTTGACTCTTCTACAACACTAGCGTTGGAATCCAAGTAGGCTCTCATCATTTACCTTTAATTTGTAATTAGAAACCTGCGTGTTAGCATTGTTTGATTGTTGCTAGACCCATTCTGGGCTAGTGGGGATCGCCTCTGTCCGCAGAGGGGATTTACCTTGCCAACAGTCATCGTTCATAATGGTCGGTTAAGTAGCTTGATGTTTACTCGTCCGATGTGAACAATTTTCTCTCTCTTTCGCCGGACCCATGGCACTCGATGTATGGCATCAGGCGGAACTTGGTTGAAACAACTTACCACTCAAAGCCCCTCGATATTTTGTCGGTTTTCTGGAATCCCACTTCCAAGGAATTAGAACGATATCTGTTGCATTTTATAAATTTTTGGGTTCGGGTGCTTGCAACCTCTCCTTCTTTGAGGGGTTTGCCCTACGATATGAAATTAGCGACTTGCAACCTTTCCTTCTTTGAGGGGTTTGCCACTAACCACATATCAAAAACTACCCTCATTTCTTGAAATGGCCTCTGGATTTGCTAATTTGCAATAGCGCGCGTTACCATGAGCCGACAGTGTACGCGCTTGGCCGACGGTCCTAGTTGCTCCGCGCTGATCAAAAGTTGCAACTGTTACGAGGATATCTCCAATAATCTTGATCTTTATAAGACTTTTAATCCTTGGCATGATTTTTAAAGAGTTCATGAAAAATTAGAGAGTGTTCTAGGATCCAATTTGGATCACGACCCTCCCACTAAAAAAGCTTTTGGACCACCAAAAGTTGATTTTTTTTAAGAATCAATCAAGTGAGGATATAGATTCCTTGCTTGCCCAATTTCTATCCATCTTGCACTGCTTTGTTTTGAACCTTTGAGTCCAATCCCGAGGTACTCAAAATCCCCTCTACATGTAGTTCTCACCTTCCTGTCCAGAACTGTATCTTCTTGCAATTCATTGAGATATTTAGGCAACAGATCATCAATAGAAGGCCATTGAATCTGCTCTTCGGGATCTTCAACCAATGAAGGTTCAAACAGTCTCAAGCTTTCTACATTAACTACTGAATAGATGTGCATATAAGCTAGCAAATCAAGGCGAAAAGAATTCTCACTGATTTCTCAAGTATCTTGAAAGGTCCATACCTTACCGTCTTTAGCTTCTTACCTTCACCTTGCATGCAGTCTTGATCACCAACTTGGAAACTATGCTCAATCCGATGCTTATCATGCCTTGCCTTGTACCTGGCTTGGCTCTTTCCAGCTGTTCCTGTACTTCCTGGTGAATCTCTTGGATTTGTTCAATGAACTTGGTTGCCTTGTCCACATCACTGTGTCCATCAACCGCTATGTCTTTACCAAAGACAAAATCCAAGGGAGACCTTGGTATGAAACCAAAACACGTCTCAAAAAGAGATCTCTATGTAGAAGAATTTTTAGCCCAGTTGTAAGCATGTTGCACATAACACAAATATTCATCCTGAGGCTTGGGATGCTTGCTGCAATATCCTCTGAGCAACCGAATCACTGTCCTATTGACCACCTTTGTTTGGCCATCTGTTTGTGGATGAAAGGATGTGCTCTTCTTTAGTCTGGTGTCCATCAATTCCCATAGAATTGACCAAAACTTCCCAACAAAGCAAGAATCTCGATCAGATACAATGGAAGTGGGTAATCCAAAATGAACCCATACATGCTGAAAGAACAACTTTTTTGTGTGTTTAGCTGTAATCTGTTTGTTACTAGGTATTAAAATACACATTTTTCTGAACCTATCAACAACAACATATAAATAGTCACGACCTTTTCTAGATTTAGGCAATCCCCCAACAAAGTCCATGGAAATACTTTCCCAAGGATGAGAAGGAACTGGTAGTGGAGTGTACAAGCCTAGTTTTCTATTGTTGGGCTTGCTTTTAGCACACATGGTACACCCTCTTATATATCTAGAAACTGTCTCATTCATTTTTGGCAAATAACAAAATCTTTGCAATTGTGCAATTGTTTTACTTACACCAAAGTGACCTGATATTAGAGAAGTGTATGCTTCTCGAATTATCTTTACTCTTTCGGTTTGAGGAATGCATAACTTTCCAAAATAATACAAGAGTTGGTCCTTAACATGATAATCCAATTCTTCTACTTGTTTGCCATGACTTAAAGTTGCATATACATCTTTAAAATCTTTATCTTGAGAATACTGTTCAATGTAGCTTTCATGCAATACTGAATTATGCTTAAGTATAGTATATGTATTTATGATTGGTCTGGACAACATATCTGCAACTTTATTGTGTATGCCCCTTTTATATCTGATGACAAGATGAAACTGTTGTAGAAAACCCATCCACCTATAGTGTCTTGATTGCTGCAACTTAGTTTGTGAGTGTAAATATTGAAGTGGTTGATGATCAGTATGTATAACTGTCTCTTTGGTCATTAGATAATGTTTCCACTTTTTCACACTTTGCACTAATGCATACAATTCTTTATCATATGTGGGATAATTAACTACTGCAGAATTAAATGTCTCATAATCATAACATATGGGTTTACCATGCTGCATCAACACTGCTCCCATGGCATAGTCACTGGCATCCGTTTCAATCTCAAAGGGTCTTTGAAGATCGGGCAGTGCTAGTACTAGTGCTATACTAATCTTTTCTTTTAAGGTGTCGAAGGCTTTCTGCTATTTGCCTCCCCACTGAAACACCTTGTTCAATCCTGTTAAAGCATGTAAGGGAGCTACAATCAAGGAAAAGTTAGCAATAAACTTTCTCCAATACTGTGCTGCTCCTAGGAAGCTTCTAACTTCTGTAGCATATTTGGGTTTAGGCCAGTTTAAAATGACTGCAACCTTAGAGGGATCTATCTTCAATTCACCACCCCCTACAATATGACCCAAATAATTCAAAGATGTTTTACCAAATTCACATTTTGATAGCTTAACATAAATATTTTCTCTTTTCAAAACATCTAGAGTCTGCTTTACATGCTTCAAATGTTCTTCCCATGTTTTACTAAGTACAATAATGTCATCTAGATATAAAATGACAAAATCGTCAATAAAAGGCATGTGTACATCATTCATTACTATCATGAAAGTAGCAGGAGCATTAGTTAAGCCAAAAGGCATAACCAACCACTCATACAATCACTGCTTTGTTTTGAAAGCAATTTTCCATGCATCTTGCTCTGCAACTCTGACCTGATGGTACCCACTATGCAAGTCCAACTTGGAAAAATAAACAACTTCTTTCAATTGATCTAATAGATCATCTATGCGAGGAAGGGGATAACAATTTTTTATCATTATCTTATTCAGTGCTCGGTAATCAATGCACATTCTCCATGAGCCATCTTTCTTTCTCACCAAGACAATTGGAGACCCACATGGTGATGTGCTAGGTCTTATGAACCCTTTCTCAAGTAGCTCCTGTACTTGCTTCTTGATTTCTACATTCGCTAAAGTAGACAACCTGTACATTTCGATGTTAAGCAATGGAGCATCTTGCTGCAAATTATTATCATGTACTATTTCCTTTTTGGGTGGCAGACCTTTAGGTTCTTGAAATAGCATATCATATTCTGAAACAAATTTTTCTAAATCAGCTTGTTGTTTAGCATTACAACCTTCAAATACATTGGTTTTATCAGGTTTCTTTTCCTTTACAACCTTCAATAAAAATTGTTTGCATGAATTTATAATTCTTGTCATCTACCCTGAGTTTATGAGAGTATAGTTATTCTTGAGTTTATGAGCTCTTACAATATATTCAATTCCATATTTAACGAGTTGATACTTGTTTTCAGCTCTATAGAAAATGGCTTTTCTATCATACAAGTAAGGACTTCCTAAAACAATTCCACATATATCCAAGGGAACAATATCTAACTCAACCTCATCTACAAATGTTGACCCAAAAGAAAACCTAAGTTTACATTGTCTAGTCACTTGTAGCTTTGCTTTATCACATAACCAACCCAATGGATATGGCTTCTTGTGAAGTGTGGTTAGTAATCCCAGTTTCTTTACAATTGCCTCAGAAATTAAGTTTACTTGGGAACCGTTATCAAACAAAGTATCAATCTTTTGATGCTTGGAAATAACTCTAATATGAAAAAGCTCATGCCTTTTCCTCTCATTTTCTTCATTATCAGTAGATTGTGCAGAATTACTAGTAGATGCTTCAGAATTTTTACCTTTTATACCTGTGGCTGTGATTGTTGTTTCATCCCCTGAGTCTGACCCCAAATCCTTCTGAATAGCTACAGTAGTCTTCTTCTTTTTGCCATCATACTTCTTATGTTTCAACTTTGGATGCAGAATCCAATAGTGTTCATCATCAAGCCCATCCTTCTTGCAGTGAGTGCATGAAGGTTTGGTCTTTTGTATAGCATTTGTCTTCCTCTCTTTCCATTTTTTCTTTCTCTTTTCCTTGCTCTTACTTGCAGAGGGTTTTGATGATCCCCCAACTTCTGGGTTCACATTCTTGCCTCTAGCCTCTAGATGTGTAGCCTAAACAGACACCTCATCTATGCTAGTGGGATCAAACATGAGAATGGTATGTCTCAAATAACTATGTAGACTGCCTATATACTTCAACAAAGTTTCAGGTGAGTCTAAAGAAATGCCTAGAATCAAAGCTATTTTTCTAAATTCTTGGGTGTAACTTTGTACACTTTGCCCTTTCAATTGGCGAAGAGTTTGCCAACTCATCATAGCTTGCTGCATATAAGCTAGTGGATAGAATTGTTTTTTAATTGTAGAAACAAATTCATTCCAGGTAGAAAGAATTTTACCATGCTTCTTCAAATCAGCTTGTGTCCTGCCTTCCCACCATACTAGGGCAGTTCCTCCAAGGTGTAGGCTAGCCAGCTAAATCTTTCTCCTTTCTGAATCGATGTTCTGCACTTTACAATATACATCAATCTGTCTAATCCAGTTATCTAGCTTTTCTGCATTCAATTCTCCGTCATAAACTGGCAAATCAAACTTCACATCTAATTTAATCAAAGAAGGTTTATTCTTTTTCTTTTCAGGGCTTTTTTATGTGAAGAAGATGATGATGAAGGTGATGATGGGGGAGATGGTGGAGAGGGCTTCTCTTCTTTTCCTTTGCCTTCTGGGTGGGAAACTAGAAGAGGTTCTTCTACTCCTTTATCTTGTTTGGAGGTTGATGACTCTTCACCTCTACCTCTCTTAAATTCTCTATACATTTCTTCTACCATGGATCTCATGGTCATGAAACTGTCCATGAACTGGGAGTTTGATTCCTAGGGACTTTCTTCTGACATTTTCCTGTTTTGATAGACTCTTCCAATTTCTGGATTAGCTTCAACCAACACTCCTTCTCCTAATTTAAGCTTTGATCTAGTTATCATTCAACAAAAAAAGAATCCAGCACAAGCTTGTCTAACCTTAGCAACCTAGAGCTCTGATACCACTTGATCTAAAATTGATCTAAGACAAACAATAAGGTACTATAGACTAATGTGCATGGATGTGCCTATGTTATTTTATGCAACGAATATATAAGATTGTGAAATACACAGGTAATGAAGCAGTTAAAGAAAACATAACAGGAAACACATAAACACAACAAGTTTAATAAGGAGTTCACCCAATACTCCTGGGCTACATATCCTGGTGCAACCTTCAGTGGTGGCCTCTCTATTATGTTTTCAAGAAGATTTTTTACAATAGTGAGCTCAATTTGAGTCTCACATAATAGATATAAATCAGCAAGATGGTACTTGGATCCCCCAAGTCTTTGGAGTACAAGACTCTCCTTACGGTCTCTCGACCTCTATTGGTCACAATAGTATGAGCCTAATCTGAGACTTATACATGACAGACATTATAGAGGAGTGCATTTGAACCTCTCAAGCCTTTTCTGGAGTACACAGACTCTCTGACTCTCTTTGTCTCTGTCTTAACTATGGCTCGATGCTGCCTTTGCTTCTGTAAGTCAACTCGGCTCCTTCTCACTGCTTTTGGCTTACTGCCTACTACTCTCTTACTTGCCTCTCTCTCTGTCAGTTTGTGGATTTTAAGCCAATCTGCTTCCTGACTGTTCGTTTCCGCTTCTAGGCTTTCCGGTTCCCCTGCCTCTGTCTGTTTGAATCCCTCTGTCCTGCATAATTAGTCATTGTATAATGCCTCACAAGGAGGTGGCCACCTATTTCATAACGGATGAGTGTCAGTTCTCTTGGACATGTTTGAAATGATCATTTTTTTCGTTAACTCCAAGAATACCTGCGAAACATGACCTTCCGCCAATTCATTGTCCATATCAGACTTCAAATCCTATACAACTCTACCTGTTGACCCCGTCAAATCCGGTCATCCATCGGAACATCTCTCCGCCATTGATCTAGGTGCCCTAGATCCTACGGTCATCGTTCATAACGGGCGGCTAAGTAGCATGATGTTTACCCGTCCAATGTGAACGATTTTCTCTCTCTTCCGCTGGATGCGTGGCACTTGTTGTATGGCATCAAGCGAAACTCAGTTGAAACTGCTTACTACTCGAAACCCCTCCGATATTCTGTCGGTTTTGTGGAATCCCGCTTCCATGGAATCAGAATGATATCCATTGCATTTTATAATTTTCTGGGTCTGTGTGCTTGCGACCTTTCCTTCTTTGAGGGGTTTGCCCTACGATATGCGATTAGCAACTTGCAGCCTTTCTTTCTTTGAGGGGTTTGTCGCTAATCGCATATCAGAAAACTACCCCTATTTCTCGAAATGGCCTCTGGATTTGCTAATTTGTGATAGCATGTGTTACCATAGGCCGACAGTCTATGCGCTTGACCAATGGTCCTCGTTGCTCCACGCTGATCAGAAATTGCAACTATTATGAGGATATCTCCGATAAGCTTGATCTTTATAAGACTTTTAATCCTTGGCATGATTTTTAAAGAGTTCATGAAAACATAGAGAGTGTTCTAGGATCCAATTTGTATCAAGTTCTAATTCAGTTTTATTTATGTATTTTCTCCATTACTTTCAATGCTTTGTTCTACCATGTTTATCCACTAACACATCTCATTTGTTTGTATATTCTCTGTAGGAAGAAGCTAGCTGCAAAAAAGGTGTTTTTGGGACTCATAAGCAACCAAACAAGCCATACACAAATCAAGGACAAGCATTGATATATATTGTTGGGTTAATATGCCTACTCCACAAGCCCTGTCATACAATTCCAATATCTGAACTAGATGTCGAGGTTCTAAAATTGATTTTTAATGTTGCAAACAAGCTCAAGCAATGTCCTCAAATATGTGACAAAAACTTCATTGTTTTTATTGTTTTTAACCTTCAATGATCAGAATTGTAGTCTTTTGAAGACAGGTCATGATCTAGGTCCGGGTGTGACGAAGGACCCTTCCAAGACCTTTTACATTCGTGATGTGTTAAATTTCATTTTAAAAGAACATTAATGAATTCATCTACATGCGGAAAATAAGAGGGACATAACAATCATCAGCACATGAAAACATAAGCGTTGATAACGGAGTTCGTCCAGGAGGGACTACGTCTCCGGGCCCTGGTGTTAAGATGGTGTAGGCTGCTGCATTAAGTGCTGTCAATAACGGTGATGTAGAAAAGAGACGATGTTGTGATCATACAAGGAAAAATTCCCTCACACAGGAGTGTCTCTAAGAGATGTTCCACAACTGGAACTCTCAATCAAAAGTCTCCTATCAGTATGACTCAAAAACATGCATGATGAGTATCCCGCCAACATGGAACAAAAGGGATCTTAATGAAAAACATGCATGACGACAACAAGAGTATCCAAACAACATACAACAAGGGATCTCAAAACATAACATGATGAGTTATGATAGCAAGTACATCACATAGAAGATTCCACATCAAACCAAGCAAGGAATCATGACAACATGTAATAAACAAGATCTTGCATCAACATCAATCAAGGATCTGTGCAGCATAATGCATAAAAAAGAAGTATATGAACACATCATATACCTCACAACCAAGGGCCATCTGAAGAAGTGGATGTCACACTGTTGAAGCTGCTCGGACCATCGATCTCAATGCATCGATCGTATGAAGATGACTGCTTGCACATGAAGGTGGACATCTGCACTTGCACTTAGAAACATGAATAGAAGAAGAAATGGGAGAATGAAAAATATGAGTCTACCATTAGATTTGTGGCGTCGAGTAGTGCTGAATCGACTATCCAAATTCTGAATTCTGAGAAGTTAAGAATTCTGGGCTCAAGGAATCTTTTAGATTACCCTGGGATTCCTCAAGTTTTTGCTCCATGGATGGACTAGAAATCTGAAACTCAAATGGTGAATCTAATCTCGGCATTGTGATCCCTGTGGAAAATCATGAAAAATAAGTATAAACTTGACTATATTCTGACATATCAAAATTTTACCTCCTTAGGAAAATTTCATGGCTCATGGTTCCGCTCCCTGTTTTTGCTGAAATCATGGTTCCACGTGCATTCTAGAAATGGTCGAAAAATGCAGAACTCTGATGGAGAAACAAACAACACCATTGTGCTTGTGGCGACAAGAGGTGTAGAATCCACATGAAATTTGTCAAAAATCTAACAAAGTGAAAATTTTGCCCTCCTGCAAAATTCATGGTTCCTGCATTAAAATATTAATTAACTACCTCGAAATCCGTGCCCACCTTCTGCCTCCTCAAACTCTGTGTAAGGTAAAAAATAATGAATTTATATTAAAAATCCTGGGAAGATATACCAATGTAATTGGTTAGGAGGATTGATAAGAGTGTTGGTTAATAGGGAGGAGGTTGGGCAGTCAAACCTCGCCTCCTCCATTTTTTCACGAAATTTGTTTTAATATAAAAATTTTGGGTGGTTGGGCCTGCCTTGGGCGGCCTGCCCCCATACCCTCCTCTGCAGTTGCAACGATCGTATTATATTTTGAGCGCATAAGGTTTTGGTTTAAGGTTTGGTTGTTAGCGCAGTTATATATATTTTGGGTTGCCCGCTTGGGGGTTGAGCGGGTTCGACCCTGGTTGGTCCCATACCAAGAGCTGTTGGCGCTATATTATGGTAGTTGGCGGTGTATAACGTGGCTCTGGGGTGTTTAATGGCACTATTATGGTGGCTTAGGGGTGTGGGCTAGGTCCATCGTCGGTGGCTTGCCCACCCCATACAACTATATATATATATATATATATATATATATATATATATATATATATATATATATATATATCTGTTACAGTGACCGTTTTGGAGGGTTGGGGCGATGGGGCGTGGGCCGGGTCCACCATCGATGTCTCACCTACCCCGTAATACATTTTTCATATATGAGATGGAGGGTTGGAGGGTTCGTCGGGAGGTTATTGCCCATCGCCCTTATAAAAATTTTGGTTATGTAAATTTGGGGTGTCGGGGGTGGTGGCCTGCCACCTCATAATAATTGTTTTTATTTTTTTTATTTTTATAAGGAGGGATGTCGTTTTTAAACTTTTAGAAAATAAGGGTCATTGGGCGAATTAACAAGGCAACAATTTCGACCGATTTTGGGAGCTAGGTTTTATGCCTTGGGGTCGGTCAAATTGTAGGACACTTAAACCTGGCCCACAACCCAACTTTGACCAAACTTTGACTGGCCCATTCTCCCTCATACGAGCTCAGTTTGATGAACCATTCACACCTCCACAATCAGGACGACGAGATCTACGCTCTGGTCCTGGTTCAAAGTCATTCTAAGCACTTTGATTTTTGAGCCCTCTTTGTCCTGTGTGTCTCTCTAGAGCCACGTGGATCAATCCTCCCCACTGAGGATATTTTGGTCCTCCAAAAGCATGAAAAATAATCTGCAACTTTCTCTTTACCCTGTCTGCATCACAAGTGTCATGGAAAGGTCTCGCTTCCATCTCCTTCACCTTTGTTCTTCGGAGCCTTAAGCGACGAACCAACACCTGCTACCTCTTCAACCTGTAGTACATTGTTTTTCAACTTACATGCTTTGAATGACATGACCAAATAATGACCCAAATTTCCCATACTTGCCATGAGTTTATAACACATACTCGGTGGTCAAGTTTACAACAAGATGGATGTAATACCCCAGCTATGACAACAAGGCCAACCTATCATTGTTGCTTCAAAAAGTGATGGAAAACACATCATCACTGCAACACATGATTTACATACATAAGGCCAGACACTATTGTTTTGACAAGTGATGGAAACATAACATCACTTTCATAGTGTAAAATATGACTCAAAACATGACCAAACATCATTGTTGCTGACCAGGTGATGGAAACACTTCATCACTTTCACATTTTAAAATGCAACAAATGATTTGCAAAAGAATGACCATGAAACGACAACATGTATGGAAACCATTTTTCACTTATCAATGTGAATGGGTCACCTCCTTGTGGCGACTTTGCTTGTCGAACAACTTCTCTTCCTGGTTCACGCACCGATGCTTTGTCTTTAAGGCACTGCTATGGATGGAGCCTCCAATAAGTGGCTCTTTAATGGCCATTTCTGTCTCAATGATTGCAGTAGGCTTTCTTCCTCCATATTTGCTTAACCTATTTCTTTTCATTTTGTTGAGAGGGTCTTTCACACCTCATGAGTGCTGCCATTCTTTTCCAACACTTGGAAAAGGTATGGTTAGGTAAACCAAAAAAGGTACATGTTTTTCTATGCCTTGATCTTCATTCATTAACAACATGATCATAATAAAAATGAACATTCGAAGATCAAAAGTGGTTATACCTTCTTTTGTTGTCTTTGATGTTAGTATGGTGATGAGAGCTTGCCTCAGCTCTCTTCCTGCAATGGAAACTGCCATGGGATGATGGGGATGTGCTCCCATTATTATCGTTCCTCGACGATTCCAATGATGTCTCGGACGACACTGACACCTTCGAGCACTCTCCTTTAGTGTATCTCAAGCCTGCAAATGGATGTTCATGCACAACCTATAAAGTTGGAATTATGCCTTGGTTATTAACAACAAGTTCTTCTTCCCCCTTGTGCCTCGTCTTTGTAAGGAGCCTCATGTTTGTCCTGTAATTGAGATCTCCAAATCTCCAACAGACATCATACTATGAGAAGATGAAACCAAAAGGAAATCAACATCTTTTACCTCCTCTTTTGATTTGGAAAGAATTGATGAGGGCTACTCATCATTTGTTGTTGGTGGTTCGCTAACTGTCATGTTGCATTCGCCAAATTCCTTTATGACATATCCTAGTCCTTCCTGATGGGGTAATTCCTCTACTTTGATGGGATTGATAATGCCTTAGCCATTAACGCCCAAGCCTTTTCCTTCATACCTCATTCTCTTCAACAGTTTGGAGCCAATTCCTGTGGTGTGATTTCAAAAACAATGAAATCATCATCAGGAAACATACATGAAGATGGAGAACTACTTTTTACCTCACATGGGTCTCGCTGCAGCTTCTCCAAGGCCTTTTCCTTTGCTTGCAATTGTCGTAGCAAACTTTGTTTTTCCTCCTCTTCATGGAGGTGCATCTTCAATTCATCATTCTTTTTTTGAATATTATGTTTGTTTTGCTTCAGTTCTTCCATGGCCTCTTCCATGGCTTGTAACTGCAGCTGCAATCGCTCCTTTTCCTCTGTCTCTTTTTGTAGAGTTTCATACAAGATTTCCACTCTCTTGGAAATGTTGACCATGGTCACATACATCGCTCTTTCATCCTCTTTCATTGTTCATACTGCAATTCACATTAACGCAAAGACCACTCTGATACCACTTGATCTAGGTCCAGGTGTGATGAAGGACCCTTCCAAGACCTTTTACTTTTGTGATGTGTCAAATTTCATTTTAAAAGAACATTAATGAATCCATCTGCATGCAGAAAATAAGAGGGACATAACAATCATTAGCACATGAAAACATAAGTTTTGATAACGGAGTTCATCCGGGAGGGACTATGTCTTCGAGCCCCAATGTTAAGATGGTCTAGGCCGCTACATTAAGTGCTGTCAATAATGGTGATGTACACAAGAGATGATGTCGTGATCATACTGTTATCACCCCAAGAAACTCACCTAGGTTGCATATCGGTGATGCTCGAGAACATTACAAATTCAATCAAATATAGTTGGATAAATGGTGGATGAATGGAACAAATGCTGCATATTCAAGCCAGATAACCACTTCTACTATGATTGACCCCAGACATGGGTGAACACCCCCAGACTATAATGCTTTTAACCACCTATTACTCAGTTTGAGGATAAGGTGATAATGGAGAAGACTGACCACACCAGCAGATGCACATGACTCTGTGATGGCCGGCTGCAACCAGTTAAGAGGTCTGTAAATCTAGTTTCTAATGCACAGACAGGATGAAAGCTCTCTATGCATTAAACAACAAAAACTTGCACACATGTTCTATGATACATGCTAAATCCTAACATAGAGGTGGGATGATAGCCCCTCTGATGCTAAACATTCACATCAATAGAACAAATGCAAACAGGCACAGCCTGGAACAAGAAAGAGAAGTGGAAAGTGAGCAATAAACAACAAAAGAAGCTTGTATTAGTTGGAAATGAAGACCAGACGCTGCAGGTTACAAAGTAGTTACAGTCTCCAAAAGTTGAACCTTACAACAAGGTTCTCTTCATCTAACACTCATCCATCTATTACATCTATGTTCTGGGTATATATACAATTTGTTTACAAAATTGCTCTGCTGGTGATGCGTGGAGGAGCCCATAAATGGCCACCAACCATATTTACAGTTAAAAATGGGCCTCTGCTACGATCTGCATGCTTTAATGAATAAATTGACCCTTTCTGCAGTTCGGTGGTTCTTCTCTAAGCAGGTGGCGTGTGATATGGACGAAGTCCATGACTGATAATTGCTGCTATCTGCCCAAGGCATGTCCTCTTTCCATGCAGCCATGTTGTGAATTAATTGCAGCCGCTGTTGCGCTGTACTGCCCCATGCTTGCTTTAACACATTCCGCGCCACTGAGAAATTGTGCCCCCTTTGCCTCATTTGAGCACCAAAGGCTCATTCATGCATAACTCCTCTATCGGGTTGCCTCTCGGGTCACAGTCACGTATAATAGCCGGCCGATCCTCTGTTCCTTGAAATTTTAAAAATACACAGAAAACGCGCCCAAAATTAATGAAAATGGCCTCAGCGCGGACTTGAAAGTTTATAAAATGGAGCGCTGAATGATATCGGGTCCGGACTTCTCGCAACAGGCACCCGCCAAGGCTTCCTTTTGTATTTTCTTTATATAAAGAAAATACACAAAATACATTGAAAACGCTAAGGGCGCGGACTTGAAAAAATATGAAATGGAGTGTTGTGTTGTCGTCGGGTCTGGCCCATTGGCGATACCACCTCGCTGTCGCTGCCTGCCTCCTCTAATTGCGAAATGCCGACGCGATCTGGACCATTGATCAGCCAGATCCAACGACCGAGATTACAGTGGATCCTTAAGCCTGTTTTTTGAATTTGTTAATGATTTTAGAGCAATTGCGCCTCTCGATAATGTATTTCTGCCCCTTCAAGGACTTTCCTTTTGCAGTTTTTTGATCGGAGGGAGGTTTTTGGCCATAATTTGAGGATTTCAACAGCCACCATGGATCCTCTGGCATAGCAAAGCTAACACATACAAGGAAAAATGCCCTCATGCAAGGGTGGCTCTAAGAAATGTTCCACAACTAGAACTCTCAATCAAAAGACTAGATCAGTATGACACAAAAACATGCATGATGAGTATCCTGCCAACATGACACAAAAGGGATCTCAATGCAAAACATGCATGACGAAAACAAGAGTATCCAAACAACATACAACAAGGGATCTCAAAGCATAACATGATGAGTTATGACAGCAAGTACATCACATAGAATATTCCACATCAAATCAAGCAAGGAATCATGACAACATGTAATAAACAAGATCCTGCATCAACATCAATCAAGGATCTGTGCAGCATAATGCATAAAGAAGAAGTACATGAACACATCATATAACTCACAACCAAGGGCCATCTAAAGAAGTGGATGTCACACTGTTGAAGCTGCTCAGACCATCGATCTCAATGCATCGATCGTATGAAGATCACTACTCGCACATGAAGGTGGACATCTGCACTGGCACTTAGAAAAGTGACTAGAAGAAGAAATGGAAGAATGACAAATATGAGTGTACCATCAGATTTGCGGCATCGAGTAGTGCTGATTTAGCTATCCAAAATCCGAATTCTGAGAAGTTGAGAATTCTGGGCTCAAGGAATATTTTAGATTCCCCTGGATTCCTCAAAGATTTCGCTCCATGGATGGACTAGAAATCTTCAACTCATATGGAAAATATGATCTCACCACTGCGATCCTTGCAGAAAACCATGAAAAACAAGTATAAACTTGACTATATTCTGACATATCAAAATTTTACCTCAGGAAAATTTCATTGCTCATGGTTCCACTCCCTGTTTTTGCGGAAATCATGGTTCCACGTACATTTTGGAAATGGCTGGAAAATGC
Organism: Pinus tabuliformis; assembly: GCA_031772625.1. Classification (NCBI taxonomy): domain Eukaryota; kingdom Viridiplantae; phylum Streptophyta; class Pinopsida; order Pinales; family Pinaceae; genus Pinus; species Pinus tabuliformis. The sequence continues at coordinate 343,497,140 of CM062818.1, read as the reverse complement.
AAAAATCTGATGGAGAAATTGACAACACCACTGTGCTCATGGGAACGAGAGGTGTAGAATCCATATAAAATTGTCAAAATCTGACAAAGTGAAAATTTTGCCCTCTTGCAAATTTCATGGTTCTTGCATTAAAATGTTAATTAACTACCTCAAAATTCGTGCCCTCCTTTTGCCTCCTTGAACTCAGTGCATGGTAAAAAATATTGATTTTATATTAAAAATCCTAGGCGGATATATCAATGTAATTGGTTAGGAGGATTGGTAAGAGCGTTGGTTAATAGGGAGGAGGTCAGGCAGTCAAACCCCACCTCCATTTTTGCACGAAATTTGTTTTAATATAAAAATTTTGGGTGGTTGGGCCTGCCTTGGGTGGCCCGCCCCCGTACCCTCCCCTGCAGTTGCAACGGTCGTATTATATTTTGGGCACATAAAGTTTTGGTTGTTGGTGCAGGTATATATATTTGGGGCCACCCGCTTGGGGACCGGCCATGTGGGTCGGGCGGGATCGACCCCCACCGGTCCCATACCAAGCGCTGTAGGCGCTATATTATGGCGGTTGGCAGCATATAATGTGGCTCTGGCGTGTTTAACGGTGCTAGTATGGTGGCTTCGGGGTGTGGGCCAGGTCCACCGCCGGTGGCCCGCCCACCCCATACAACAATATATATATATATATATATATATATATATATATATATATATATATATATATATATATCGTGGCTGTTTTGGAGGGTTGGGGTGATGGGCGTGGGCCAGGTCCACTGCCAGTGGCCCACCCACCCCGTAATACATGTTTCATATATGCGATGGAGGGTTGGAGGGTTCGGCAGGGGTTATGGACGCCGACCCCTAAACAAATATATGATTTGATTATAGATGCAATTAGGCCGGCGAGAGGTTATTGCCTATCACCCTTATAAAAATTTTGGTTATGTAATTTTGGGATGTCGGGGGGGGGTGGCCTTCCACCTCATAATAATTGTATTTTTAATTTTTATGAGGAGCGATGCCGTTTTTAAACTTTTAGAAAATAAGGGTCATTGGGCAAATTAACAAGGCAACAATTTCGACCGATTTCAGGAGCTAGGTTTTATGCCTCGGGGTCGGTCAAATTGTAGGACACTTAAACCTGGCCCATAGCCCAACATTGACCAAATTTTGACTAGCCCATTCTCCCTCATACAAGCTTGGTTTGATGAAATGTTCGCACCTCCACGATCAGGACGATGAGATATACGCTATGGTCCTAGTTCGAAGTCATTCTGAGCACTTTGATTTTTGAGCCCTCTTTGTCCTGTGTGTCTCTCTAGAGCCACGTGGATTAGGTCAAGTAGTAGATATTCACTTTGAAACCATAAATTTCATTCCTAATGGTTTTTCATAGAGATAGATGGCTAGGACACAGGTACATGGTTGTTTGTCTTAAGAAAACAAAGCTTCCACACTAGGAATATGAGAAAAAAATACTTCCAAAGACTTGTGTTGGCCTTAGAGTTATCTTATTGCCTCAACGAAACCCAAAACCAAATTAGAGAACATTAAACCATAACCCTTCTTCTCTTGTATGTGTTATCTTCATTAGGTGGCTGAAAATTTTAGAGAGGTTGTCTAGATATTTGTCATATGAAAATGCATTCCCTAAGGAGGATAATAGGTCTCCTTTTTATAGAGTGTGGAGGGGCTTTATAAGGGTATCGTTTGAGTAGATTTATGATCTTAAAAACCTTTAAAATGATGAATTATTCAATATCCACCATTAATTAGTTACCTTAAGACCTAAGCAAGAAGACACCTTATCCTTAAGGTAAATGGATCTAGCCTTTAATGAGATATAGGAATCTTATGGGTACAAAGCACTTGTGATGGCCTTTCTTAAGATGATTGATCCATAAAATATACTAAAGAATTCTCACACTTGATGTCTAATTGCCAAAAACCACTAAATGTATTCCATGGCACCACCCCTTGGGGTTTTAGCCTAGAAACTAGGGTCATCAATTTCAAACTTGAATATCTCTCAAACCAGGAGGCCTCTCGAGGCGTAGTACCCCATACCACCAAAAACATATTGATGAGGAGAATCAATTATCAATGATATTTTGGGTAAAATAATTGATTATCTATTTCAAAATATTCTGACAAGTTCAAGGTATATCCATTGAACAGGGAACCTAAGCCCTAGAATCAAGGTTTTCAACCATCCAAAATTGGAGCTTCCAACTTGATGTAATCCAAACAAATATAAGAATAATTCATTAATTGTTTGACATCAATGACTACTGTTATTCAAATTCAAACCCCAAGGTTGAACTCACAGAAGGAGTTGTACTCCTTCTGTGAGTACAACTCCCCTGACTTCATGCTTCAATCTCCTTCTCCTAATTTCTCCCCCCCTTTAACATCAATGGAAAAGGGTGACTCTCCCTAACAATTTTCCTGCTTCCTATGGACTTGTACCCTGCATGTGCTCCCTGTGATGATAATCCTTATTTTTTCTTTTTGAAAGATACCTGTAAGTATTCAAAATTATTTTCTTAATTCTTGTTGCAACAACATGTCTCCCCCTTTAATGCTATAATTCATACATATTTCCACTGCTTGACTCTACCTATCAATATGGATCAACTTTGCCTTCCAAAACTACTATTCCATTGAAACTACCCATGGCACTTCTTCATATCATCCAACTAACAACCTTTAAATGATCGAATATTCAAGGAATTGCTACTGCTTAGACTCCCTCTCTTCAATATTCAAGGAGTCATCATGCTGGATTCTTCAAAATAATGTATCACCCAGATCTTTGGCCAGATCATCCTAAACCAAGTCATCATTCAATGTACCTATTGATTGATCATGACCTTTTGCCTTTACGAAACCTTAAAGAATGACTATTAATACTTTCTTATCTGCTTGATCTTCTTTTACTTGTTTTCTTCTGCAGACCTTCTTGTACTTTATGTTAAGTTTTTCATTCATGGTTGATTCCATCTTGTATCTACAACCACCAGCTATATGTCCATAGTTATGACATTTGAAACATTTAGTGCCCATGTGATGGATCAACTAATATGTGCATTATGTTAAAGTCATCATGAAAGCTTCTTCTAGGGTCATTAGAGGAAATTTTAGCCTAAAAGTGCCCATGAAATTTTCACGTACATAATATGTAAACCAATCAAAATCCTTTAAATTAAAAAAGAGGTACATGTAAATATTTTGCAGGGAAAATAAAAAAAACTACTTTTTCAATTGTATTTTTGGCTTAGTGTAGACACTCATTGGATGTGAAATAAATTATGCATCCAATGAGTACCCATTGCACATACTTTTGCGAAGATCCACATTGATAAAAAATAAATATACATTAAAAAAATTGTGTTGAACACACTTTTTAAATGTATCTTCAAATTTTTTCAATGTGGGTCTTCTCAAAAGTATGCACAATGGGTACTCGTTGGATGCTGAATTTAATTTTGCATCCAATGCGTGTCTACATTTGAAATATGAGTAAACCTATAAGGAGATAAGCCAAAAATACAATTAAAAAAAAAAGTAGTTTTCTTTCTTTCCCTCCAAAATTAATAACTTTTATATTATTATTTTCCTATTATTTTATTATTTTTCCTTAGGAGGCCACTTTTAGGAATTTCCTCTAATGTTTGATAATACCCTTGATAATTTTACATGTCAAACACTTTACAATCACTATCCATATTTCAAAATTTAGTACACAAAAAATAATAACCATTAAATGAATTAGCGTACCTCGATGAGTTATCTTGTCTAGATGGCCTTCTGTATTCATTCTTCTTTAGAGGTGATGGTGTAGTCTTTTGTTTTCCTTTGTCCTTGATTGTTTCAAGATTATTCTTTGGAGCTACAACATTCTAAATCTTCTTCGGTCCTTTTGTTTGATTAGTCTTTCCATCAATCTGACCTTGTGAAGTCTTCGATCTTGTGCCTTCATCACAAAGAGGTTTACCTTATTTTTTTTCCCTTGAATTCAACTAATACAATTCTTGATATTTCTTGCCAATAACTTGTAAGTGTTCCTCTTTCCAATCCTTCAACTTGTTGATTTTAGTAAGAGCCACGTCAAGTTCTTCTTGCTTTTGAGAAATGTCTTCTTGAAACTGACTTTTCCAGATTTTTCTTCTTCTTTCTACTCCTATTTGTAACATTAAAAGAGTGGCCTTTTCTGCTTCTTTGTTGAGGACTTGTAATTGTTCCTTCTGCTTGTCATTTTCCTTCTCGAACATGTCTATTTCTACAATAGTTGTATCCAATTCATTTTTCTTCTGGTCAACTTCAAGTGTGCACATTTGATCAGATTCTTTTAGTTGTCTTGCCAGGTCTTTCTCTTTCCTATCTGCTTCCGACACTTAGAGCTTGAGTTTGCAATTTTCCCTTTTTGTGTTCTTCCATGCTTTGTTACTTTATTCAAGTTCTCTTTTAAGTGATTCTTCAACTTTTATGGCTTATTCTAGCTACACTTTAATACTGATGATGATCTCCTTTGATTCTTCATTCTTCTTATTGAGGCTTCTGGCATGTTATTTTTCTATCTTTAGTTCAACTTCCAGAAGTTTGGCATTTTAGTTTTCAAACTTAAGATCTTTTACAATATTGATCATCTCGTTCTAAAATGTAATTTCATCCATTTCTTATTTAGCTTCATTTTTTGATTCTTTTCTATCAAGATCCACATGATTATCAACATATTTTTATTTACTGACATGATTTTGACCTTCATACAGATCTTGAATTTTCTCCCAAAGATGTTTGGAAAATGAGCATTGTTCTACATTGGATTTCATAAAATATGACAAGGAACTTAAGATGATATTCGTGTACTTGGAATTGTATTTTATTGATTCATTAATAGAGGTATTTCCAGAAACAATAGAATCCCATACATCATATGCTTAAACTGTCAAGAAAAAGTTCATCCTATCTTTCTAGAATACAAAACCTAATTCACTAAACATAGGAATTGGACCACCATCTTCATCAATAGTAATCAGATATAAAACTATTTTAATAATTGGAAGTTCCTTTGACTCCTTTGAATGATTGACAACTTTCTTCTTTGATTTTACCGTAAGTTTGTACTCTGATATCTTCCTTCCATCTATTAAGTTGTTATTGAAGGAACCTACTCTGATACCAATTGTTGGAAATATTGAGAGGGTGGTGAACCAATATTTCTTAGAAATTAGAAATTTATTAATATTTTCATATCATTATTTAATATTCAACAATATTTAATTAGATAACAAAAGGAAGTAAACAAGACCATTCAACAATGCACAATAATCAAGATAGTGGACACAAATGTTTAGGTGGAAAACCCCCTCCGGATCAAAAACCACCAAACGATTCTTAATATTTGCCTACTTATTCAAAAAATAATAATTACATCAAGTTTTCAGTTCCAACTGAAGGAGTCTCCAACCCCTTGATTTATAGGCTCCAATCCGTAGAATGCTCCAACACCCTATTTACCAACTACTATTATCCATGAAAATACCTCCGCATCAACTCAGAGGAGATTACTATGCTTTTGGTTGAAATACACCCCTTTACACCTTGACCTATTTAAGACTGTAACACAATTTGTACCATGATGAAAACATTATCCTATCCTATAATACTTTGTCCCCTTGATCTAACTTGTGATACCAAATTCTCACTCGGTCATGAGGCAAAAAGCTCACGTTAACTAAACTTTGACACTCTTGGTCACTTAAGTAAACTCACATGGTGGAATGTGATCTCTTTATCCTCATCTAAATCCTTTTCCTAAAAAAATAAATCTCTTAAAAGTGAATAAAATCATTAAAGATCTTAAAAGTGGGAAAAAGTCGAAAAAAAAACCACAAAGCCATTTTGAATGAGAAAACAACATTCACCCAAAGAATTTCCCAATTTGAACTAAAGTGGAATTTGGAAATCTTCATAGCCTCCACTTACCTATATATTAGAGAAAGGGATGAGAATTCTTGCATTAATATGCTGCTGAGATATAACTTGAGAGAGAAAGTTTTTGGAGCTGGGAGTTGGAGGAGGTACTGCTGAAACCACATCTAATGGTTGTAATATTCCTTCATTTATTTAATAAATATATATTGGTTGTCCTTCCTTCCATATATTGTTTTACATTTTTCATTTCCATTTCTTGGTTAAGAACTGCCACCACTACATAGTGGGGGCAAAGTTTCTGGTACTTATGGACCTGTTGGGGGCATTCCTGCACCCAAGAAATCTGTGGTACAACAGGGTCCATATTTGGTTGATTATTTTCCTATCGATGGTTACCCCATTGATATTATTCCCATACCTAACTCGTCTTATGTGGCCAGTGGTGTTCCATTCCCTGGACCAATTGTATCTCCTTAGGTCCTTCTAACTCAACCGTCTACATCTATTGGGGGAAACCTCTATTTCAGGGGTGAACAGTTCACTGGTATCCTTCCTCAGGTTGGAGGCATGACTTATGGCCCATTACTCTACACGACCCCACCACCACCACATGGAAACTACTATCCATCGCAACCTATGTACCCTATTGGAAACCCGTTGGTGGGAGGACCTCTTAGTCCCTTAGTCATCTTTTTCTTCCTTGGCTTGTTAGGTCCCTATGCTACTAGTGTAACCCCTTATTCTTATTAGTGCAACCCCCTTATTATATTTTTGTGCCCATATAGTCCCCATGTTGTTATTATTGTACCCCATATAAGCCCACTATTGTTATTGTTGTGCCCCTACAATATTATTGTTATGTAGGCTCTGATTGTATTGGGACCGCTTAAACTCCTATATATAGAAAGGAGGTCATGTCATTTCTATTATCGAAGAATTGTTCATTTGTGTAACGTAAAGGAGGTTTATCCCTTGAAGATGCTGATTTCTAAGGTGTTCATCTTTCTTTTCTACCTTTTGTGAGCTAGTTTGATAACATTTGGTATCAGAGCTTTGGATTCTAGGGTTTCTCTGCTCCAAACAGGTCATCGTGGAATTTTCTCTATAAAGTTTTCTCTATGAAGTTTTAGAAGCTAAAAAAAAAATCATTCGAGCCGAAATCATTCTAAACCTCACATCTGAATGTCAGATATTGTCTCACTATATTTTTGGAGATATGATTTGAGGAAGTTAGGGTTTTTGCAAGATCCAAAATTTCATCTCAAATATGTCATCATGGAATTTTCACTATAACTTTGTTTCTACGAATCTTCAGACTCTAAAATTAAAACCCATTTGAGCTGAAATTGTGGTGAATATCCAGACCAAATTTTAGATCTTGTTTCGCTATATTTTCGGAGATATGGTCCAAGACATTTAGGGTTTTTGCAGGCTCCTGAATTACATCCCAAACAAGTGACCTTGGGAAAATTGTTATAACTTTCTTTCTGAACATCAAATTGAAATTTCATAAGAAGTTATAGAAAGAGGACAACCTGTAGTTTTCTATGTATTAGTTTCGAGTCCGAAGGTCGAAAACGTGACCTGTGGAACTTCGTACAAGTTCGCTCTACTGAAAAAGTATTTAATCAGGTCATCTTGGGAGACTGGGTATAACTCGTTCTTGAAGAACCCAATTTTGATCAGACTAGTGGCGTTGGAAAGAGGACCCAGAGGGCTACCGCAAATCTCAATTTCAGAACTGGGAGATCCAAAATTACATAGTTACAGTCATTTCAAGATCGAGCTCCTAAAATCAAGAAAAGGCGATATGAGGAAGTTTGATGGCAAGGATCTGATAAATTGGATACTACAAATGGAGCAATATTTTGATCTAAATGATGTACAACTGTTACAAAAAGTACATATTTCATCTTTATATTTAGAACCATATTAGTTTCTATGGTATAGAGGGCTTTGTTCTCGTAAACCACTTGTCACCTTGTCAATTCTCACGAAGGAAAATGATAGCACATTATGGGGATACAAAGAGAGACACCTTCTTTAGCCAATTAATAAATTTCAAACAAAAGGGTTCAATGGAAGAGCACATTGAGGACTTCCAAAAATTGAATATAAGGGTAAATGATATTCCAGAGAAGCAAAGGATTGATGTCTTCATAGGGACTTTAAAGGATAACATTAAACATGAGGTTTGTCTTTGGGAACCTGATTCATTAGAGAGGGCATTCAAGTTGTCAAGAAAAATTGAAAGTGGAATTATGGAAACAAGGAATCCCACCACTCACAACTATAAATATGGAAATGTTTTTTCTCCTAGACTTCCACAATCTACAAGGATTACACCACAACAATTGGAAGAAAAAAGATAAAAAGGGCTTTGTTACATTTGTGATAGCAAATACACTAAAGGTCATAAGTGTGTTGAGAAGAAATTATTTTACATAGATTGTGAAGAGGAGGAAGAAAATGATCAAGAAACATCAAAGAAGAGGATATACATCAGGAACCGACCCCAGAGAAAGAAGAAATTAATCTTGCCATATCTTGTAAAGCATTGGCAAGAATTACCACTCCTCAAACTCTCAAGATAGAAGGACATAACAAGAAGAAAAATGTTCAAGAAGTGAAAGATCACATCGAGAAAGAAGAAATGAATCCAACCATATCTTGTAATGCGTTGGCCAGAATTACCACTCCTCAAATTATCAAGATAGAAGGACATATCAAGAAGAAAAAGGTAATAATGTTGATTGATTCGGGAAGTACCCATAATTTTATTCATTGTAAGATAGCCAAGGAATTGGATTATTTCCTATATCCAACACCAGAGTGTCAAGTGATGGTTGCAAGTGGTGGAACCATAAATTTCTCTGGAAAGTGCCATAATATCAAGCTATCCGTGGGAGAATATGTATTGAATACCCCAATGCTTTCCATTCGAACGAGTGGTGTTGATGTTGTACTAAAATTTCAATGGCTACAATCCTTGGGTACAATAGCTTTTAGTTTTCAAGAACTTTTCATGAAATTTTCTTTGAAAGGAAAGGAAGTTGAATTAAGGGGTATCACATGGAAACTAGGAAAGATAATAAGCTCTAACGGAATGACAAAGCTTCTAAAGAAAGAAAAATGAGGCGTAATTGCACAATTATGTTTGCCAGAGGTTCCCATATCGAAGTCGTCTATTTCTCCAGATCTCCAAAAAGTCTTGGACAATCATTCCAAGGTATTTGAGACTCCTAAAGGCCTCCCACCTACTCGTGATCATGATCATTCTATTCATTTGATTCCAGGAAGTGTTCCTCCAAACATCAAGCCTTATAGATATGCATATCCCCAAAAGAGTGAAATTGAACGTATGGTTGCTGAAATGCTAGAGGTCGATATAATTATCTAACCAAATTTGATAAATGAAGAAAGGGATGAATGGAAGAATGATGAAGTAGGGTGGGAACTCATTCAAAATTTGTAGAAGATCCTAGTTCAAACAATATTTCCAGAACTTGACAAGGAAGGAAAAATCGTATTGGAACCTGAAGCAGTCATAGAACCGAGAAATCAATACCTATGAAATCAATTAATTTCAGAATATCTCATCAAGTGGAAGAACTTACCCGTTGAAGATTCCACATGGAAGGGTGATAATTTTATACAGAAGCATCCAAAACTACTCAAGTGTTGAGGACAATAGTTTTTGAAGGAGAGGGCATGTTAGGTCCCTATAATACTAGTGTAACCACTTATTCTTATTAGTGCAACCCCCTTATTATATTTTTGTGCCCATATAGTCCCCATGTTGTTATTATTGTACCCCATAGAAGCCCACTATTGTTATTGTTGTGCCCCTACAATATTATTGTTATGTAGACTCTGATTGTATTGGGACCGCTTAGAATCCTATATATAGAAAGGAGGTCATGTCATTTCTATTATCGAAGAATTGTTCATTTGTGTGATGTAAAGGAGGTTGCCCCCTCAAAGAGGCTGATTTCTAAGGCATTGATCTTTCTTTTCTATCTTTTGTGGGCTGGTTTCATAACATGGTCTCATTTGGCTACAACTAATCCATTACCCTTCTTAGCTACACTGGACATCCCAAATCTATAAAAGTTAACAAATGATCCCAACAATTATAAGTTTCTTTGGCCTCCAACCCCACAAAAAATTCTTGCGGACATTCTTAAGTTTGAGGGAAAGCAGGGAAATGACCAGACAACACTTGCCACTACATACCATCTTCGGTGTGTTTCCAATTCTATCTTTGACGATAGTATTCGACTCAGACTCTTCCTGTGCACCTTGACTAGAAACTCTACTAAGTGGTATATTGAACTACCACGTGCCTCTGTTAACAAATTTAATACCCTGGCATTGGAATTCTTGAAGCACTTCCAGTGACCAATCCATTATGAAATTGGAACAAAACTCTTGACAACCGTGTTCCAAATTACTTCCACCCACATCTTTGATTGCATCCATGAATGGAGATGTAGGTAGAGTTTAGTAAAGGCTCCCATTTTGGGTCACCTATTATCTAATTGGTTTTGCAAGTCCCTTCTAACTCCCATTGCGCATGATGTTTCCATGTTTAGAGTTGTTATGGAAGACCCGGTCATCTATTGTGACCATCATATAAATCTTATCTATTCACAATCTGGCATGCTTTATGACTTTATCCCTCATGCTCCCCTAACTTCTAATACTCTCGTTTCACAACAACTTGATCCTCACACCGGCAGTGTTATGAAACCAGCTCACAAAAAGATAGAAAAGAGAGATCCACGCCTTAGAATTCAACCTCTTCGAGGGGGCAACCTCCTTTACATTACATAAATGAACAATTCTTGGATGATACAAATGAAAAAACCTCCTTTCTATATATAGGAGTCTAAGGAGTCACAATATAATCCAGTCGACCTAACAATAATAATATAAAGCCACAAAAATAACAATAGAGGGATTCTATGGGGCACAGAAATAACAATATGGGGGTAATAGGGGCACAACAATATAAATAAGGGGTATAACTACAATAGTAATGGGGTAATCACTAGTATTATAGGGACCCAACATGCCCCTCTCCTTCAAAAAAGTGTTGTCCTCAACGCTTGAGTAGTTCTGGATACTTCTGCATAAAATTCTCATCCTCCCATGTGGAATCTTCAGCGGATAAGTTCTTCCACTTGATAAGATACTCTGAAATTGATCGATTTCGTAGCTGTCGAGTTCTTGTTTCTGTGACTGCTTCCGGTTCCAATATAATTTTTCCTTCCTCGTCAAGTTCTGGCAATATTGTTTGAACTGGGAGCTTGTCGCCTATAACCTTCTTTAAACATGAAACATGGAAAACTGGGTGCAATCGAGAAGCTGCAGGAAGCTCCAATTTGTATGCCATAGTACCAATCTTTTCCAACACCTTGTACGGACCATAATACTTTGGTGATAATTTATTATCCTTCTTAGCTTGCTTTAGGGACATTTGCTTATATGGTTGTAGCCGTAGGAATACCCAATCACCTACATCAAAACTTCTTTCACTGCGATGTTGATCTGCCTGTTGTTTCATTCTATTTTGTGCCAACACGAGGTTATCCTTTAAGAGTTGGAGGACTTGTTGTTGATGTTCGATGTGATGTTCCACTGCTTGAACCTTAGAATTTTCTCTTAAATATGATGTGATGGATGGTGGTTGATACCCATAAAGTGCCATAAATGGGGTCATTTTTGTTGCTGTATGGAAGGAAGTGTTATACCACCATTCAGCCAGAGGCAACCATTTGACCCATTGTGTCTGTTTATCAGATACAAAGCAACGAAGATATCCTTCCAAACATTTGTTTACTATCTCAGTTTGCCCATCAGATTGAGGATGATAAGATGAGCTATGAGCTAACTGAGTACCAAGACAAGAAAATAATTCTGTCCAAAAATTTCCAGTGAAAATGGGATCTCTGTCACTTACAATAATCTTTGGGTTTCCATGTAGCTTTTGAACTGTTTCCATAAATGCAGTAGAAACTGTACTGGCTTTAAATGGATGTGATAATGCACAAAAGTGTGCATACTTGGTAAGTCTGTCAACTACCACCATGATGACACTCTTTCCCTCAGACTTGGGTAAACCTGTGATAAAATCCATTGAAACCTCCTCCCAACGTTGGCTTGGAATGGATAAAGGTTGTAATAGACCCGGTGTCTTAATTGTTTCAACTTTATTTTGTTGGCAAACCAAACATTCCGCCACAAACTTTTGAATATCTGATTTAAGGCCATCCCAAAAAAATTCCTTCTTAACCCTGTGGTAAGTTTTTAAAAATCCTGAGTGCCCTCCTAAGGGAGAAGTGTGCAATTCCATAAGAATCTTTTGTTTTAGCTGGGAATTCTTACAGAGGTATAAGCGATCTTTGTACCATAACGAATCATTTTTCCAGCTAAATGTATCAGAAGTACTGGAATCTTGTTGTAGCTTTCGAATAAGTGCCCACACTTCTTCGTCATTCTTCCATTCCTCCTTTGCTTCGTTTATCCAATCTGGTTGGATAATAGAAATGGCACACAACAATGCTTCCACATCCTCATCCTTTCTTGAGAGTGCATCTGCCACCACATTTTGCTTCCCTTTTTTGTAGATGATTTCAAAGTCATAACCCAACATCTTTGTGACCCACTTTTGTTGCTCTTCAGAGGATAATCTTTGTTCTAAAAAGTATTTAAGGCTATCATGATCCGTTTTTACCTTGAAGTGTCTTCCCATTAGGTAGGGTCGCCATTTCTTAAGTGCATGGAGTATTGCCAACATTTCCTTCTCATAAATAGCTTTGCTTAAAAACTTTCCCTTGATTGGACGACTTTCAAAAGCAATGGGTCTTTCATCTTGCATTAGAACAACACCAATTCCATTTCCTGAAGCATCACATTCCACAATAAAGGTTTTTGTGAAGTCCGGTGTAGCTAAGACCGGTGCTTGGCACATTGCCTCTTTAAGATGTTCAAAGGCCTTTGTTGCTTCCGGAGTCCATGAAAATGAATCTTTCTTCAATAATGTTGTTAGAGGTGCTGCTATTCTCCCATAATTCTTAACAAACTTGCGATAATACCCTGTCAACCCAAGAAATCCTCGCAGATGCTTTATGGATGTGGGGATTTTCCATTCCTTAATGGCTTTAATTTTGCTAGGGTCTACCTTAACTCCTTCATGAGATACAATATGACCCAAATATTCCACCTCCTGGACTCCAAAGAAACATTTGGATCTTTTTGCATATAATTGTTTCTCCTCCAATAGTTGTAGCACCTTGTCAACATGTTCAACATGATCCTTCCAAGACTTGCTGTAGATTAGTATATCATCAAAAAATACTAACACAAATTTTCTAAGGAATGGTTTGAAAATTGAATTCATCAAACCTTGAAATGTTGAAGGTGCATTGGTAAGGCCAAAAGGCATGACCAAAAATTCATAATGACCCTCATGAGTTCTAAATGCCGTTTTCGGAATGTCTTCAATCTTCATTCTGATTTGATGATATCCCGAACGAAGATCCAACTTGGTGAAGTAAATTGATCCAGTAATTCATCAATGACAGGAATGGGGAACTTATCTTTAATAGTGAGCTTGTTGAGCTCCCTATAATCTGGACACATGCGCCATGATCCATCCTTCTTGTGCACCAATACTACTGGAGCTGAGAAAGAACTTTGACTCGGTTGAATTATACCAGCCTCTAGCATTTCTGCAACCATACGTTCAATTTCACTTTTTTGGACATAGGGATATCTGTACGGCCTGATGTTTGGAGGAACACTTCCTGGAATCAGATGAATAGCATGATCATGATCACGCATAGGTGGGAGACCTTTGGGAGTCTCAAATACCTTGGAATGATTGTCCAGGACTTTTTGGAGATCTGGAGAAATAGATGATTCCAATGTGGAAACATCTAGCGAACATAATTGTGCAATTACACCTCTTTGCTCCTTTTTTAGAAGCTTTGTCATGCCATTAGAGCTGATTATCTTTCCTGGTTTCCCTGCAATACCCCTTAATTCAACTTCCTTTCCTTCCACAGAAAATTTCATGAAAAGTTCTTGAAAATTAAAAGCTATTGTACCCAAGGATTGTAGCCATTGGACTCCTAGTACAACATCAGCACCTCCCATTGGAATGGAAAGCATTGGGCTAGTCAATACATATTCTCCCATGGATAGCTTGATATTATGGCACTTTCCAGAACAATTTATTGTTCCTCCATTTGCAATCATCACTTGACACTCTGGTGCTGGATATAGGAAGCAATTCAATTCTTTTGCTACCCTACAATGAATAAAATTGTGGGTGCTTCCTGAATCAATCAACACTATTACCTTTTTCTTCTTGATTTGTCCTTCTATCTTGATGGTTTGAGGAGTGGTAATTCCCGCCAATGCATTACAAGATATGGTCGGATTTATTTGTTCTTCATCTAGGCTTTGTTCCTGGAATATATCCTCTTCTTTTGACCTTTCTTGCTCCTTTTCTTCTTCCTCTTCACAATCTATGTAGAATAATTTCTTCTCAGCACACTTATGACCTTTTGTGTATTTGCTATCACAATTGTAACAAAGCCCTTTTGCTCTTTTTTCTTCCAATTGTTGTGGTGTCAACCTTGTAGGTTGTGGAAGACTATGGGCAACAACACTTCCGTCTTTATAGTTGTGAATGGTATGCTTCCTAGTTGCCATAATTTTGCTTTCCATTTTTCTTGCTAACCTGAATGCCTTCTCTAATGAATCAGGTTCCCAAAGGCGCACATCATGTTGGATATTATCCTTTAAAGACCCTATGAACACATCAATCCTATGCTCCTCTGGAATATCTTTTACCCTTATGTTCAATTTTTGGAACTCCTCAATGTGCTCCATTATTGAACCCTTTTGTTTGAGACTTATCAATTGGCTAAAAAAAGTGTTGCTTTTTGTATCCTCATAATGTGCTATCAATTCTTCCGTAAAAATTGCCCAAGTGATAAATTGTTTACGAGAACAAAGCCATTGATACCATACAAACTGATTTGGTTCCAAATATAAAGTTGCCATACGTACCTTTTGTGTGTTTTGCACATTATTGAGATCGAAGAATTGCTCCATCTGTAATATCCATGTGGCGGGATCCTTGCCATCAAACTTCCTCATATCGATTTTTGGAATATGGTGGGTCTTCGATCCAACATTAGAGTCTATGGAATCATGATTAACATTTCTTTTGTTCACATCATGAGTTTCCTTTACAACCTTTTCACCATTAGTAAGTATTTCTTGTAGAAAATTTGTCAAATCTGTCTTCAAATCTGTCCTCAAATCTGTCTTTAGATCATCCATCTTAGCTTCCATGCCATTTATCTTAGATTCCACTCCATTTATCTTAGATTCCACGCCATTTATCTTAGCATCTGTTAGCTTTTGTGAGCGTGACATTTGTTGCACTTGTTCTTGTAATTTTGATATATCATGTAGCATTTCTTCCTCTTCTTCATGAGTCATGCTAGAGCTTTCAGGTTCCTTACTAGGTGTTTGCATTTTCTTTCCTCGGGGCATCAGTTACCGATAATAATGCTTTACTATGCCCTTTGAATTCTTTCAAACCAAGCTTATGCAAAAAAAATAAAATAAACTACACACCTTTTTTTACTTTGTAGAAGCCTGATATTGAATCTGATGTATCTCTGTAATTGCGAATCATCCAATTCTGAAATTGTGACCTGTAGTAGCCTTCTATGTCCTCTTTCCAATGCCACTAGTCTGATCCAAATTGGATTCTCCAAGAAAGAGTTATGCACAATCTCACGCAGTGACCTGATTATAGACTATTTCAGTAGAGCGAACTTGTATGAAGTGCCACGTGTCACTTCTTCAACCTTTGAATCTAAAAATATATAAAAGAAAACTAAAGTCCGTCCTCTTTCTGTACCTTCTTACAAAATTTCAATCTGATGCTCAGAAAGAAAGTTATGACGATTTTACCCAGGTCACCTGTTTTGAGTGTAATTCAGGAGTCTGCAAAAAGACCAACTTCCTCAGATCATATCTCCGAAAATAGTGCGCGAAAATCTCTGAAATTCAGACCCAAGGTTCAGCGCGATTTCTTCTCAAATGGGTTTTTTTTGCGACTTCTGAAACGTCACAGAAAAAATGTTATAGCGAAAATTCCACGATGACCTGTTTGGAGCAGCGAAACCCTAGAATCCAAAGCTCTGATACCAAATGTTATGAAACCAGCTCACAAAAAGATAGAAAAGAGAGATCCACGCCTTAGAATTCAGCCTCTTCAAGGGGGAAACCTCCTTTACATTACATAAATGAACAATTCTTGGATGATAAAAATGACAAAACCCCCTTTCTATATATAGGAGTCTAAGGAGTCACAATATAATCTAGCCGACCTAACAATAATAATATAAAGCCACAAAAATAACAATAGAGGGATTCTATGGGGCACAGAAATAACAATATGGGGGTAATAGGGGCACAACAATATAAATAAGGGGTATAAATACAATAGTAATGGGGTAATCACTAGTATTATAGGGACCCAACAGGCAGTCTCATCGGTGCTACAACTGGGACCATTCTCACACAGTTGAGCGAGAAAATTGCCTAGTTATTCATTAATATTACCCTTGCCTCAACTAAATATGATCACACTATTCCTCCTCCATCCGATGTGATCAAATTTTGCGGTATACACAACAATCTAATGGAAATAAAAGGAAGAACCAAAACAAGACCTCCCCATCTGAGGAGTAAATACTTGTTCCAAACACCCAAGTCCAAGCACCTTCTATTGCTCAATTTGATAAAGGAAAGGAAAAAGTTTTCAAGTTCCCATGAAATATATGTGATGAGGACCATTTAACCTATAAATTTCCTCGTCTCCAAGAGTGCACAAAATTCCTTGTGCAAAAGGACACTATTCAAACCCCTGTGGTCCTTAATAACACTTTTCCTACTCAACAACAATAGAAACATCTTGTATTGAATCCACCATCACCTCCACAAGGGGGACATGGAAGTTCGCATCCCCCTCCCCTTGGAGAACGATCATCAACTTTTTACACCTTTGAAATAGTTTATTTGCAAACACGAGCCAAAAATTATGGGGATCCTATCCCAAATGCATTGGAGACTGCCTCGAGCTCCATTCCACTGCCACCTAATGATATGCATATCAAAAGGCCTATTTTTGACCCTGTGATTCATCCCTCAAAAGGGACACTTCAATGTACGACACATAATCCATTTGCTCGTGTTGCCCAGAACAACAATATTGTATAGGATCTGTCGTAGGCACCATGTGCTATGTCGACACTCGATGTATTACAAAGTTTCCTAGCACAACCAAAATATTTTCTTTTGGCCATAGGTGGGATTGATGCTTAGGATTCCAATCTAGCGATTTTTTACATGAAGAAAAGTACACCTCGTCTCTCCTATCAACTTTCATTCCAAGTGCAAGATATGGCGGAAGGAAAAGATATTCACATCACTGTCATTTATGAAGGTGCATCTACTTGTGTGATGACTGCTTCCTATTGGCTCACCCTGGGTTTGCCCACTCTCACTCTGTTATCGAACTCCCTTAAATATTTATATGGCCAAAATTTCATCCTTAAGGGTTATCTTTATACTTTCCTCATCACTATTGGAGGGAAAATGATTATAGTTGATATTGAATTTTTATATTGCTCGCTCTATTAAAACCTTCTGTTGGGGCATAGTTGGATCTGTGCCATGACAACCATTTTTGCATCGGTATTCTGACTTATTTGGTTTTCTCACTAAGGAAAAATTGTGCCAGTGGACCAACTATATCTCTTCACCTTAAAACTTTAATCGTTGACTTCTAGCAATGTTCCTTTAGTGGATGTTACTCCTGAACCTTTTGTTGGTATTGGTACTAGTCTGCTAAAAGACTCCTCTCTTCTGTGGTTTTCCCTCTACCACCACTAGATGTTCCTATGGCCATTTCTATGGTCTCTATGATACCTAATGGATCTATAGATCCAGGGATCATCTTGATCCCTTCCACTTTCGATTCCCGTGGAGATCACATGTCACTTTCACAAGCGAAACTGGTTGGTCAAGCTATTTAGTCTACATATGAATCTCATCTTTCCTTGGTTAGGGTCCATGATCCTGTGAACTCTTCCATTGACACTCCCTTTACTAATATTATCACCCATGTCCTCCCCTCCGATGAGGCTATTAAGAATATCACATGTCTAGCGAAGCGGCCTTCGAATGGGTTCCAACCTCATGTCTCAATCCCCTTTCCATCTGCACTAAACACGAATCATATGGAAATATTGTCCCTTAATGAATATGACCTTCTTCCTTCCTCTTTGACACTTGTTCAAGAGTTTTACTTGGAAGGAAACTTAGGAAATTTCTTGGGGCAAAGAACATTTCCACCCATCTATCTTAGTCCTTACACTATCACTTGGCTCTTGCTAAAAGGGCCTATGAACTTATGGACTATGATGGGAACCCAATCAAAAAGGTACTATGTCTAGCACCTCACTAGCTTGTGCTTTGTAAATTTATGTACAAATTTATGTTTCTTTTGATGTATTGCTTTCTCTTTTTCTTGTTTTTCTTAAGTTTTAAGCTCATCAAAAATCCCAAAACTTGGATGTTTGGTTTGTTGCATCCAACCAAAAAAACTACATAATTTTCAAAAGCCAAGAAATTTTACTCGAGTGTTATTTTTATGGTAATTTTCTTACTCGTTAATCTAAGAAAACTCGAGTTTCCTTCTTCGGGCTTGTTAAACTCCCACGAAGAATCTAGAGCATTATTTTTATGGCATTTTTCTTAGTCGTTAATCTGAAAAATCCTTTAGATTCCTTTTTTAGGCCCATGAAACTCCCACAAATAAGAGAAAAAAAATTGTGGACTTTTTCTTGTTCATTAAATAGAAAAAACCTCGAGTTACCTATTTTGGGCTTGTAAAAATTCTATGAAATAGATTTGAGCAATTATTTTTCTCGCTCTTTAAACTGAAAATGATACTACGAGTTTTCTTCATCAGACTCGTTTAAATTTTTTATGAAGAATATCGAGTTCACTTCATCCCCTCGTACTTCTAACAAAATGAGGTGGACATCTATTGAGCATAGGTTTATCACTTTGGGACTCAATGGACTAACTACGGAAAAGGAGCTGTGCTAGGCATAATATTAACCCTTTTTCACACCTGGTTATCAATCATGACAAAGACACCCCCTTGGGGTCTTCTTTAAGCTGTTTTTAGACTCTTTAAATGTGAAAATACCGTTGAGTTTACCCTTTCTAGAGTTTTTAAACCTAAGAAAATTAGGAAAATTTTTGAAGAAATAACAGTCATTTCTATCTATCTGAGTCAGAATTTTTATGGTAGTAGTCTACTTTCCATCCATGGAACTTATCCAACATATTCTTCTTTTGTCAGCTTCTCTTTGAGCCCTACAATCTTATGAATTTTTCCTTCATACCCTAATGTCCCTTCATCCTTGTATTCTAGCACTCTTTGGTGTTCTTGAGTCTAATTTAATTGGTCTCCTTGGTGTCATGCCTTGTATTGTTCAAGGGATTTTCTATTATTTTTTGACCTTATCAACCACTATATCATGTGTCTATTTGTCCTGATTCAGTTTACCATATTGTTCCAAATCATTTAAAAATCAATAATTTTTTACCGTTTCGTGTCAATTGATGTGGGGCTCCTTATTGCCCACCTTTGATAGATCCCTTCCTATCAAATTCAAAAAAATATTTATGAAGTGGTTGAGAAACATCATAGTATGATGGAGCTTGCAATCCTTAGTGGAAGGTTTCCATGTTTTTTATTGGGATTTTCATTATTGGCTCCCACTTGAACGATTCTACGAATGTTCAACTTCAACTCCTTTATTCACACTTGCTATATTGTATTACACATCTTAGAGAACATCATCTTTATTAGTGGCCATCCTCTTGTTTGTTAATCGTTTTCATCATTGATAAGAAATCAGATGAATTATCGCATGTTCAACATTAACTCATTTATTCACATGTGTAGAATTATGCCATTTTATGATGGTGACGAAGACCTTGGGAAGAGGCTTACATAACTTAGCCTTGTTTCCTCTCCCAAGTTGTGTATTTTGTTTATGGAGATAACTTATCTCATTCTGAATACACTGCGAAAAAGTTCCACAATGTACTCACTAATGGACATGATCTGTCATCTTCTTCATGGATCCACAATGTATTGTTTAGCTAATGAGCATGGGAATTCCTGACTTAGGACATAATTTATATATGACATGTTTTATGCTGTTTGCATGCCTTCTTTCATTTCAAACTTTGAATATCTCTTTCCTTGGTTGTTTTATTAAGTATTTCAACTATCACCTTCTTCTCTAACCTCACACTTTAGGGGGCATCTATTATCCATGAAAATACCTCCTCATCAACTCAGAGGAGATTACCATGCTTTTTGTTGAAATACACCCCTTTATGCCGTGAGCTATTTAAGCCTATAACACAAGTTGTACTATGACGACAACATTATCCTAGCCTATAACACTTTTTCCCCTTCATATAACTTGTGTTACCAAATTCTCACTCAGTCACGAGGCAAAAAGCTCGAGTTAACTAAACTTTGACACTCTTGTTCACTTAAGGAAACTCATATGGTGGAATGTGATCTCTTTATCCTTATCTAAATATTTTTCCTAAAAAAATAAATCTCTTTAAAATGGATAAAATAATTAAAGCTCTTAAAAGTGGGAAAAAGCCAAAAAAATCCATAAAGCCATTTTGAATGAGGAAACAATATTCACCCAAAGCTTCTGCCCAATTTGAACTAAATTGGAATTTGGAGATATTCATAGCCTCCACTTTCCTATATAAATGGAGGCTTGGACATTGAGAAAAGGATGATAATTCTTACATTATTATGCTGTTGAGATATAACTTGAGAGGGAGAGTTTGAGGAGCTAGGAATTGGAGGAGGTGTTGCTGCAACTATACATTATGATTGTAATCTCCTTCTTATTCAATAAAGATATATCGATGATTCTTGCTTCCTAATCTCCTTATAACTATTGAATGCTTGGAAGTTTGTCTTGAATTGTTTTATTGAATAATGCATAGTTATTCATTCATTATAGTTTTGATTATCATGATTATTATGTTGTGATATTTTGCTTGTTTATTTTTATGTGCAGGACCAGGCTTTGGAGCTAGATTGGGGCGCTTTCTAGCTACACTAACTACTCCAATAGATCTGTATGCGAATATTGACAGGCTCACTTTATTCTCATCTTCTTAATCTCTACTGTACTTCTTACCTTACTGAAAATCTCAAGCCCTAGGACCATCTTTCCCTTACCTTGTCTACCCCAGGTTTCTGGGATAACCTAAGAGGGTTTATGTTTTTCCTACCAAACACAAATCCATATAGCAACTACAACTAGGAAGGTGCTCCAACTCCCTAGATCTCAGTCCCCAACCTAACGGATTCTCCAACACCCTGTGTACTAGCTACAACTCGACAAATGCTTCAATTCCCTATGCAGGCTACAACCTTCCTTAGCACTACCCTGCCACCCTAAAGTGTTCTCAGGCAACAAATTGAAGGTCACTCCAATCACCTACCTTGCACCAACCTACCACCCTGATCAACAAGCGGACCACGTTTCATAATTTTCAGACTAGATCCCCCTCTGCTCTGAATCAATATAATAAAGGTTTAATAAATAGTATGCTACCCTTCTTAGTAAGGATATCACTAATAAGTATTGGAAGCCACAGTGATAAAAAATTCACCATCTGACCATTGCACTGTCGTACTTCAACCATTTTTCACTAAACCAACATTTTCTCAATCACAATTCCAATCCAACCACTACTCAATCTGCACATAAAACTAACAACTTGCTTTTGCATCAAATGTACTATCAATAATAGTTGTACCAAAACCACAACAAATCACCGCTCTGCAATAATTGATAATTTGATCTCTGTACCAATCAATATTGTACTCATGCAACCTCCAATGGTCAATGTTACTATACTACACTGCTCATGAATGAATATGTGTTCAAAGGCTCACGAGAAAGTCAACCAAATCATTGTACCAAACTACTTATAATATTTCAAGTGTTAGGTACTACTTTATGATTATTTCTCAAACCGAGATGCCTTAGCTCATCCCTATGACCTGCTTGTAATGCTCTCAAAATCTACCCAAGGAGGGTTGCTAGCATATGTCTTATGATTGATTAGATCAAATTCCCGGTGCCCTGTGAGGTCAATGTTGTCCCATCATCTACTGTTGTCATGTAATATCACTATTCAAGGATGTTGTCACAAACTTAATGTCATGTCAAGTCACATCAATATTATCATTGTTGAAGACATCAATACTATTTCATACTATATAATAGATCACTTCAAGTTCCTATGCTTATCATTGTATAAAGATGAAACTTTTTGATGACTTCTATTAGTGTATTATCATTAGCTTACATACAATGGCCTTTAAGTTAGTCTCACTGCTATAGCAACACAAATCAAGTCTAGGCCATGCAATGTAATTTCAAGATCATTGTTACAGAATCACAGTCATGTATATTAGTGTTCTTTGCTAACAAAGATAACTCTTGAATAGACTAGTTGTACTATAGCTTAAATTATAGTGAAGTTTGCTTGATATGGAGATGATAGGCTCATGCATATAGACTACATTGAATTCTTCAAAAGCTACTAAGATATTTCTGAGGAATACAGTTAGAGATGTCTTTTAGATATACTTGGAGAGGTCAAATCCTATTAAGTAGCCACAAAGGTTATCATAATTCCCTACTTCTTCAACAAAATTTTCATGCTCCTGCTAGGCCTACTATTGTAGTGACTTTATCAGTTTGAGAGTGATCTGTAGAGTGCCCTAATAAATCCTATATCAACAATTTCAAAGATGCCCAAGCGAATCACATAAACCAAAAGGAAAATATAATAAGAAACTTTTGTTTTAATACTACTAATGTGCTTAGAAGGATTCCCTAGCCGCTAGTGATTTAGGGTAGCAAGAAGGAGAGATATCCTTCCTTTATGGTTCAGAAGGTCACCGTTTTGAGAGATCGTGGTCCTGTAGTGGCCTATTATTGGAAGCTGAGGTCTTGGAGCTTCAATAGTTTTATAAATCAAGGACAAGAACTGATATATGTTACTGGGTTAATATGCCTAATCCAAAGCCCTATCACACAAGTTTGAGATCTAAACCTATAAGTCGAGGTTCTAAAATTGATTGTTAATGTTGCAAACAAACTCAAATGGTACCTTGAAATATGTGACTGTTTTAATTGTTTTTAACCTTCGGTGATTAGTTATGTGCTGGTTATGAGTATGTTTTATGACAGTGATGATGCATGGCTCTCATCATGTTTTGATTTGAAAATGAATGAACAATGAGTATATGACCTAATAGTTGATAATTCAGCTAATGTGACAAGGCATCAATGCTTCTTAGCGATTATCGGTTAAGTATGATACCTCTATGCTCAGATCTATTTTTGTGACCTGTAGAATACATATTTGTGACATGTTTGACAAAATGCTTGTCGTGTCTAGTAGGGGTCTAGTCAATTAATTGATCAAATATTTGCGTTAGCACCTTTTTTCTATGTTATTTATTATTCTTGAAGGTTTCATGGAGTTTTGGGAAGTGGCTTGAGTCTTGGCCTTGAAAAAGTGGCACAAAATCTGGGGTCGATGGCTTAGAACTAGTTGAAAAATTCCCTAATCACTAGCATGCCCTTGCTATGGGAATGACTACAGGGTCCCAGTCTCATGCATGCCAATGTCATGGGAGTGACTGAGGCTCTAGGTCAATAAAATGTCAAGTTATCTCAGGGGTTGGTCACCTGGATGGGTTGATTGGCTCTTGAAGGTTCTGTAGCATGTGTAGAAGGTCAGATTGGTTGTGTTTTTCAGTTCCACTTCCTTAACTATACATGGGGAGTTGAATCAGATCATAGTAGCATCTTGTCACATGTTTACCCCATTATACAGGTTAACCTGGGTAAATGTAGGAGGAGGGTGTTATAGTACTCCATTGGTGAAGTTTGCAGGAAATACCAACCATGGTTAATTTTTTCATTTGAAAGAAAAAAAAATAGTTTATTTCTTTACCTTTTACTATGGGAGAAGTAATTGCAATTAATATGAACCACCTAGCTAAATTTTTTGAATCATTAAATCTTTTTAATTTAATTGAAGCTGAATCCATTCAAGGATTTCACCTAGAGGGTATATTTTCAAGGCACCTAACCATAGTTAGATATGCAAATTTATTTACAAGAATTATTGAGGAATGTGGAGAAAGTCACAAAAACCCATTAAGAGAAAAGGAAATGCCTACCTCCGTTGAATAAGTTATTGAATAAACTGACATTATTTTGGGAGTACAAATAGAGAAAGATGTAAAATGTTTGTAAATTCACCTCTAGCTTTAACACCACAAGAATGCCAGAGTTTGTCTTCAATTCATAGGAAGAGAGATATCAATGTTATTGGAAGAACAAGTAATTATAGCCCTCATAAGGAGGAGATGGAGATGAGCCACCTCCCCATGTGATCCTAGAAAGGTCGCACATTGTTAATTCCTTCAAGAACAAAAAATTATAAAGAGGATCAACTTGAGAAAGATCCAATTGACATGGAAGTTGATGGAACCATGCTACCTAACTGGGTTGCATCTCGAATAGTTGAAACCCAAAGAATGATTGAAGAAATTATAGAGGAATCGATCACCCTTGATGACCATCACTAACTATACAAGATGAACACTATGATAGGAGTAATAAGAAGCTGGGGGTGGAAAGGGTAAATGTTTAAAATAAAATGTTTATTAATCAATAAAGAACATAAATGAACATTTTTGAAGTTGGATATATTAGACTCTTAAAGCTACACAAAACTACTAGTGAAGCTCTAACACACTCTCTTATAGAGTATGAGGCAGGGATTTTGATACTAGAAAAGAGAATAACTGAGCTCAAAGAAGATTTCAATCCAAATCCTTTGTTCATGACCCCTTTAGCTATCCAAGCACCCAAGGAAATGTAAATTAAACCCAACACACTCCATCAAGTACAAAAAGTGGCACACCTTCTAACTAGAATCAAGTCCTATATTGTAACTAATATTAATAAAATAATCGAAATTGTCGAGGAATTATGGGAGATTGCACTCGCAATTAAGAAATTTCGCACAAAGGATTCACTCATTTGTTAAGTATCTCAAAATATAATCTTAAAAATGATCAATGATCCGGATTTAAACAGGAACGCAACAAAATACAGAGATAACCATATACACAAAGATGCAGTGGAAATAATACTTCATTTCATTAATGTAAAATACTGAAATATGCTTACAAACAAAGATGGAAATCAACCAACGAGGGTGATGGTAGGTTATCTCTGAGAAGAGATGTGGCGGGTACATGCCTCTGAACACTATTACAATGAGGCTCAAAGGCCTATTTATTGTTGAGAAACAACGGAAAACCCTTAACATCCCAAAACCTAACCCTAGAAGATGAAATGCCAAATTGTGGGCCCCGTTTGGGTAAATTGGTACATCAATTTCCTAGGGTCGTAACTTTGGCACCCGATCTTCGTTTGACACGTACAATAGCTCGTTAGAAAGATCTATCTAAGAAAAATAACTTTGGGAAGAGCAACATCGGTCCATGGACCCATGTTGCTCCCAGATTTCCCAAAAAACATCGTTTAGGGCCTCAAAATGGCTCCAGAAGTTCAAGACCCAAAAAACTACTAAAAATAGTAAATTGTGCTACAAACACGGAAACTGAAAAACTAAAAGAGACAGTTGTTGGGGTCCAAATGGGATAGGTGGGTGACCACCAAAATCCACCTGGATCATTCCTCCCCCCTTAGGAAGCAATGGTCCCCATTGCATTGGGTTCCTCTATCTGCTGAACTTGTTCTACAATCTCTGATGTGTCCAGTAATGGTGGGAAGCATGTTTGACGCCGGTCCATATTGAACACTCGGTGCAAGCGAAGGAATGGGGGAATGATGTGCTTCAAAGTGTTATTTCCCAAAACCTTGGTAATGGTGTAAGGACCATGTCGTCGTGGTTGAAGCTTCTGATGGGCTCTTGTAAGGCGTTCTTTCTGTAGATGCAACCAAACTTTGTTGCCCACCTGAAGCTTGTGTTGTACCCCTGTGGGTGAGGAGAAGTTGTTCCTATGTTCTTTCATGACCATATCCTTCTGCTGCTGCTGCTGCGTGGAGGAACCCTTCACGGGGGTCATGGATGTGGCAACAATCTTCCCCTTACTTTAGGAGCGAACCAAACAGAAAATAAATTTCCTAGTCTGTGAGATAAGCTTTCTACCTTTCTTAGCAGTGATCAAAGATGTGGCAATAGATGGGGCTACCTCTGGTATCCTGTATAATGAATTATCCAAAGAAATAATGATAGCGCGAGGCCTTGACTCATACACATCATGTTTCCTCCACAAGTATGGTTGGCCTAATAGTACATCACAAATATTCAGAGGTGTAACATCACACAATACCTCGTCTATGAAGGGCTTGATGCTGTAGGGAAGGCGCCACTGCTGGTGAACTTTGAGATCTTGTCCTTCATGAAGCCACCCGATACTGTACAGTTGCAAGTGTGGTGTAGTCCGTAGGCCCAATTGCTTCACAACCTCTGTTGAAATGAGGTTCTTCTGGCTCCCACTGTCAACAATGAATTGCAGCGGCAAACCCTTCACCCAATTTGTGAGTGGAAAAGATGCTCCGCCTCCTTTGGATCTTCGGGCTCATTCTTCTGGATCTTGGTGGTGGCAACAGTGATGCTGGGCTCCACATCAATGATCTGCTTCCCTTTGCCATTCCCCTTGTCAAGTTTTGACTCAGGGTCAGAACATGCATCTGATTCGGAAGCCTTCAACTCAGCCACCAGTGACTACTTGGGCTGACACTCGTGTTATGAGTGGGACTCTTGTGGAAATCACATCACTTTCTCGTGTTCTTCTTTGACTTCGTGGTGTTGTTATTTTCTTGTGGTTTCGACGGGTTGTCTTGGGTCACCCCTCCTTGGCTTTGTCCTTTGGTCTTCGGATTTGCGGATCCAAAGTCTCGCTTCTTCTGTTTGAACTTTTGCTCGATTTTGACAGCGTATCGATACGTCATGCCAAGCGAGGAGATGTTCAGGAACTCCATCTCTTCTTGGATGTATCTGTGTAGGCAACCTCGGTATTTGAGTACTAGATGTAGCTCAGAATCTTTGATACCCAACTGTGTGCAAAGGGTATGAAAAATGTTTGTGAACTCTGGCACATCTTGGTCCCTTCCCTGCCGTAGCGTGGTCCACTTTATGCATTGATCCTCATAGCTTTCGACAGGGTAGTACTGCTCCTTGATGGAATCTCGAAATGAATTCCAAGTGGGTGTGGCTAAAAGTAGTGAGCCTATACTTTCATCCTTCTTCTCACAATAGGTTTCCCACTAGTCCTTAACATGGGGGGTTGCTTTGAGAAGAGCGAAAACAATCTTTTCCCGACTCGAAAATTCATGAACAGAAAATACTCTTCTAGCATATTTAACCATTTATCTACGACATATGCGTCTATCTGACCCTCGAATATGGGTATTTCAAACTTAACTTGTACCTTAAACAGTGTGGCATTTCTAGAGTAGCTGCTGGAAGTTGATGCGTCACCTGTGGGTAGCCACTGAAGGATCTGGGCAAAGCTGTCCATCATCGCGTTCCTTTGTCGCTTAAGGGCTTCTTCGAGCAACATTTTGATAGGATCTCTTACCCCCTTGTCTTTTTTCTCATCCACCATGGGAGGCCGTCGGGATTTGCAAGGCTAGTCTTGCAAAGGTTCGGCCATTTCAAGCCCCAACTCCTTATATCCTAACCTCGTTGGGGACATGCAAAGAAAAACAGAGAAAAAGCAAACCGCTCTGATACCATTGATCCGGATTTAAATAGGAACGCAACAAAATATAGAGATAACCATATACACAAAGATGCAACAGAAATAATACTTCATTTCATTAATGTAAAATACTAAAATATGCTTACAAACAGAGATGGAAGTAAACCAACAAGGGTGATGGTAGCTTATCTCTGAGAAGAGATGTGGCGGCTACATGTCTCTGAACTCTATTACAATGAGGCTCGAAGGCCTATTTATTGTTGAGAAACAATGAAAAACCCTTAACATCCCAAAACCTAACCCTAGAAGATGAAACACCAAATTGTGGGCCTTGTTTGGGTAAATTAGTACATCAATTTCTCGAGGTCGTAACTTTGGCACCCAATCTCCATTTGACACGTACAATAGCTCGTTAGAAAGATCTATCTGAGAACTATAACTTTGGGAAGAGCAACATCGGTCCATGGACCTATGCTACTCCCAGATTTCCCAAAAAACGTCGTTTAGGGCCTCAAAACGGCTCCGGAAGTTCAGGATTTGAAAAATTGCTAAAAATAGTAAATTGTGCTACAAATATGAAAACTGAAAAACTGAAAGAGATAGTTGTTGGGGTCCAAATGGGATAGGTGGGTGGCCACCAACATCCACCTGGATCAATCAACAACTTGTTGATAATAAATTATCAACTTTTAGACATGGGATTAACTCACTCAACAAATTTTATAGAACACAACAATGTCTTGCAGGGCCTAAAAGACTTAAGCATATCAAAGCTGGTTGGTATGCCATAATAAAAATATTAGAAGAGGCTATTGGAAACTATTCAAATATTGGTGGAAAAAGGAGCAGTTCTTTCTTGACACTGTTAAAGTTGTCAAATACCTTCAAGGCCCACAAATGATTAAAGACTTTATGCTAATCTCCAAGGATATACTAAAACAAAAGCTAGGGGTTATCAAGATAGCAATGTGTTCTGAATTCGATAACTTAACCAATCTCCTTGAATATAAAATTAAAAAATGGTTGGTTACGTTTCTTAATAATAATGAAAACCAATAATATACAAATGCACAACTACAAGTGGATTCCCAAGATATCGAGGAAATATTTGACCTACATGTCAAATAGGAAATAATAGTTCCTACGATGAAAGAATACATCAAATAATTGTTGAAGAAAACACTAAAAGAATTTTTTAATCCTCAACAACTATCAAACAGTTAGATTAATGACATCCTTTCAACCATATAAATAAGCATCTATTTCAACATCAGAGAGGGAGGTTCTTCTACATCAATTTTGCACCTTAATATTTATTGTTCCATGGAAGCCCAATCCTGATACCCTTATGGGACAAATGCATTTACTTTTACAATTTCAAGTATTAGGATTTTGAAGAGTGCTTAGGGAAATTGACTTTTCTAAAACTTTGAATTTGTAAAACTATTGTTTGACTCTCATAGAGACCTCCCTTTCAGGAAAGTGATTCATTTGTGATTCTGAGACTTATTTTAAAGTAGTATGAATCTCATTAATTTTTTCCTAATATTCCCTTTATGAATTATATTAATGAAATTATTCTATATATCTCTGAATGTTTGGACCATTATGCCTTTATATTTGTCTATCTTTTAGCTTCAATGATGCTTACTTCACAGGGATGAATAGAATGGAAATGATCAATTGAAATTAGTGTATTTATTTTTTTTATAAATTCTTTTTTTTTCACACCTAGTCCACTCATATGTGCACGATATGAATGCTATATTATTTCTTATAATGTGTTGAAAATTTGAGTGTGCATTGAAAGAGGAGTACCACCTCTTTAAAAACATAACGAGACCTTTATCCAAACCCTATGAGATTGAATTTTTTCTTGACAATTAAAAATATCAATAAGTACCCATTTTACAATGCATCTAAGTAACATAAAACAGTACAAGAAGAGGAGATATGGAAAAAAAATGGGAACACCCCCCCACCCCCACCTCTCAAAATACAATATTGAAAAAGAAATACAACTACTAGCTAGTTGTGTCCTTCACCCCAAGGTGGTCTCATAGAAAGTGAAACTATTGGTTAGTGAAATCCTTCATGAAGATTTCAAAGTATGTTTAGAAGTGGGACAATACTACAAGTCGATGACCTTGTCATGTACCAATTCTTGGATGTAGTACATGTGGATATTGATGTGTTCTTTCCTTTTCTTCTACATTAGATCCTTGCATAAATTTTGTGTGCTTTGATTGTTGCACCAAATACATTAGAATGATGAAATAGGATACCAAGATCGGTGAGGAAGTTCTACAACCAAATGGCCTAAATGAAAATGTTGACTACACCTTTGTGTTTGACCTTGCACCAATGGTAATACAATCACAAATTACTTTTTACTTGACAAATAAATGGGGTTAGAACCCAGATTGAGAACATATCCTGAAGTAATCTTACAATCAATGTTATGGGAAACCCAACCTAAATCAATGTGTCCAATGAGATCAAAAGTATACCCTAATTCACAATGAATCCTATAGTTGATGTTGCCTTGGAAATATCTAATTATGCAATTGGCTTCCTTCCAATGCATCTCCTACATCTCGTATATGTATTTGGAAGCTACACCTACTACATATGAGAGATATAGACAAGAGTGAGTGAGATAGAGGAGACTCCCCACAAGCTATCTATACATGGAACAATCAACCAATGGTGTATCCTTTCCATCCTTAAGGTGTACCCCTCATAAGAAAGGTGTAGTTGTTAGGTGATCTTATGGGGCCATTTCCATATCCTTCCATAAGCTTGTTCACCATCCCTATTTTCTAAGCTATTACATGTATTCAAAATTAAAGTTTCCAAACCTTTCATGCCAAATTATTCTTTCATGGTTTGCATGCATTAGTAGTAAAGAAATATCTGATTGAGGAAAATATTCAGAAAAAATATGCAGACAAGACTGATAAATTACCTTACCAACTGCAATTTTGGATTTATTCTACATGTCATATATGCTCTCTAAATCTTAGGTGAATACAACTCTCCTTTCGGTTATAGTATGTGTCATTTAATACATGGAGAAAAGATTTATTAAATGATTTAGAATACACATGACATTCTCAACTTCCATCTCCAAGATCTACCCTCATGTAGTTTCCTCTATTAGAGAATCATTTCCCATGAGAATAGGAGGACCAAGGTATGGTTTTAAAGATGAGAGATTAGTTTTTGTGGCTTCCATGTGAGGTGAAGCTCCAAAAATATGATCCATGCGTTAGAACTAGAAGAATGAATAACAAATAATACATGTGCATCCCTTCTTATTTCAAGTGCTCTTTCTCACTACTTCTTCTTAGCATTCTTTAAATATAGTCACCAACATTGTTTCATCGAAGGTTCTAGGTCATGAGATCAATTATCTTCTTCATGCATGGTTATTTCAGTTGGTAACCATGGATGTAATAACTACATTTTGATTTCCCCTTCCTACCCTTCTTTTCCTTTGAGCTAATAGATTCATATGGAGGTTTGGGATTTTCCTCCTGTGTTGGTTATGGTTATTTTTCCTTTCCTTTTCCTTTGGATTTATAATTGAATTTTAGTTTGACCTTGCCTCTTTTGTGCACAAAAAGTGCATAGACATTAGAAGTTTTCAATATGCCTATTTTTATGAGCTTATCCCCCTCATGTATCAGGGACTTAATAAAAGCATCAAGTATGAGCATCTTCCATTATAACATTTTTAGTTAAAAAATGAGCCTCAAAATAAAATATGTACTAATAAAATCAACTTTAAAAGAACCAATAGGATTCAAGATGATGTTGTCATCCCTAGGAATATATATTTTGGAGAGAAAAGAAGAAGACTATTTTTTTAACCATATATTTTACTTATATCCTTATAGGTTTACTAAAATTTCAAGTGTGGGTACTCGTTGGATGTTGAATTCGATTAGGCATCCGACAAATACCTACTCAACATACTTTTGAATAGACTTGCATCGAGAAAAAATCAAAATATGTTTTTTCATGTATTTTGATTTTTTCTCAATGTGGGTCTATTCAAAAGTATGTTGAGTGGGTACTCATCAGACGCATAATTGAATTTTTCATTCTACAAGTGCATGCACTTGAAATTTGAGTAAATATATAAGGATATAAGTCAAAAATCTAGTTTAAAAGTAATTTTCTTTCTTTTCTTTTAAAAATCCATAACCCTTAATTTATTATTTTTACTATTTTTTCATTATTTTCATCATGATTCCCATTTTATACCTTAAAACTCCCCTAATGCTAGGTTTATCCTATTGCAATCATGACCATGTGAAAAGTGGAGGCAAATATAACATACTTTGGACCTATTTTTAATAAAATGGCAATAATTAATTAGCTTTCTTTCTTGGATTTTTTTATTTCAATTTTTTTCAAATGGAGTAACAAAGCTTTGAACCTTGTAAAGAAATATTTAATATTTTTTAAATTACTTGGATCTAATGAGTTGAGTTCATTATCAAGGACGTGACCCCACATCTCATCCCGCTTCCAAAAGAGTGTCTCCAAAGTGGTCCAAACTTGATTTGGAGTGGATCGTGCTTCAACATGAAAAAATAATAATGGAGAAAATGATAAGCATATGAGACCAAAGACCTTGTCAAGGATGTCAAAATATTTGGATTTTTCAACTATGAAAATTTCTTTGATATTTGTTGTCATGGCTATCTAATACACACTTCTACTTTTGAGCTGAAGTAGAATATTTAGATTCTATTTGAAATAGTTATATGGCATTAGAATTATAGAAGGTGGGAACTCCCTTCTCTCTAATATATCTAATATTTAGTACCTATAAATAGATTTCTTATGTTGCTTCTTCTTAGCTCTTTTGGACTCAAATACCATGTAAAATGGTAGTTGAACCTACGCAAAATAAATCTAGCCAGAAAACAATAAACAAAACTTGCAAGGAAAGATGAAAGAAAATTGATAAAGAAAAGAATTAATGAATTTTATTCATGCATAGAAAGGAAAAATTATAAAAGAATACAATTCAATGCAATATATTCTACATGGATAAAATAATATAGTAGTAAGTCTAGTAGTGAATCTAGAGAGATGTGAACATGCATTAAAGAAAACTGACACCTAGTCCCAGTTAACTAGCCATGCAATCATTAATTAACTATCTCATATAATTACATATTAGTATAACTCATGCATTCACTTGTGGGGCGTCATCTTGGTGATAATAACGAGGTTTCCACACATGACTCCACTCACTAGTCTAACTGAAGTATAATTAAGTGTATGTTATCTCCAATAAAGGTGAGTCATGTGTAATTGTATTCATAAACCGACCTGCTTTCAAAAACTTTAGAGAAAACTCTAGTGATATTGTAGTATGCACCCTAAAGCAGAGTTGCCTTCGGATGAATGAACGATTAGTTATTGATGGATGCAGAAAATATGCCTCAAAGGTATCCTTTACAAATACTATTTAGATAAACCCATAGATTTAGAATAACTGCAAAAAATAGGTGAAGATCAAATTTCTTTAGAACGTTTGAAGGATATTCTCGAGAGTTGAGACTTCAAAATCTTGTGGAAAATTTGGTTGCATAGTATGTGTCGCTCATACTTGGAAGATCTTCCATAATAATTGACATCTTCAAAGAATATGCAAGTATGTACTTTAAGATGATTCCTATGGTCTTGTTAAAAGGTATGTTTATAGTTACATAAGGTCTAGCAACCATTATATACATTCACATGAGTTGATCGACTATCATGAGAAAGATAAGAGCCTAACTATCATTATGCAGTCAATATTGTAAGGTTTTATATAACATCCATCAGATTTTAGCTAGTCCGTCTATTTAATGGAAGAACAATTTATCCCTATTGGGATGCTCTCATCAAGATTATGTGAAGGTTGATCAAGTTTAGACATCCCTTGGGATAGTTTAATTCACCAAAAATAATTTCCATGCTCAACCCCTCCCCATAAAGTTTGAACTTGAGAGTTGGTAATGACCAAACCCTATAGACCAACTAATTTACATGACCCATTTAAACCAACTAATATACACTTCATAAATAACTACTAAAAAACATTACTCTACACAAGCATTTATGTCAAAAAATATACCTATAATTTTTGTTAAACCTCCACTATAATTTAATGTCTCTGATATAATTTGATGTTGTGGATAATAAAAAATAAAATTCACTTTAATTAAAAATTAAATTTCACTTATAATTAATTTCTCTAATCAAAGTATTATAAAGTTTGATCAATCTATTATTTAAACCTTAAATAAAATTGGGTGAACCTATTTTTTTTAATTGCACTTATAAGTAATTTCTCTAATCAAAATATTATTAACTT
Source organism: Pinus tabuliformis (assembly GCA_031772625.1). Lineage (NCBI taxonomy): Eukaryota > Viridiplantae > Streptophyta > Pinopsida > Pinales > Pinaceae > Pinus > Pinus tabuliformis. The sequence goes on along the minus strand of CM062818.1, from coordinate 343,462,842 downwards.
TCATTAACCTATTATTTAAACTTTGAATATAATTGATATTCAAGGATGAACCTATTTTTTTAATTGCACTTATAAGTAATTTCTCTAATCAAAATATTATTAACTTTCATTAACCTATTATTTAAACTTTGAATATAATTGAGTAAACTTATTTTTTTAAACGTCTAATATAATGTGATAATATGGGAAAAAAATTACACTTTAATTATAAAATAAATCGCACTAAAAAGTAATTTGTCTAGTTTTATAAAGATATTATTCACTACGATTAACCTTCTCACTTCCTTAGTTGTGTTAAAATTGAATTTTAAAAATGATAATATTTATATTATCCATTACGATTAACCTTCCCATTTCCTTAGTCATGTTAAAATTGAATTTTAAAAATGATATATATCTACATTTATAAACATATTGTGTGTTGATTTAGCATAAGCAATTTCAATCTTCGATTCCAAGTTTAAGGATGGGAATCACTTTCTTTACTATGATAAAAAAATAAATAAATTATTATAACTTAAAATAATTATAATAGTTAAATTTTTTTAAAGAATAATAAAGAAAGTTGATTCAAATCTAAAAATATTTTAAATTTATAATTTTAAAATAAAATGTGATGATTAGATATCAATGTTATCTATAAAAACAATTAAAGTAAACAATACTGAAACAATAGATTTACTAGATTGCTTTAAATTAAAAAAAAGTCTCATGTTTAAATCATTGTGATATAAAGAAAAACACTACTGTGCAAAATTAAAATTATCTGGAAAAATTATGAAATTATAAAAAAATATAAAAGATTATCAATCTTAATTTAAATTAATATAAAATTATAAAAACTAACACATAACATGCACTAATAAGTTAATTACAAAATTTATAAAATATATATATACAAAATTTATAACGAAAACAAATTAAAACAAATGGTGGAAAACAACTTAATTTAAAATTATTAAAATTAAAAATTTATATAAAAATTTGATTTTCCAATACCAACCAAAAAATAATGAAAAAGATAAAAAAAGGTTTAAAGTTGCTTAAAAAATTAAAATTACAATCATCTTCATTCTACTTAAATAATAATGTCCATGGAAAGTTCTATCTTTATGGATCAAAGTTGTTTTCAATGTATTTTTTAAATCACAAAATTACAAAATAAAATGTAGTTAGACTTTTAAATTGAAAATGGTAAATAGTGGGAAATTTTATTTTTGGAAATTAGGTATAATAATGAAAATGATTCCCAATATGAAGTTTGAGTTTGATTTTATTCATTTCTCTAATTGAAAAATCCAAAGTTTGCATTGTGAATAAAAAAAAAAAAAAAGAAAGTTAATGAAACATTTGAGTTTGATTTTATTCATTTCTATGACTGAAAATTCCAAGCTTACATTGTGAATAAATAAAAAAAAGGTAATGAAACATATTCCCTTATAAAAAGTTCAATGAAATGCATTATGAATAAATAAGATATGAGTAGAGTGAAACATATTCCATAGTCCATTTCAATCATATAATCTGCCATTGGATTCGTTTGATTTAAAATCAACACTGCATTAATAGCAGAATTCGACTTTAAGACACCAATAATGGTTCTGTTTGTATCAATGCATTATGAATAAATAAAATGAATAAATAAAAATGACTAAGAATGAAATATATTCCATTAATCCCAATCCATTTCAATCAACCATATCATCTGTGGGTGGATTGGTTTGAATTAAAGTCAACAGTGCATTAATATCAGAATTCAACTTTAGGACACCAATGATGATTGTTCTGTTTGTCTTAATTATTTAGATTGCATTAACCATAGCCCCTGGACTTGTGGACTTGTGAGTATTATTGAGAGTATTATTAAGAAAGGGAGTGTCTAATGCGGTGGCCGAGAAGTGTAGAATTGTTTGGATGGTTAAAAGTGGTTGAAATTTGGGTTAAAAAATTTCGAAAAAATCTTGTAAAGATAGTGTTTGAATCGTGTTTTTGTTTTTGATGATGGAAATGGATTCAGCACCATCAAAAACATCCAGGACACCTAAAATTTTGAAGTTTAACAACTATAACTTAAATTTACAAAAAACTTTATCAGATTTTCTTTAAATATGACCAGAATTTCCATAACTTTCTCCTTAAAATGCACCTCTTACTGCCAATTCTAATTGGAGTTTCTTCAATCTAAAGTTGTTTCCATCACCCCTCGCCCGGTGAACACCAACCCCCAAGTTTTCAACACTCGCCTGATGAACACCAACCCCCAAGTTTTCAACACCACCCAAAACTGATGACAGCACGTTGACAGAACCCAACGGACCCGAGCAAGAAAAGTCGAATTTATTTGGTTGTTTGGTTGGTCTTAGTCTTCTTCACAAATACGCCATTGAAGGTCATAACATGCACCCCTCGCCTCGTGAACACCAACCCCCACAAGTTTTCAAGACCGCCCAAAACTGATGACAACACGTTGACAGAACCCACCAGATCCGAGCAAGAAAAGTCGAATTTATTTGGTTGTTTGGTTGGTCTTAGTCTTCTTCACAAATGTGCCACTGAAGGTCATAACATGCACAGTTGCGATCGGAAAAAAGCTAAGCCCTGCCAATGTCATGTTGAATTTTTATATAAATTAAGTCTTACCACCTGCATCTGACCGCAGCGTATTTCGCACGTGCTCATTAATGGCGTCCACCAGATTATGGACAAACAAAAAAGTAATGTGTTTTCGGACCTGGGAGGCGGTGGAGGAGGCAGTTTGGCTTCGTCACTGTCTGCAAATAAATCTGGTGAGCATGTTGAGTTGATGGCGTCGGTGTCTTAACGTTGAAAGAGATGGGAAAGTGTTTAAAATTGAACACGTCACCATCCTTCAACAAGGGTCTAGCACATCTTAGAAGTGTGAGGTCTAGCATATTTTATTCCACAATGAAGCAAGCAATTACTCTTTGAAAAAGGGGGTTACTAGAGATCATGTGTTGTGAGGTTACTCTTTGAAAAAGGGGTTACTAGAGAGCTTGTGTTGTGAGGTTTTTTAAGTCACTTAAAAGTTAGTGTAACATTGATTGCAGGGAATTTATTGATAGCTAAAATAGATTATGAAATGTCTAGCAACAACATGATCTCTTAGAGATGTAACATTGCTTTGGTTTTTTTGGTTTTTTTTAATGAGAAACTATGAATGTATAAGTCATTTGAGATATAGGTTAGTGTAATATTAATTACTTTGAAGTATTCAGATAAAATAGATTATGAAATGTCTAAGGACAATATTATCACGTCTCACTTAGAGATGTAACATTGCCTTGGTTGGTTTTTTTTGGGGGAAACTATGAATGCATCAAGTCATTTAAGATATTGCATGATGATAAGCCTTTTAACATATTGCCAATCACCTATTTCTTGTTTGTGAAATAGATATCTAGGAGGATAGTGATAATGCTCACTCTAGGTATTTTAGAGGAGAATTTCCTAAAAGGAGTTGGACAAAGAGTTTAGAGGAGAATTTGCTAAAATGAGTTGGACAAAGAGAACTGATAATGGTATCATTGAACTAGTAGTGTTAATGGGATGTGGCATCATTGATCTGGGGGTTTCAATAGGATGTGATATCATTGTACTAGGGGTTTTAATGGTACCTATTTCTTTATTCAAATGGATGGTTAGGGTTAGCTCCCCATAGACTTCACGCGTGTGGGAGAAGCAATCTAATTATTCGGAAAAAAAAAAAATGTGCTTTATGTATTTTGGAAGGTTCTCTAAATATTAAAAATACAATCTATTTCACATGTCAAATAAAAATCATAGAAACTTTAAATATGCGACATAAAATATTTGGTTTGAAATTTGATTTAAGATGATAAAATATGAAAAGTTTTAATTAACAAATAAACAAACATTTTGTTTGGTGATTTGGGATTTTAATGCTAATTAAAATTTTCAATTATAGACATAGTTAAATGCGAAGATTTTATGGAAATAGTTAATATGAAGAGATTTTGTTTGAATTTGTATTTTTTATTTTTTAAAATAAATTGAATTTTTTTCCTAGAACAATCTTAATTTTATTCAAGAAACAAAAACACATTTTTGAAGATGCTAAAGCCATTTGATCATGCCAGCCAAACCTTGGAGCCGAATAAGAAAATCAAACTAAAAATTTTGGGTCTAAGTGTAATAAAGGTTACTTAGCTATCTTTTTCTACATTTATTTTTCTCAATTTTTTGCCAAACTCGTTGGATGGGAGCAACAATTACAATTGCTAAATGATTTCTATATGCCTTCATAAAGGTTTTTTTTTAGAGTTCGAACAATCAGAGATGTGGGATTTTTTAACACCTCTCACCTCCAATTGAGGGGGTGTTTCCTCCTCATTAGAGAAATTTTGAGGTCTAACATGGACCTCATAAGGAATATTATAAAATAATAATGAAAATGATAAAATAAAATTAGATTACATCATCAAATTTTAGAGGGCAATATGAAAAAAAAAAATCAACTCATATTTTCAACTTATCTCCCTACAGTTTTACTCAAATTTTGAGTGGGAACACTTATTAGATGAAAAATTTAATTCTTCATCCAAGGAATACCCATGTTGCATATTTTTTATGGACTGTGCTACAAGAAAAATAAGAAATACATGGAAAAATGTGATTGCAATCATGTTTTTCATGTATTTTTCATTTTTCATGTAGCAGGGTCTATCAAAAGTATGCAACATGGGTAATCCTTGGATTATGAATTAAATTCCACATCCATTGAGTTATCTTGCTTGAAATTTGAGTAAAATGTAGGGTGATAAGTTGAAAATACGATTTGAAAAAATAGTTTTTTAATTTTTTAATCTTTTTACATTTTAATCCAAATATGGTTAATCATCCCCCATGGTTGACATCATCATCTTGAATCCTGTTGGTTCCTATAAACTTGATTTTGGTTGTACATTTTTGTTTTGATGCTAGTTTTAAACCTCAAAATTTATATAATGTTTGTTGCACTATAATATCTGCTTTTTTAGAATTCCCCTGAATTTGGACCATTGTTCCTGCCTTCTCTTCCCCTCCATTCAAAAGTGTTCCTTGTTGTTGTTGAACCTGCACATTTATATGATTCTCCTCTACTTCATCATCCTCTTCTTCTAAGAGGTGTGAATCTAGAATCTGCTATCCTTTTGGCTTTTGAGGTTGTTTATTTTTCCTATTTGGAGCTTTCTTTGCCTAAGGACACATGTTTTGTAAATGCCCTATTTCAAACCACAAGCGACACCTGAATGTGGTGTTCTCAAATTATAATGGTTGGGTCCAATGAAAACTATTATGAATCAAGTGAATGTGATTAGGTAAACCTTCACACATATTATGGCAAAAGTAAATTTATTTATTTATTTATTTATTATTATTATTTTTTTTAAGGTCTTTTTAGATCCATTTTTATGAACTTACCCAATGTATTTAGAACTCCCTCTAATACTTAGTGGCACCAAAAATGAAGAGGAAGGTTATGCAGTGTCACCTAAACCGGCATTTGGGAAATTGCGATTGCGTTGGCATCGAAACTAGGAAACCATGGCGTTATAAAAATAACTTCTTTGCCCAAAAACCATGGCCTCTCATTTAAAGAAAAATCCAAGTCCTTCTGTGTGTCAAATTGTACCATAAAAAATCATTTTGAACACAAGTGTATGTCACAATCAAGAGTCCAATTAGAGATACCCATTGATGTAGATCCTCTTATTTGAGCCAAAATCCATTAAATCTGCATACAATAGAATGAGATTGGAGGACATTGAGAAGATTATTTACCTCTAGTAGATTGACTGCCATAGCTGGAGCATGTTTCATCTGTTCAAGAATATAAGGGCCTAAAATATTTTGGCTTTGAATAACTATACTATGCAATTTCCCTTTTATTGCAGCTTGGGAAGAGGCAATTTTTTTATCCTAAGCAGTTGGATCTTGTGTCTCACCCTTGCTTTTCACAACATCCCTGTACAAAAAAATTCTCTTAGGGTTATTAGTTCCTAGAGAGCCAACCCACAACCTCAAATGTATGATAATGGAGGAATTGTAATTCATGCAATAATTATTCAACCACTTGACATCTTGCAGAAATTTACCCTTGTAGATCAAACTTCGTAAATTAAGTTGTATTCCCAAAATATCTTGAATATTCTACTTCAAGTATTTTATGAAATCCATAGCCCAAAACTAATGAGGATAGATTTCCCATTTAGGGTTTTCACAAAGATTTGGAAAGGCTCCCCCATATCCAAATCTATTTTTGAAACATCCAGATCTAGGGAAAAATAGAATCGAGAAGAAAAAGGCCCATTGAGAATCATATCTATTGAGTATTCCTCCTTCAAAAAACATAATTATGGAGACCCAAAAATCTAGCTATGGAGAAAAATGAATCGCATAGCCTCAAAGACAGTTACTGCAACCTTCATCAACCACAAGCCCATTATGTACTCATTCACATCCAAATCTAAAGAGTCACTAGCTATAACTGACAACATGTGGTGGCTATTTGCAAGTTTGATAACACTGATCTCCACAAGGTAGGAAAAAAGATCTAGATGCAAACAAGCAAGGTTATACTAGCAATCATATCCATTCCTTTTTAGAGTTCGAGTGGCCTCCCATGACAATAAATACACCACCTCCATTATGCATATATCCATTTTATATATATCTACTATGGAAGTCATAAATTAGTGTATGCTCAACCAGAAAAACCTTGATCCATCCTTCTAGGCTCTAAAAAATCTTGCCATGGCAATCATAATCTATCCATGCCTTCAACTCTATGTTGTCCCAGGTCTCTGAGCTCCTACCTTGTACACATATCACTGCATTCTCATATGAAAGCCCTCCTCGTATTCGCCTCAACCATGTTATGGCTTGTTGACACTCCCAAAGGCTATCCTGAAATTGGTGGTGGTGTTTGTCAAACTTTTGTAGACACCATAAACCATAAATCACCTCAGAAACGTCATCGTCTCTCAAAATAAATTGAAATAAATTAAAAACTAATTATTTATTTAAAAATGAGAGTTAAAATATAAATTTTTTATGGCTTTACTTCAAGTCAAAATACAGAGTATAAACTAGAAACAAATGAAAACTAGAAAACATTTTCCATTGTGCAAATATATTTATATTTTCAATGATGTAAGTCCAAATACTTTTGAATATCATATAATAAATAGAAGAAATATATGTTTACCTTTATTTAATGGAATTTGAGAAAAATGTTTGATTATTTACTAAGTTCTATTAAGATTTTATAGGGTTTTAATGTAATGTCTTTTCAAATTTTAAAGATTTTAAAAATTTATAAAGACACTACTTTATTTTGACATTTCTTTTATAAAAATCTTATTTAATATACACTTGTAAATAAAAAAGTAAAATTTTTTTATAACCTTCTATTTGTGTAATGAATATATATCAAGGCTAATGTGTAATCAAGGCCTTCGATAACTTATACACAAGTTTACAACATAATACACTTGTTATATTAGAACAAGCACGACTTCTTGTACATTGTCATGAGCACCTTGATGTACACCTCAACGAGCATTCTGAATATATGTACACCGAACTAGGGCTCCACATACCTCTTGTGTGACCTCGTTGCAGTAAAACTACCACTGAAATTCTCCCCGCAAGATCCATACACAGAGGCTAACAATTCAGAGCCTTTGTGACAGTTTGAAAGGGAGTTTTGGCATTTTCTTCACTTTGCTTCTTTCTGGAATTTTCTTGGACCAATAAGTTCAAATGCTCTTCTGTTTATTCAATTTATTTTCATGTTCTGCGCACACGTTTGTGAATCATTTTAGGTTTTTCTTTATGCTCATACGAGATTTAAAGTCCCAGCTTCAAAACACTGTACATTGAAGTTAAATTTCAGTACCAGTGTCCCTTATTTCAGTGAACCTTCAATTAAATTTTCATTCCAAAATAGAAAACAATGGCAATAATGAAAACAATGGCAAGGAAATCTCAGATTTTGTGGAAACAAATCACTTAGGCCAAGTCAAAATTGCTTCAAAAAACAAAACAGGGAAGTGGATTTGGGTAAATGCAAAACAATATTAGGGCATTCTAAAGCATAACCTTGCTCACTTTAAATGGGAACAAAGAAGAAGAAAACAACCCATAAAAAGAAAGCAAATAAGAGCAGCAAAAATAAATAAGATTCAACCATTTACAGTCCCACATCTACACCACTTACTTGGTCGTTAGATCTCTATGTTCAAGGACTGATGAAGGCCAGGGCAAGGCTGGAAATTTTGGAAGCCAAAGAAGAGGAAAGGGACCATAAAATTTCATATATTATACTTGCAAATCAATCTTTAATGGAAGGTAATGGGATTCTAAAAGAGAAAGTAACAATGCTACAAGAGGCGTTAGTGATCCAGGTGGATGTTGGTGGCCACCCACCTATCCCATTTGGACCCCCACAATTGTCTCTTTCAATCTTTTCAGTTTCCTAAATTGTAGCACAACTTACTATTTTTAGCAGTTTTTCGAGTCCTGAACTTCCGGAGCCGTTTTGAGGCCCTAAACAACGTTTTTTGGGAAATCTGGGGCAACATGGGTCCATTATGTTGCCTCCCAAAGTGCTAGTGCTCGAATAGATCTTTCTAACGAGCTATTGTACACGTCAAACGAAGATTGTATGCCAAAGTTACGACCCCGGGAAGTTGATGTACCAATTTACCCAAACGGGACCCACAATTTGGTGTTTCATCTTCTAGTGTTAGGTTTTGGAATGTTAAGGGTTTTCCATTGTTTCTCAACAATAAATAGGCCTTCGAGCATCATTGTAACACAGTTCAGAATAGTTCAGAGTCATGTAGCCACCACATCTCTTCTCAGAGATAAGCTACCATCGCCCTAGCTGGTTTATTTCCATTTCTGGTTGTAAGCATATTTCAGTTTTTTCCATTAATGAAATGAAGTATTATTTCCGCTGCATCTTTGAGTATATGGTTATCTCTATAATTTGTTGCGTTCCTATTTAAGTCCGGATCAGTTAGAGACAGTAAAAAAGGAATGGGAAAACATGAAGACAACATGGAAAACCATGAAAGAATTAATGGTAGCAAACAAGGAACTGATAATGTCTAAAACAGCTCAGTTGGATACACAAATATCTCAGCAGGTAGTCATTTTCTGAAAAAAAGAAAAAGAGATCAAGAGGGAAAACATTCCAAAAGAAATCAAAACCATAGTTGAGGACACTAATGGTTACATAAGGATGGAGGAAAAAGAAGATGTAAGTTCTTGTAGAGTATAGGAAAGAGAACATAGAGACATAAAAGATAGGGAAACAAATTTTATTATAAGGGGAATAAGAGACCATGGAAAGAAGGAAAACATGCTCAATTTGACAACAAACATTTTGAAAGAGAAATTACATTAGAGAGGAAAAATTTGTCAAGCAAGAAGGATGGGAAAAATATGTGAAGAGAGGCCTCGACCCATAAAAGTCATCATAGCAAGTGTGCAAGACAAACACTATCTCTTAAGCAAAAAGAAACTCTTGAAAGGCTCACATTTCTTCTTAGATGGAGATCTAACTAGCAAACAACAAGAGGGGAGAAGAGAAGAAGTGGAGAAAATTAGAGCAGCAAGAAACGAAGGGAAAAGAGCATAGTTGTACAATGGTAAAGAAGTTATTGCAAGGTTTGAGCCTCATGACAAAGAAAGGCAACAATTTGGCAGTAAAGAAAAATCAGTTAATTCTATAATAGGGAGGAAAACAATAGGATCAACATGGATGAAAAGGGGTGAAGACTCAAAGTTGAGTCTTGTGTCAAGCCACATAATAATCAAATCCTATCCAAGTCTACCTAAGTCTAGTTTTTTGAAATTGTATAGGTTACCCTTGGAGGAGGGGACTTGGGATAGGGCCTATTGCAGAAGGTAGAGACATAATTTGTCTCACAGAAACTCATGAACATGATGGTAGTAAAACTCTTATGTTTGATGGTTATTTGAAATTAGCAGTTTGGAACGAGGCAACAGAAAATGGAAAAGGGTATGAAAGAATAATGGTTTTAGTGAAAGAAAAAGAAGGCCACCACATAGAATTTATGAAAGAAAATTCAAATAAACAATATTTATGGCTCAAAATAACAGAGAATGCGAACCACATAAGAATTGCAACATGTTATTTTGCACCTCAAGTCTCAAAAACTTACAAAAATAAGGGGCTAGATAGAAAAGACCCATATGCACGTTTAAAGAAGGATATTGTTGTATATTCTTAGCATGGAGAAGTTCTTTTAGTGGGATATTTCAATTCTAGAACAACAAATCAACAAGCGAGTATGTTTTGTTGCAAATAGGATCACAATCCTATCTAGCTCATTGAAGAGGAGAATCCCCAATGGTTGAGATGTTCAGAATATCACACAGTTATCAATCATTTTGGAGAGGAGTTGCTCACGATGTGTGGTGCTTTCAACTTAATTATTTGCAATGGTCTATATAAATGGAAAAGGTATAGTAAGTTCACTTGCAACACATACAATGGGGCAAGTGTTGTTGACTACCTTATTTGTTCACAAAGCTTGATAGGAAGGATAGATGAAGTTAAGATTGGAGAGCATATGTGGGACTTAAAATCATACCATAATCCAATTTATATAAAGCTATCTTGGTTAGAAGAAAGACAACATAGAAGGAAAACCCAATGTTCTCGACAATCGATATCAAGGGCCAAAATTCTTCTAACACAAGAAAATTGCACTATCTTCGAAACAATGTTGGAGAGATTAATTCAGAAGGGGAAGAGGGGTTCCCAAAGTCTCAATAGTCATGAGTTAACAAATATAATTCAGAGTGCACTTGAGAAGTGAAAAAGCGCAAAAAATAGGAAATCTGAATCAAATTGTTTTCCTGTAAATGCTTGGTTTGATGAGGAATGAAAAATGGCAAGGAAAAACTTTGAAATAGGCAAGCAAGGAGAAGATGAATGTAAAGTTATATAAGCAGATTTTAAAAAGGAAAAAAGATGAGTTCATGCAAATAAGGTGAGAAGAGTAAATATATCTAGGTAAGAATAACCCAAATATTTTTGGCAAGACCTTCAACAAAGCAAGAAGCAAATTGAAAATAATATTACAACCAATCAATGGTTTGATTATGCAAGACAACTTTATGACAAAAAATCAGAGGAGGAGCCTCCTCCCAGGATCAACACAACTACAAAGGTTTTCGCATTACAGGAAGTAGAGATAGGAATTAAGAAGTTGAAAATAGGAAAGGAAAAGGACTTGGTTGAACTTCAAGCAGAATATCTAAAGTGAGGAATGAACATTCTTGTATCGTACATCATGGAAATATTCAACAACATCATTCGACAAGGATTCCCAAGAGATTCGACAACTAGTATAGCAATACCCCATTTTAAAAGTGGAGATATTAATAATCCTTCCAACTATTGAACAATTATGATCAATCCTTGTTTACAAAGCTCTTCAGTGGCATGGTAGAAAATAGAATCGGTAAGTGGGCAGAAGTAAAAAAAAGTGGGAAAAAGGGAAAGCAGGTTTTAGGCTGCAACATTCTATAGTAGATCATGGTATCACGTTGAGACACATTATTGAAAAGGTTTGGGAGGGTAAAGAAAAAGTTTTTTGCTGCTTTGTTGACTTCAAAAAGGCATTTGACACCATCCCTTGACATAAGTTGTGGAGTAGAATGGAAGAACTTGAAGTTCCTTTGCATTATAGAGTTGTTGTCCATAGGCTATATGAAGAGATGAAAGTCAAAATTAGAACCTGCAGGCATTTTAGAAATCTTTAGAAGTGACATTGAAGTCAAGCAAGGTTGCCCTTTATCCCCTACTCTTTTTGGTTTTTATATTGATAAATTGAAAGAGTGGCTAAATCTACAAGGTGGGAATGGTGTTCGGTTGGAGGAGTTTGTGATAAAACTTATTTTATATGTTGATGACCTTGTATTGATTGCTAAATCATCCCAGGGATTGCAGATGCACCTATATGACCTTGAGCAATTTTTTAAAGAAGTGAGGATGCAAGTCAATACCAACAACACCAAAATAATGATTTTCTCAATAAAAAGAAGCAGAGCCAGCATACGTTCTTCTGTGAAGGCAACATTCTTGAAGAAGTAAATTAATACAAGTACCACAAGATTGATTTCAATGACAAGATTAATTGGGAGCATTGCAAAAAGAAGGGAATTTTAGGAGGGTGGAAAGCACTATATGCTCTTCAAAACAGATGTAGAGAGGCATAGTTATGGGATTGGAAAACAATTAAAATGATTTTTGAGCTTCTAGTTTGTCCAGTGATATTATATGGGTGTGAAGTGTGGGATAGAAGCATCCCTGTCTCAAAATGGAAGCAAGTTGAGAAAATCCAAAAACGCTTGATCATGAACAAGTTTAAAATAAAAATCTCAGTTTCTTATGAGGTAATTCTAAGTGAAACAAGAGCAACTTCGATCGAAGCAATTGCTATGGGGCATCTCATAAGGTATCTATAAAGAATTGAGAAAATGGGAGAAGGTAGATGGCCTAGAGTTATCTTCAATGAAAGAATGAGTGAAAGAAAGAAATCATGGATGAGATAAAACAACAAATGGATGCAAAACTGGAATATTTACCTCAGTGCATGTCCCACAAATAGCAAGGATTTAAAGAGTTTTTTTATGGAGAAGTTTCGTAAGAGTATATGGGGAAAAGAGTTGGGTAGAAAGAAGAAGTATTATGTTCAAGAATTCAACCCCACTTGTAATCTCCAACAAAAAGAGGACATTGGAGCTAGCATCCCATGGGGAGAAAAGATTTTTATTCCTCAATTAAGAAATAACTCGCATCAACTACAATACGAAACAGGTCGGTGGAAAAGACTTAAATAAGCTTGGGAAGAATGGGTGTGTACTTTTTGTACTACTGGGCAGTGGAATCAAAAAAACTTTTCATTTTGGACTGTGATGCTTTCAAAGACATCAGAGACAGTTACAACAGTATGTTAACATTAGTTCCTTGGCATTGTCTTTTAAGTAAGGGGACTATTAGAAGGTTGAGTCATCTCATCATTAATTTGAATAATAAGAGGATTGAATTGCAAAAGGCAAAAAGCAGGGAAGCTAGTAGTCTCATAGACTATATCTAATTTCATAGACGTTAAAATTTCATTTCATTTCATTATATTTTGAATAAAATTAAGACAACCCTTCAAATTTAATCACTAAATAGAATGATGACTTTTTAATATTTTAAATCGGCACGTGGTGTTGACAAAACACACACTTTTTGCATTCTCCAATGTCACCGTCTACACATTTCCAGACGCCGATGGTTCATGTCATACCGAAAAACAAATTTATACTCATCCAAAAATTATTAACGTTCATGTTCAGAACTCAAATGACACAGAATACATATCTCAGAATGCAATCCAATAATGATGGTGGTACGTGGTCAGAACATTGTAAAAATTCAAATTACTCAAGAATGCAAATTTCATATTGCAATGAAATAATGATGATTGTATGTGGACGAAATATTGAAATTGAAATTGAAGTTATATTTCATTTTTAATTAATTTATAAAATAAGAAATTTAATTTTTTTTATTAACAATATATTTTTATATAAAAAATATATACATGTAAATTTATGTTATAATTTAATTATATTTATTCATTTATAAATTATTAATATTATTTTTTTATCACATAGAGAGTCATTTGTCGACGCGTTTTGAACCAACTAGTGTGGTTCATCCTCAGGACAAGTTGAGGAACAAATTTGAGAGATCCGTTAAATAGAGTATGCAGGTCCTTCAACGACTATATGAATGGCTATAAGAACAGGCAACGGTTGAAAAGTCCTTTAACGATTATAATATATATATATATATATATATATATATATATATATATATATATATATATATATATATATATATATATATATTAATTAATTAATTAATTATTTATTTATTTACAGTGCTATTATTGTATTATATTAACTTCAAGCTAATATTACTATATTAATTTTAAATTAAATATTTTAATATTATTATCAATAATAGATTAGGGTAATTTATATTTTATTTTTATATTCTCTTATTATTATTATTATTATTATTTATTTATTATTATTAATTATTATTTTTATTTTTATATCAAATTATTAAAATATTTTCATTAATAGTAATATTACAATAATATTACTATTAATGACAATATTTTAATAATTTAATATAAAAATAAAAATAATAATTAATAATAATAATAAAAAATAAATAAATAAATAAATAAATAATTAATTAATAATAATAATAAAAATCATATATATATATATATATTAATCGTTAAAGGACTTTTTAACTGTTTCCTGTTCTTATAGCCGTTGAAGGACCTGCATATTCTATTTAACGGATCGCTCAGATTTGTTCCTCAACTTATCTTGACGATGAACCACACTAGTTGGTTTGAAATGCGTCAACAAATGACTCTCTATGTGATTTTGCTTAAATCTCTAACAATCAAGTATGGATCATAGAAGTCTAAACTCTTTAATTATTTTTTTTATATAAAAAATGGTTATTTAAATTATTTTTAATAATAATAATGATAAAATATTTAATATATATATATATATATATATATAATTTCTTTATTTATTTAAAATTATATGTGTTTTTGATATATAATAACATTAAAATGGTTAAAAATCTATCAATAATATTTAAAACCTTTAATTTCTAAATAAGGTTAAGGATATTTAGTTGATATCAATAAAGTTTTGGGTGAAAAATCATTCAGATTTATTTTTTTCCCTTTAATATTTTCAATATAAAAGGAATCGGCCTACGGCCCTTTGTTCACTCGCCAAGGGCCTGGGCGGGCGGAGGGGTGCATAGGAAAGGAATTAATTTTACAAAAATGTGAGAATATTTTATTTTATAGATTTATTTTATATATATTTTTAAATTATAATAATTAATTAATTAAATTAAATTAAATTTGATATAGATCGATAGATGTGTACTATATATATAGAAGTTGAATGAGTTTTCTAGAGATTACTTATGGCTTGAGAAACCATGATATAGGGGCATCTATACCATCAATATCACTCAGGGATCATACTCGACCTCGACCACACCAACTCTTAAGATGGTTGGATGTTTTCCCACGAAGTTTTAAACCTGCGACTTTCACATCATGAAGTGGCTTAATAGTACACCCCATCCCCGTGTGTTCTATGCCTCATGGACTACCATAAAGATTTAATATTAATATTAATATTAATTAACATATAATTATTCCCACGAACATATTCCAAATTCCCAATTCCCATTTAAATTCAGCCAAAAATCTTCATTAATACATTGAAAATGAAGATTAATATTCATAAAGATTAATATCACTAGTATAATCGTCATGGACTTCTAATACAAAATTAAAAACTTATGAAATTATGTTGATTTTCCATTTATTAGTTGCAGTAATTAATCTATTGCAAGTGGTTGAGTCCTCAAGCTTGATTTCATTATGACTCTTTGATTCGATCAACCATAACTTGTGATTGAATGGTTACGTTTTAATGGAGGGGATGCCAAAACCTATTTCATCCTAAACAATATTGAAACCCTACAAATAGAAGAATAAACTCAATTATGCAAACTCTTCCATCACCAAATTTTTTTTTACAAGTGATTATTGGCATTAACATGGAAGCCACCTCGTGGGAGGTAGGAGTGCGAGGGGTAATTTTCTACCCCGAAGAAAAAATAGACCTCAAATTTGCATGGAGGTTGGGGGAATTCTCTAATAACCAGGCATAGGCACTAACACTATGGCAAGGGCTAAAACTAGCTCTGACAAGAAGCATTCGTCAAATAACCATATTAGGTGATTCGATGCTAATTATTCAAAAATTCCACAAGGTTAAAAGTCATAGAGAGGAAGATTTGTTACCCTTGGATACATGGATTAGAAGTCAAATTAAGAAAAAATGATTCTATATCTTTCTTTGATAAATGAGAAAGCC
Source organism: Pinus tabuliformis (assembly GCA_031772625.1). Classification (NCBI taxonomy): domain Eukaryota; kingdom Viridiplantae; phylum Streptophyta; class Pinopsida; order Pinales; family Pinaceae; genus Pinus; species Pinus tabuliformis. The sequence continues at coordinate 343,446,789 of CM062818.1, read as the reverse complement.
AATAAAGACACCTATCTTGATCAAGGCGTTCTTCTCCTGGATCAAGGAGATCCCACATTTAATTATATATCATGAAGCCTAAATGGAAGAATAAATTAGAGGTTGAGAATAATTTAATTAGCAAGGTAAAATGGAGCAAACGGGTGCCGAGACCTATCTTGATGATAATTATTAATATAGTTAAATATTTAATGACAATTCTAAAGCGATGGTCCTTGATCTCGGAAATATATTCACATTTCCTCTCCAAGTGGATATTGGATATGGTTTTCGTCACTTTCAAGGACTACAGATGTCATTCAACATGCAAACCTGCCTTGGGATATATCATATCCTAGCTTAGTACCACATTCCCTTACCCGTGGATTAAATGTGGAATGTATTATCATTGGGTGAAAGATAAGTTGTAGGGAATCAACAATATCATTAGGAAAATGTGCTTCAGATACATTCAATGTGATTCAATGCAGATGGGGTTTGGAATTGGGAGCATCCCGAGATATAAATGGCGAGTAATGAAGTTGGATTTGCTCAGAATCTCAATGAATTCTAGTTTGTTTTTAAGTATGGCATCTCCATTCAAAGCATGTGGTGATAGTTCTCGGTCGGTTTAGGTGGTGGTCTCGCTAGAGGATAACTTGTCCAAATTAGATAGAGTTGGGGAACAAATTGTGGTGGAATTACATTCACATTTCTCCTTATTAATGCAGAATATCAAGGCACTAAGAGAGGATGTAGAGAGACTCAGACTAACAGTGGTCAATCTAGCCATGAGGGTTGACAACCTTAGTTCAAAGGTAGAAGGGATATAAGTGACAGTTGATGTTGCGGTCATGGGTGTTATCAAGGAGGTATTTGGACTTCAAGTTCCTCCCCCTAGTGGAGTAGAACCATTAGGTGATTCTGAGGAGCAGTTGAACCCAGATCTTACAATGCAAGCAGTGGAAGAAAATGGAAATGCAAGAACAATAAGTGGGTCTCCAGGAATGTAGTATTTTTTTTAGAATATTTTTAGATAAATGTTATGTAAAACAATATTATATAATGACCTATTTTGGAGATTTTATGGGATAAATATTGTTAGAGGCATACTCAGGTATAAGAAGGGTGTTGAATTTCCATGATCTTGGGTCTAGGTTAGAATCCTAAAATATTTGATGCTACCAAATCAAGAATCTCAACAAGAACTACTTTGCACAATGGAAAATATAAAACATTAAATCACATATGCAAAAGTATACACAATTTTTAACAAATATTGTACAACCCAATCTTCATTATATTAAACCAATTTGAATAATACAATAGTCTATGGAATACAAGATACAATGACCATCTTCGATGCAACTTCTATGCCATATCTTGTCTTGTTCGTTCTTCGCTTCTGTAATGCTCTCTAGATGCCCCTTAGTCCTTCAAAGGACAACACAAAGACTCCAAGAGGGCTGCCACTTAACATTGCTGCAAGTTGCTTCTGTTGCATTGAATATGGGCTGATCTAATCTACTCTCTAGGTTGGCGAATACCTGAGCTGCAATCTACCTTCTAGTAGCCTCTTTCGTCCATCAAAGAGCTACTCATAAGGCTAAAAAATTCACCCATTCTTTAGCTATCTTTGTCACTTCTAGATTGCTACTCTAGGGCTAATTTGGGTAGCCAACACACTGCCCTCCACCAGATCAATGACTCTTAATTCTTCACTACAAGTTGTGTTCCTAGGATAGACTTTTGACCTCCATGAAAAGTCCACCAAAATGGAACCCATAGGTTGCTAAACAAACTGATCCAAACTGATCCACAAAACACAGATCCAACACCTACAAGATGCACCAAAATACATACCTTTAGCTCATTGTTTGAGGTCTCCTTGACTGTTTCAATTTGGGTCTGGTTAGGGCACAAAATATAGTACCTAACATCCCTCACAAAACCATACAACAATCCCTTTATTAGATGCGGATTGCTTTCAACTTGGAGTTTATCCCCTACACTGGTTTTCCCTTAGATCTGTTGTAGGAAATAGGCCTTACGACCCCTCCAACAAGCCTAATACATACCTACGTTACCCTTGTAATAACCACAGGGTCTGCGGCTCATATATCCAGCAAATATGCCACCTCGAAACAACCCTCAAACAATCCCTCCTAGACTCGACCCTCTAGAAAAGATCCTCGTCCCTCCTTCCAGCAACTCGGTCACCCTAACATGGCCCTAAAATAGTATCTTGTTCCCACGCTATTATGCCCTCCTTTGTTGCAGCCCAAAACAAAGAATAAATCTCTCCTCCAATGAGTTGTCACTTGTAATGTGTTTCATAAATGGATGCTCAAATGCCTCCTCACTTCTTATTTACACAAATAAGAGGGTTCCTCCAAAATGTCATACTTGGGCCTTGTACAACTCTCACAAGGCTAAATAACATTAAGTTGACCTTGACACTTCTTGTGCAAACCCACAATTTGACTTCAAAAATTCATATCTCACTAAGGACAACTTGGAATTAGGTGATTCTCGAAGCATTGGATTATTCTTTCTGCCCTCTACCATCTCATGCCATCACATGTCTAAAGTGCTCCATGGAAATTCCCCAAACATGGTTGGTGCAAAACCGCAACCTTGGGTTCCAAGACCACATGTGACTCTTGTAGCGCTTTTCCCTCCAAACCCCAAATCCTACGGCTTGGAATACCTCCAAAGCTACTAAAAAATAAACACTCCCTCTTAGTGAGGGAGGTACTTCCAATACTAGGAAGTAACTCATCATGATCATCACTACTCGCAACACTTTCCCAACTCTTGGTGCTCACAATTGCATAAATCCATGTTCTATGAGCTATGCCTCTCTCGGAAGTGTCACTTCCACTGGAAGCATTCTGCTTCTTCTTCTTCTCTTGCATCACTTTCCAATCCCTACATGATTCCTCTTACCAGATGTGGAAGCACCCTTACTTCCCACTGACCATATGCTCTTCTTGGGCTGCAAAGTCTCCCTCTAAATCTAAAATATCCCACTAGAACTCGACTCCATCTAAGCCTTTGGAACCTAAACCTTCTTCTTGAGCACTTGTACATGTACCTATGAAGCCTGCACCTACAAATTCTTCTCTGGAACCGTCACCTGCTTCACCTACTTCTTCCCATGATCCATAGGCTTGTTCATCATCTTGTATAGACCATGCACTCTAACTCCAAGAACAATCCCCTCAGAGCTAGAGCCTCTAGATCTGAGGCTTGCCTTCCCATCCTAGAACAAGACCTCAAACCCCTTATTCTTGATCATCGAGGCAGAAATCACACTATATATAAATCTTGGTACAAACAATACATATTGGACCCACATCACTTGTCCTGTCTCCATTCTAAATGGCACAAATCTCGATCCTCAGATCTCATTCTGACTCTTATCGCCCAACACCATGTGCAATTTCGAGTCCCATTTAGCTAGATTCTCAAAAACCTCCTATGACCCTGTCATATGTTTCGTCACTCAACTACTCATGTACCATCCATCCTCATCAATACTACCCTGTGAGAAATGAGAGATCATAGAAAATTCCTCCTCCTCCAACCTCCTCTTGAGAGCATCTATCTCAACATAAGTGGTAACACCGATGAACTTCTTTCCTTTCTTTTTCTTGTCATATCCCTTCTTCTTCGTCTGACATCTTGACGAAAAATGACCCATCTTGCCACAATTGAAACACTTGAATTTACTCAAGTCCTTCTTTTTATTACCCTTCATTCATGCTACAATCACCATGTCAACATCGAAAGTCTTATTCTTTGGATGAAGATATTCGTCCCGCAATGCTTCCTGAATGAAGTCGTCCCACAACCTATTCTAGTCTGGTAACTTCTCTCTAGCAACAATCCCTTTAATGAAGGGCTTCCATTCCTCGATGAACCCTTTCAAGGCAATCCTCATCATATCATAATCTGAAATAGTCACATTGACGACAACAAGCTCATCTCTGACCTGAGGCAATCTCGTCAGATATGAAGTCACTCCTTCACCCTGTATCATCTTGGTGGAATTCAACTTATCCTCCAATACCAATACCCAGTTCTCATTCTTATTCTGGAAAAAATTCTGAAGAGTCATCCACATCTCATGTGCAGTGTTCTTCCCAGAAAAATGAGGTATTAGGGAATCCTTCACATGATCAAGGATGATCAATATCGCTCTCGTATCCAAATCCTCGTACACTTCAAGCTCCTTCAGGTTAGTTGTCTTCCTGATGGCTTTCTCGGCGAACTCCCATATCCTGTTGATCTACAAGACCAACTTGATCCTTTCCTTCTATGGAATATAGTTGGACGACCCCTCCAACCTGTCCTCATGCTAGATACTAGCCTACAACTTCGACATTGTCACCAACAATGTGACCAACTCCCTCTTAAGTTGTACTTAGTTGTGCACAACTATGATTCACTAACCCCCAAATTTGCTTAGATACACTCTAATACCATGTTGAATTTCCATGATCTTGGGTCTAGGTTAGAATCTTAAAATCTCTGATGCTACCAAACCAAGAATCTCAACAAGAAATACTTTGCGCAATGGAAAATATAAAGCAGTAAATCACATATGCACAAGTATACACAATTTTAAAAATATATTGTACAATAATGTGCAACCCAATCTTCGTTATATTAAACCATTTTGAATAATAGTACAGTCTATGGAATACAAGATACAATGACAATATTAACTACAACTTCTAAGTCGTATCTTGTCCTGTCGGTCCTTCATTTCTGTACTGCTCTCTAGCTACCCCTTAGTCTTTCAAAGGACAACACATAGGAGGGCTACCACCTACCACTGCTACAAGTTTCTTTTGCTGCAATGAACATGAGCTTATCTTATCTACTCTCTAGGTTGGCCAATACCTGAGCTCCAATTTTCCTTCTAGTAGCCTCTTTCGTCCATTAAAGAACTATTCATAAGGCTACAAAATTCACCCAATCTTTACCTATCTTCGTCACTTCAAGATTGCTACTCTAGGGACTTTGGGCAGCCAACACACTGCCCTCCACTAGATCAATGGCTCTCAATTATTCACAGCAAGTTTTGCTCCTAGGATAGAATTTTGACCTCCACCAAAAGTCCTCCAAAATGGCACCCACAAGCTGCTAAAAAAAATGATCCAAACTGATCCACAAAACGCAGATCCAACACCTACAAGATGCACCAAAATAGATATCTTCATCTATTTACATGTTGGATATGCGGTGTTGTGTACATATCCTACTGTGCGCATGATGGATATGCGATGTTGTGTGCATGGTATTGTGCACATGTTGGATATGCAGTGTTGTGTACATATGATGCTATGTACATGTTGTATATGCAGTGCTATGTACATATGGTGTTGTGTGCATGTTGTACAAGTAGTACTATGTACATATGGTGTTGTGTGCATGATTGTACATGTGGTGTTTTGTGCATGTGGTGTTGTGTACATGTTGTACTTGTGGTGTTGTGTGAAGGGGGTGTTGTGTACATGTCCTGCATGTGATGTTGTGTACATGTGGTGTTGTGTACATGCCATGCATGCGGTACTATGTACATCTGGTATTGTGTACACATTATACAGGTGGTGCGGTGTACATGTGGCGTTGTGTACGCATTGTGCAAGTGGTGACGTGTACATGTGATGTTGTGCACGTGGTGTTGTGTACAAGCGGTACTCTGTACATGTTGTACATGTGGTATTGGTTTACATGTGGTATTGTGCACATGTCGTACGTGTTGTGTTGCGGGCATGCAATACTATGTATGCGCATTGTGTAGTCATGGTATCGTGACATATGTATTCATTGTGTATGTATTTTTGTTGTGTTGTACACCAGGTGTAGGTGTATGTATTGTGTTGTATTGTACACTGGATGTAGGAGTATGTGTTGTGTTGTGTTGTACACTGGGTGTAGGCGTATGTGTGGTATGTCAGGTGTAGGTGCATGTATTGCATGATGTTGTATGTCGTGTGTGGTTGTATGTGTGTGAAGCACACTATGTGTGCATGCACATGGTTGAGGAGAAGGCACTAAATGTTTTTCGTGTGTGGCGATCGATCTGATGTGAATACGGAATAAGGATGAAGGTAGAATCTAAGGATTGATCAAAGGATAAGTATCAATATTTTATTTCAGTTTTATTATGCATGGAATTTATGATTCTGGTCTATGATGATTACATGTGATCTATGATTCTGGTTTATGATGGTTACATGTGATTTATGATTTTGACCTATGATGGTTTTGTTTTGAGCTAACCTGATGTGATATGTTTATACATTATGATTTGGTCAAAGATGCTAGTTTGACTTGTTGTGATGGGAAGCGAATATAATTGCAAGTGTACCTTGTTGACATGCCACCAATGAGGTATGATTTGAAGTTATTTCAATTTATTTTGAATCTAATGGAAATTATATACTTGGTATAGGATAGTATGAAATGCCTGGTTAGATGGTTAAAACTAACTACAATAATTCGCAGCATCAGTGAAAGGAATTGAAATAGGCAGCAATATGTTGGTAAAGCACTTCAGGGGGAGGCCCATTGCGGTCAATGGTACCCAACAATGTGCATTGATCGCCATGAACATGCTATGATTGATATGATGGTTTTGAGGCAGGTATATGCCTTGGTTGTTGAAATGACGATGCAAGGAAGCCTTTCCAAGGGATGTATTAATCAAGATAGGGGATGTCGGGGAAATTGGGAAGGTGAGTGAATACACAAAAGGGGTGACCAGATTTCCCGAGGGATTGTGTAGCATAGAAGGGAAGGTCGGGGATGGATTTGTTTTGGTCATTAGCATTGGCAGATGGAATCATATGCACATTAGGAGTGCACCTTGGAACAATGAGCTGGTAACTGTTCACTGAGAGGACAAGTGGCGCAGGATTGTAGTGTTGGACATTGGATGTAGCTTTGACTTTGAAAATGGATTCTGGACTTATTAAGAAGGAGGTGAATGCTGGTACTACTTTTGAGGGTGGAGGTGTGAGCCTTTGGATTCCCTTGTTGATTGATATGGGCATCATATCATTTTATTTGTTGGTTTAGAAAATGTGTATAAGTGTATATGTGTTTCTATTGTAAATGTCGTAATGAGCTATGTTATAAAGCTCTAGTAATGGTATGTTTGTAATATTTCAACAGGGTCATTCATTGTAAATGCTGCAACGAGCTAAATTATAAAGCTCCATGGGAAATATGTTTTCTTTTCAGTGGTTTTGCTAAGGTCTTGCTGTGGTTTAACACTGAGGATGGTGTTCCCCAAGGGGGAGGGGTATTTAACATCCCCTAGTTAAAAGTTCGTGTAATAAAAGTTAGTAAAGGCAAAATAAGACTACGGTTAAGGGACACTTATTCCAAGTTGAATGTTGGGAAAAGATACCCTAGTGGGAATCACTGGATGCATTTATGGATAAGGGATATTGGAAAAGGCTTTGAAAAGGAAAAAAGGCACCATTTGAAATTTATTTATGAAAATAATGGAAATTAGGTGAAAAGGAAGGTGAAAGTGGGTCAAAGGTTGCATGTGAGGAGGAAAATGAAGGAAAATAATGGAAAATGAAGAAAATAGAGGCCTCATTAATAAAAAAGACTTTCGAGGATCAATTGGAAAGCTTTTGAAAGGTTTGGGTGGAGCTCTCTTCTACTCTCTCTCTCTCACTCACTCTTGGACACTTCGAGTTTTCTTGGAAGCTTTTTCTCAGGCTTGGTAAGTGTAACCTTTTTTCAGTTCAATTTTGGAGCTCTCTCACACTCTTGGACACTGAGAGTTTTCTTGGAGCATTCTAGATTTGGAGCAAGGAAGGGAAAACCAAGCAAACAAAGGACAAGGAAAAGAAAGGAATGCAAAGGAAGAGTAGGATCAAGTAGCTTCAGTAGGAATACTTGCAGGTAACATATTGCATGTGTGATTTCCTAGCTAGTTTTGACATGCATGGATTTGCGTGTTGGTATTTGGTTCTCTGGCTATTGGTGGCATGGTCTTGTTGGGATTTTTTCTCATTTTTAAGCTTTGGAATTGTCAGATGGTTTCAGAATCTGGGGCGGAGGTGGTATCAGGAAAATTATCAAAGGCCTAGGAATCCCTTGACTGGTTTTCACGAGATACATGATAAATCCTGAGGGTGGAGTCTTGGTTTAGGTCCTATTGATCCAGTGTGGATTGCGGTAAAACTTGAGAGGCAAGGAGACAAAAAATTCCTCAAGGATAGTGATGGAGTCCGGAGGAATTCCAAGCTTGGTTTGGTTTTTTGATCTCGACGCCGGTTTTGGTGAGATCACAGTTTGATGAGGGTGGAGGTGGTTTAGCCTCTGGATTCCCTTGGTTGTTTTTGGATTGGTTTATCCATGAGATCCCGCATTCATGCTTGGAATATGGCATGAGGGTGAATGACCGAAAGAAAATTTTGGTTCGGCCATGTCTATGGTTGGGTGGTACGTGGAAGTCCCAAACCTGGTTGGCTCTTGCATGTGTTTAATAAAAAACTAAGTTCTCTTACTTTTGTACTTGTTCTTATGTAGCCTTAATGTTTGTTATCTCATTGTTATTTACATGGTTTAATGTTGGTTATAAGCATGGTCATATGACTAGTTATAGTCTTGGTTATTTCATGTATTTACTTGTAACTGAAAGGATAATAGGTTGAATACCTAACTAATGTAAAAACATTTAAGGGAAGAGGGTGGTGATCCTTCTTGTCAAGTTTCATATGAGTTGTCAGTATTTTGTAGCGGCTCTGACCACCTGTTGAAGCCTCGAAAATCATTGCTACAACATGCAGGAAAACCACCCGGTTCGGACCTTGGTTAGCAGCTCCTTTTCCGTTTGGTGTAGTGACTCCGACTAGGGATAATGGCACCAATTTCCCAAAAGAGATTTTGATAGTGTTGATGGGGTGATATATGATGTAATGGGGGAATGATTAAGCTAAGTGTAATCTAATCTAAACTACTAAACATACGCATATATCCTAATTTAAACACTATTTGAATATAAATATACCCGGGAATTAAACAAAGTATGCGATCTACAATAATGTCCTATATAAATTGGTAATAAAGATCATTCAAATGCAATAAGAAGTGAAATCATTTAACAATAATCATTTTGGATAAATAGTTAGCCAAAACGATTGTGAAAGATATATCGCATATAAATCGTTCATGTATTCAGAATAAAGTCAAAGCCAACATCATACAAAAGTGCAATAATGCTAACTGTAATTCAAACTTTCACACATAAAAAATTGAAAGAAGAATTATTGCCTGATACATAAATAAAACAAGATCATAAGATAAAAGTACCATATATGACGAGTTCTGCTCATGTGCTTTAGCAATATTGACCTAATTCCAATCAATCCAACATATTCTAAGAGTAAAAAAGTGAATTTCAGTAGAGCATGCTAGACATTTAAGAGAAAATAGATCATGTTCCATTCATTCCATCAGAACCTCCTCAAAGGTATAGAAGTGCATGTTTTGAATAATGTTTTTGATAAAATTTCTGGACCCCTCTCTAAATGCATGAGAGGGGTTTAAATACTAAACTATAGGTCCTAAAATAGATTATTACAAAAATAGCTTAGGAGGTCTAAGAAAACTACCTCAGATTATGCAAAAATAAAACTAAAATAAAAATAAAACTAAGTGACTAACTCCTTTGCATTTGATCTTTGAGATCACAAATATCTATCATTGGCTTGAGCTGTGTCGGTTGGCTAATCATTGATTTCAACTGCCCAACAAATATAGCATCTGTCATCACTGGAACCATTTTTTGTTTGGAGGTATTTAAACATCGCAAGGTCATCCATTGGCTGTATGGTTTCACTAAGAACTGCCAGTATGCTTCCCAGTTTAGCTTGACCTTTTTTTTATCACCTCCTCCTTTTCTTTTGCTGCCTACCTTCATTGTTGCTCTAACTATTTGGAATTTGGAAGAAATCCTGGTATAGACTCTGCAACTAGGTTGGTGCCATGCAAATTTTCGTTGATGGCTTCTATGATGCTATTTTCTAATGCTTCCACGACTATTGCTGCCCTTTCTGCTTGCTTGAGCCGAGAATCCCAATCTGTGAACAAGATGTCTTTATGCAATTCCTTCAGCTTTGGCAAATCAACCTTTCTCCCTTCTTCTGATTCTTGCTAGGTGATAAAGTCAGAAATCTTTTTATGGATTTCGTCATACTCAAGTCTCATGTCGACAACTTGGCTTGTTAGCTTATTGTTGATCTCGCAATAAGGACTTATTTGTGAGATTTTCTGGCATAGAACTTCCTTTTGTTGTATTAGTTGGGAGTTAATATTGAGTGCTTCCTTTATGAACTCATCGATTTGCGGATTGTCTTTATACTTATCTATCATGGCTTGTATCTGTGCATCTCTTTCTGCTAGGCTGGCCTGATGTTGTATTTGCATCTATTCAAATTCCTACTGGAGCTAGGCTACTTGTAACTCTGCTTGTTGATTGGATTTCTCTTAAGCTAATTGTTGTTCCAACATCAGAATATTTTGTTACTTATCTCTAAGCAACATTTGGAATTCTGTTTCTTTCTCAATAGTTGTCGTAGCATAGGCTCCTACAGATTTTCACAATCTTGTGAGGTTTTCAAATGGGTCCAAGGGCGAGTCTTTCCATACAATGTCCAATGGTTCATTGTCGGGAGTCATAATAGCTGCAACGTCTAGATTCCTCTTCTTCCTCTGTCTCTTAACAACAGCTTTGTGGGTAGGACTATAAAACACATCTAATGGAGAAATTTCCTCAATTCTAAAAATAATTTCTGAAGTGGGGGTGGCAGGAATGAGCTCAACATCCTGAGTACCTATAGTTTTCTTCACTATTATTTCTTGAGTTGACTTGTGCTGTGGAGTTTGTATCTCAAATGTTTGTTCATTTGTATGAAGCTTCTTGTTGAAATGTTCCCATTCCTTTTCCAAATCAATAACTGGGGGTTTTGCTGACTGAGTGGAAGTAGAGTGAATTTCTGCTTGTTTCTTTGCCGAGGTTTTCTCGGTTGTTTCTTTTGTAGTTCTGGCTGTGTCCCTTTCAGACTCTTTATTTTTATTGCCTCCCCCATTTTGAGACTGCTGCTCTGAGTGCTCTGACTCATGAGTAGATCTCTCCTGGGTCTCTGCTTCGAAATTTTCTTTGGAATTTTCTTTGGAGTTGTCCTCCAAGCTTACACTGGGAGTTGGCTCCCTTATTGGTTCAATTTGTAGTAGGTCCAATGGGACCTTCAATAATCTCCTCTTTCTGTACACATGGAAAGCTTCAACATCATCTCGGGCAAAAATTAGTGATGCCATATGCGTCACATCTGAAAATGTTTCTTTTTGTAGGAAGAGGTCATCGAAGGCGTCTTCCTCATGGGTGAATGGTTTCACTTTCACCATAGTAGTGAAGTCCTTGACAATGCCATTTGGGTCATACTGCCTTCCCGGGAATGTAGCTAATCTTAGAGATTTCATAATCTCTGCCTCTTTGCATGCATGTCCAAAATCATGTAGTGCAAACGCACCACATTGCAATGGAAATGTAGGCCAAATGGCCTTTTTCTGTTCTTTCAACCCTCTGCTCAACCCACCTTCCCCTGTCATTTGGTAGGCTATCTCCCTAGCCATTAACTTGTCGGGGACATAGTATGGGAGGACATGCGGTGAAGCAATGCTCCCAAATACTCTGATATAGGTAAATGTCTCCTCCCCAAACCATCTGGCTATAGGTAAAATATCCACTTCAGCTTCTTTGGAAAACCTAGGGGCGGTTGTGTTGTAGACTTGTTTATGGATGGGCAACATAACTCCTTGACAAATATTGTAAAAATGGGGGTGAAACTGAGACTCCCACAAAATCTTATGGTACACATGGATAGGAAGCGGGTCTTGCACAGTCCACTTCCATCCCATAATAGGAAATTTAGAGCTAAAACAGATTGTGTCCATTACAAAGGCACTCATGAAAAATGGGGGATAAACCCTTAAAGAGGGACTCCTCTTTCTCCTATACTCCATAATGGCCTTCACCAAATTATCAAAAAAAATTTGAGCCCAATTCATTATTGTTGCGTTCACAGTTTCATCTATTAATGGTAGCCACTCTAGGGAAAATTTGGTACTATCGGGCTTACCAAACAATCTACATAGCATGGCTGCTGTAAAAATATAAGGGGGAGAAATAGATGTCATAGAATACATACCCGTCTTATCCCATTTGATCTTGCTTTCGTTTTCTGTCCAGGCCCGCGTAACATTTGTTGGGTCTTCATTCTCCTTAGAAAATTTCTTGAGGAACTGTTTATTGTAGAGCTTTTGTGGCTCTAGTAGATTGTACATAAGTCATAGGTTGTCTGCTGAAAAATATCCCATAACCTCCTGCCTGCTATTCTTGAACTCTTTGTCCGAGACATCCACCACATCAATTATCCACTTGACCATATCTGTATATGGGATTATCTTGAGCCTTGCAACTATGCGGTGTAGAAACGAGCATGTTGTCTCAAAGTAGGAGGCGTTAGAGGAAACATGAGCATCAGTTGTGGCCTTTGCTACCAGAGGCCTTGGTTTCTCCTCTTCTAACAAATCATACATGGCTTCCCATGTTGAAGTTCCTCCATCTCTACTACACGTAGTATCAAAGAATAGAGGGATCATTTCTGACTTTTCAAACGCGGCTGCCTTTCCCTTCTTCACCATTGCTCCTAATGACTCTTGCTCCAGATTTTTCCTGAAATGGAGAAAAGTGGAAGCTATCAGATAGACACAAGAGAGAATGAAAATAAGAATGAATGATACAGATAACCTTGAAAAGGTGAAAAGAAAGGAGTTTTAGTTAAACACAGATGAAAAGATATTGTATCACGTTGAGCTGCTTTTCAAACATAAATGTCATTAACCCATACTAAATGCCCACTAATGGTTTGTTATTGCTACCTTTATTGCTCATTAATGTTCCACATCGTAAAACGGGAAGAAACTTTTTTAAGGTTACGAGCTTTGATTTGCAAAAATGTTGATTTTGCAATTGCGATGCAATATCGCAAATCGCATTATCGCATTTTGATTTTGCACTTTATTTTAAGTTCCTTTGGTTTCTGCAGGATGCGAGATGCAGGATGTTCTTTATTTGTTTTTTAAAGCGTAGCTTGTTTAACGATATTTTACCTTATAACGTGTTCTTCATTTGTGTAGCAGACTTAAATGTTACTTTATAACCTAGGTGTCAATAGGGTCTAGGCTTTTATCGCATTTCACAACATCGCTTGGTTTGTAATATTTCAAACCTTTCTTAAGTATTTCTGACGCAATGCAATAAGGTTGACCACCTCATCACAATATCACATTTCGCATGTTTCAACATGCTTCGTGAGAGTGCGCCCTTTGTGAATTGTGATATGTGATATGGGCTTTTGTTTTAATAGGAAATGCCTTAGGACCTAGTTTTTAATGAAAAGCCTAATGATAGCTAGGTTAAGTGTGGTGATTCCTTTAGATCGCATTTTGCAAGTTTTTCTTGTTAAAAATCCTTATGACGCACTAGGTTCAGTGGTATGCGAAAAGGCAAGTATTGTTCGCTTTCAAAGGGGTTTGACTTGATATCTTGGTTTATTCCAAAAATTTAAAAGAAAGTGTCTAAATGCTAAATTTGTTTTTTGGAAGGATTTTTTAAGGGTCCCCATTTATTGATAGAATATTAGCTATTATATTAATAAATGGGGGGGTTGTTGAATAGCACAACAATTGGTGATTCGCTGGAAGAACCAGTTATCTCTGACAATTTTTTGAAATTTCTAAAAACTTCCAAAATAAAGGTAGTTCAAAAAATAAAAATACATGAAATATAAGATAAGTAACATTTCTCTGAATAATAAAAAACAAAATCTACCTAACTATTATCCTTTTTATTATCCTCTTCAATATGAAAATTGCTTTGTCTACATCAATCATTAGTGGGTTTTAAAGATAAAAACAAGGGACTCTCACAAATAAGCTTTTAGATGTACTCAATTGTCATAGGTAGAGCCTCTACTGCCAGCAAGCGTCCATAGCCTCGACAGGGTTACCTTTTAACCAACAATGATTCAGTATCCCATCTAGATAAGAATGCAAATTTTAAAGATAAGTTCAGATTCATATACCTTTTTTTTTTAAACAATTCTCTTTTCTTTAAAATTTTCATTTTTCTCCTTAAAGGCCATTGTCTTGGTTTGGTGACCAAAATTGACAATGCCACTCACTGGTTGTAACTTAATTGAACAAGCTGGATCTTGATGAGGCCCTTGTCTTTTGATTGATACAATCTCAAGCCATTACCTTGTTTTGATATGCAGTATTGGTAATGTCATTTAGTTATTTCCCTATGAATATGGTAAGTCGGCTCTTGATGAGGCCTCTTATCCTTTAAGTTTAATAATATTTTAGAATTACACTCTAAAAAGTGAAAGCTTACTAGATGGGGAGAATCATTAACTTCTTAAGATGTTCTGGATGACAATTATAGAGTTAAAGATGATTTTCTATAGAGAGTCCTTGCTTTGTTATAGATACTTTTCTTAACTGATGGTAGAACAAAGGTTCTTTTACAAAGTTCAGTTTCATCAAAGGATAACTAATTTTGGTAGAGGACAAGCAATTTTAGATACATAGAACTTAGATTATGTTTCAAATGTAAAAATTATCTTCTTAACAATCTCTACTTATACAAGCAAAAAGTCAAAATATAAAAGAGACTATTATTATCAAGGCCAAAATTAAATGCTACTGAACTTTTATTTTCCTAAAAAGTAAAAGCAATAATATTGAATGAATAGAAGAGATTATCTTCTATGAAAAATATTTTTCAGGATCTACCCATTAACAGGCAGAGAATCTCTCTTGCCTGATAGATCTTGCAATAAAAAGGTTGATGGGCCTATTTGTTCCACAATCTGAAATGGTCCAAGCCACATTCTTTGGAATATGGTATGCTTACCATTTTCCTCATGTGCTTTATCCCATTTCAATACCATGTATCTGAGTTGGAATGATTTTGAACTTACATAATTTGCATCAAAAGAAGATTTGACTAACTGTTGATGATGTGCATGTGTGATTTTGGCCTTTTCCCTTTCTTCTTCGAGCTTAAGGATTTGTGATTGTCTCACTTTCATAGAAGAGGAAGGGGTTTCTTCAATAAATTGAAATAGGGCTAGAGAGGGAATAACTACATTTGTAGGGAGGAAAACTTATTTCCCATAGATCAAATTGAAAGGAGGAGTGCCTATTGAGGCCTTATGTATTATTTGATTTGCCTATAGAGCAAATATTAAAGATTTGTGCTAGTTTTTCTGACTTTGATCAAAGGTTCGCCTAATAATTCTTATGATATTTTTGTTTGTAGATTTGGCCAAGCCATTTCCCTGAGAATAATAGTTAGCGGAGTATTTTAAGTTTAAAACCTCTTTTAAGAGAAAAATTTTTCATAGCATTTCCTGAAAAATAAGATGCATTATCAAACATGAGGGAAGATGGCAGACCAAATCTAGTAATAATAAATTGATTAATAAATTCAATGATGTTTTCAGAATTGGCTACCTTAAGTGGAATTGCTTCGACCCACTTTGTGAAGTAATCATTTGTTGTAAGGATATATTTATGATGTTTTGAAGAGCGAGGAAGGATCTAACCTATTATGTCCAGTCCCCATTGTTCAAATGGTTGTTCAATGTTGAATTGCTGCAATGATAATGCAAGTTTCGTCTATCTCCCAGTAGCTGTTTGACAAATTTTACATTTCCTTACATAATCGTGTGCATCTTTAAATAAGGTTGGCCAATAATAGCCAGCGTGCAGGATTTTATGTGCGGTTGTGTCCCATCCAAAATTTCCACTAGCTGGACCATCATGGATTTCCTGCAAAACCTTTTTTGCCTCACATTTTTCAAGACATCTAAGCAAAACAGAATCATAATTTATTGTAAACAACACATCATTGATGTTGGCACTGTCTAGCTTTTAGCCTCAAAGCTCTTTTTCTTTTGTAACTTAGTTGCATAGGGGCATACCCATTTCTCAAATAAAAAATGATATCAACATATTTGGATTCAATTTCATTGAGGCTTATCTCATATACTTGTATATCATCACCTAAATCTTGTAGTGTTTGTAAGTTGGATGCTCCTGCTAACATTCTGCAAAAACCTTGACCTTTTACAATTTTGGCTGGTCTAATCTCTATGTCATATTCTTGCGGTGTTGTTACCCAATTTTCCCTTTTCTCTCCTACATCCCTTTGTATTAACATATTTCTCACTGCTGAGAACGAGACTACTACCTTGGTGTGGGTTTTGAGGAGAAAGGGTCTGAAACGCTTTATTGATTTGAAAACATCAAAAAATTGTTTTTCAACATCTGAATAGTTTAATTTAGCCCCCTGCAAATTGGAAGTAAAGAAAGAAATCGGTGCTTCAACTTTCTCATCATTGACCTGTGTTAATATGGCTACATATGATTTCTCGGAAGCAAAGGTATATAAAATGAAATGATTAGAAATTTTTGGGGTTGCTAGTGAGGGAGAATTTAAGATTGCTTGTTTTATCAGCTCAAAGGCTTTATGCTCTGTATGTCCCCATTTGAAAAGAGATTTTTTCTTAATCATGGATTGAAGAGGTAAAACAATTCGTGAAAAGTCAAGGACAAATCGTTTCACAAAATTTATCTGGCCCAGGAAAAATTGCATAGATTTTTTGTTATGAGCTAAAGGAATTTAAGAAATTTCTCTTATCCTATCAAGGTCAATGTGGATCCCTTCTTTGGATACAATAAATCCAAGAAAATTTCCTTCACTTAGAGCAAAGAAATATTTCTTAGGATTGAGAGAAATTCCATACCTCTGACAACGCTCAAATATTTGTTTTAAATCCTTTAAATGATTACCATGCCTTTTTGAGTACACATTTATATCATCTAAATAGATTACCACTGATTTATTAACCAAGCCTTTGAAAGCTATGTCCATGGCTCTCTGAAATGTGGCACCAACATTGATTAACCCGAATGGCATATTTTGATAGGCATAGTTGCCCCATTTGGTTCAAAAGGTAGTCTTCAGCCAGTCATCTAGATGTACTAGAATCTGATTGTAACCTGAGAATCCATCCAGAAAAGACATTAGTTCTGAGCCTGCAATTGATTGTAGTATCTGTTCTGTAGGAGGTAATGGAAAGTTGTCCTTCTAACAAGCTTTGTTGAGATTGCGAAATTCTATACATATTTGAATATCACCATTATTTTTTCTAACTGGGACAAGGTTGGAGACCCACCTTGAATGCTTGACAGGGAAAATTATCTTGGCTTTAAGCAGCTTATTCAATTCAGATTTGATCTGATTTTCTAGATTTGGGTGAATCTTTCTTAGCTTCTGTTGCACGGGTTTTTCATCAGATATCATGGGGATGGTATGTTGAATTATAGAAGTGTCATATGTCTTCAGATCTTCATAGTTCCAAGAAAAGAAATTCTTGTATTTCTTCAACAAATGAATGAAGGTTGATTTTTCATCCAGTGTAAGACCTAGACCTAGATTGATATTTTGAGGTTTAAGGTCAGTTCCAAGATTAACTAATTCAAACCTCAAAGTTGAACTTTGAAGTTTTGAGTTGGTGGGCTTCTTGAATCTATCCTTAAGATCATATAAGTCTTCCAGCTTAACCACAGACTTAGGTATGGCATTTATAGTTGCTTCTTGCTTAAGCTAGTTGTCATGCTGATCTTCATCAATTATCTGGTCATCATACAAGCCTTCAGATGTCAGAAAGCTTATGATATCCAGATCATTATTAAAGACTCACCAATTGGTGATATTGTTAGGAATGGAAGGCCTAAAAATCAATTCAATAGAAAAGCGATTGGGACTATAATCTCCTGGTGGAATAAGCTTGGATGCAACATTAGCCAGCAGATCGACACTCGCATTTTGGAGTCTTGGGATAGGGGAAATATTAAATGCTGTAAAGTGAGAAGTGAGGTCCTGGACTAATGATTGATAATGTTTCAAATGTCCAGACAAATAGTGTATAGTATTTCTTACCTGTTTTATCACAATTTCCGAATCTCCAAACACTTGCAGATGTTTGATATTAAGGTCGATAGCCTTATACAACCCTTGAACCAATGATTCATATTCGGAAGTGTTGTTCGTGCATTTGAATTCAAGTCTGCATGCTAACATAGTTTTTCCCCTTTCAGGCTAACTAATATTCATCCTGCTCTAGCTCCACCGTTAGATTTGGATCCATCAAAAAATAATTTCCAAAATAAAGAGCTAACTACAAGCTTATCTACAAAATTTACACACTTAGAAGTATCTATTTGAGAAAAAAATTCAACTTGGGATACAACATAATTTTCCAAGAAAGGTCAAGTATTTGCATTAAAATTTCCTAGAAATGATTCAACTAAGTAGTTTCCGATGATATTGTTGCTATACACAACTGGCTCATTCTCTCCTTCTAGTTCTGTAACAATGTACTTTTGATGTTTTTCACAGTTAACCCTTACTAATTTGGCTTTCCATTATAGGGAAGCCACATGTGAGACTAGTCAATTGCAAAATATCCATGAAGCTTTTCTGACCAGTCTCTGCTAAGGATTAAACTGTAGAACTCGGGGACATCAGCCACAAGAATGTCAATGACTTGACAGACTTTAGGGTTTGATGAGAGTCTAATAGTGACTTGATTGAGTTCTCCTATAACTTCGACTTGGGATTGGTCTAACTGCACAATGTGTACAACAAATTTTTGGGGTTCAACATTCAATTTGGCACAAACTATTTGTGGTATAATGTTAGATGAAGCTCCAGAGTCAACTAAACAGTTGTGTAGATTTTTGTTGAAAACTTCAAAAGTCAAAATAAATGGAGGAGTATGGGATTTAGATCTTCCTCCAATTAGAGCAATATTGGTAGGATCATTCTATCTAATGAGGTATTAGGAGGCCTTCCCATCTCTTGGGCAGCTTGTGAGATTACAGCAGCAGGAAGAGGAGAAGTAGGGATTGCTTTTAGTTCTTTGAGTAATAGCTTCTGCTGATGTTTTAGCTTGCTAAGCTCGTGAAAGGTAATGTTCGCCCTAGTTTTTTTCATATCTTCCACTATGTTATATTCCATTTCATTGGAGACTATCATGGTTTTAGCTGGAGATGGAGCATTTGATTGAGGAGGAGCGGTTTGAGTGGATTTAGATGAAGATTTCTTACCTATTGTTTTGTCTTTGGGAGCTGGAGTTGATACCTTATGCTTTGAATTTGTTTGTGGCAAATCAACAGGGCTTCTACTCTTGGGGAGGATAAAACACAAATTCCTTGTAACTCGACTACCTCTTCATCATCTCTTTTCTCTTTAGCTTTTGAGATCTTATCTTCCTCCACATTCGATTCAACATTTGATATGGTGCTTGGAGGCTTAGTATCAGGGTGGGGATTTCTTTTGTATGGTACGAACGTTTCTTTGAGGAAGTATCTACTACCTGTTTCTTGATATCAACCATTTCATTGGACATGGTTTTAAGGACTTTTTGTAAACCTTCAAGATCAAAAGGATCTTTAGGTGGTTTTTCTTAGGTTCATCCTTAAAAGTCACTTTATTGGATTTTCGTTCTTCTAATGCATTTTTCTTATCTAAGGATAGAATTCATTTTTCTATAGCTATGACTTCTTTCATGTTTTCTACCAAAGTTGGTTTGGCAGCTCTATTGATGAAAATAGTTGTGTTTGAAGGGAGAGAAAAAATGTACCATTCATTTTGGATACCATCGTTGGGCTTGGATGTCATTGGAATTTTATCCAATAACTTACTGAAATGAGAATTGGAGTCTTTTATTGGTTCTATAGGTTCGACTTTCAAGTTGGAGAGATCATTGATAAGAGTATTCGTTGATCTATCATCTCCGAACTTGGTTAGAAACTGCTCTTGAAAGGCATCCCAACTATTAATAGAACTCGACGGTAATGAAAAGTACCATGATCTTGCTAATCCTTATAAGGTATAAGGGAATAACCTTACAACTGCATCTTCTTCCACCACTTCGTTTAGGTTTATGGACAACATCATGTTGGGTGTGGAGCTTGATTATCTTCTATATTCAAAGGTATCGCCACATAGGACCCCAGTTTGAAATAGGGGTGGCAATGCCGCCCGTAAAATATTCGCTGCAGGGGGGGTCCAAGGGGGGGCGGCTGCAACCTTTGGGAGCCCCCCCCTGGCGGGGGGTTTCGGGGGAAGCGCCCTCGAAGCTAAAAATAGCTGTAAAATTGCCTTGTAAAAGTATAGTAATTTCTAGTCAATCTGGGTCGTTCATTAGGCGGATGATCTGACGGTAGAACTTATGTTTAGTTTAGGGTTTTTGCCCTAGAAGGCAACCCCTCTCTTTGTATGAGGGTATTGTATTTGAGGCTGTGTGATAGATGTGTATTCTATGAGCGAGAAACAGAGAGGTGAGACTGTGAGAGAAAATAGAGGATATTACAGTGGATTTGCTGTAGGTTGTGTCTCTTCATTTTTCTGGATAATAGAAAGGAAGGACTGGCTGTTCGGGGTGGACGTAGCCCAAACTGGGTGAACCACGTATATCTATGTCTCTCTTGTTTTGTGCGTTTTCTGTGTTTATATTTCTGCAATATTTTATGTGTTCCATTGCTCCGTAATATATAATTTTCTAACAACTGGTATCAGAGCCGAAGGTCTATTTGGCTAATAAACTCGCAAGAAAGAAGGGTTCCTGGTTCGAGTGGGAGCAATGGCGGAAGATGGTAAGTGATCCAGATTTAAACAGGAACGCAACAAATTACAGAGATAACCATATACACAAAGATGCAGCGGAAATAATACTTCATTTCATTAATGGAAAATACTGAAATATGCTTACAGACAGAAATGGAAATAAACTAGCTAGGGCGATGGTAGCTTATCTCTGAGAAGAGATGTGATGGCTACATGCCTCTGAACTGTGTTACAATGAGGCTCGAAGGCCTATTTATTGTTGAGAAACAATGGAAAAACCCTTAACATTCCAAAACCTAACCCTAGGAGATGAAACGCCAAACTGTGGGCCCCGTTTGGGGGTAAGTTGGTACATCAACTTCCCGGGGTCGTAACTTTGGCATATGATCTCCGTTTGATGCATACAATAGCTCATTAGAAAGATCTATCCGAGCACTATCATTGTTGGAACGGGCAACACGAGTCCATTCCATGGACTCGTGTTGCCCCCGGATTCCCCAAAAAACGTCGTTTAGGGCCTCAAAACGGCTCCGGAAGTTCAGGACCCGAAAAACTGCTAAAAATAGTAAGTTGTGCTACAATTAAGGAAACTGAAAATGCTGAGAAAGACAATGGTGGGGGTCCAGGTGGACTTGGCAGGTGGCCACCAATATCCACCTGGATCATTCCTCCCCCCTTAGGAAGCAATGGTCCCCATTGCGTTGAGCTCCTCCATGAGATGAGGAAACTTCTGCTGAACTTGTTCCCTGGTGAGCCACTTGCCCTGCTGAAGGAGTTGGCCCGCTTTGACAACTCGATACAGTTGGATATTCTGTTGGCGAGTGTTCTTGATCTGTGTGTCCATGATCCGATCAGTTGCAGCTTGTTCCATGCAATCTGGATTTAATTCTGTGGGTTTGAGCTGTTCTGCAATGTCGGATGTGTCTAGCAATGGTGGAAAGTATGGCCGAAGGCGGTCCACATTGAATACTGGGTGCGGGCCAAGGAATGGGGGAATGCTGAGCTCAAATGCATTGTCTCCCATAGCCTTAGTAATGGTGTAAGGACCATATCGGAGTGGTTTCAATTTACGATAGGCTCCAGTAAGGCGTTCCTTTTGCAAATGCAACCAAACTTTGTCGCCCACCTGAAACTTGTGTGGCACCCGATGTTGATCATGTCGCTGCTTGTACTTGGAATTTGATTTCTCAAGAATGTCATGGACCTGCTGGCGAATATGTTGGATGCGCTCAATGAAGCTGGTGGCCTTATCTGTTTCGGACTGGACATGAGCTGAATTCATGTGAATAGCTGCAAGTGGCATGGCCACATCAATGGGGCATAGTGGCTGGAATCCCAAACCCACCTGAAAAGGGCTATGGCCAGTGGAGCTGTGAAGAGCTCGGTTGTAGCTGTGCTGAACGTAGGGGAGGCTCTCGTCCCATGTGCGTGGATGCTTTGAGTTATACATGCGCAGAATGTGCACAATCATCCTATTGACAACCTCTGTCTGGCCATCAGTTTGAGGATGGAAGGCTGTGGACTTCGTGAGTTTGGTGTCCAGCATTGACCAGAGACTGGACCAAAAGGTGCTGAGAAACCGACTGTCCCGATCTGAGATGATAGACTGTGGGATCCCAAAGTGCACCCACACTCGTTCAAAGAAGAGTTTAGCAGTGGCTTCTGCTGTGATATTCTTCTTGCAGGCCATCATAATGGCCATCTTTGAGAACCTGTCGACGACCACAAAAACACAGTCATTTCCATGCTTAGTGGAAGGAAGGCCTGACATGTAATCCATGGAGATGGATTCCCAAGGTCGACTAGGGGTAGGCAACGGGGTATAGAGGCCTTGCTTCTTAATGGTCGGTTTGGCAATGGCACAGGCAGTACATGATCGGATGTACTTCCCAACATCCTGTCGAAGATTCGGCCAATAGAAATAGTTTTGCAGTACTGCCACTGTTTTCTCGACCCCGAAATGCCCAGCAGCCCGACTGTAGTGTGCTTCCCAAATCATCTTGGCACGCTCGCTTGAAGGAACACAAAGGTGACCGAGGTGGCATAATAGGGCATCCTGGAGGTGAAAATCTGCAACCTGCCGACCCTCCAAGAGTGTCTGGTATGTGTGGCCGAATTCTGGGTCGCTTTTGTAGAGAAGTGGCCAATCAGAAGTCTCGTGCCCACAAGAGTTGAGCACGGTGGTTAGCGCCATGATCGGTGGTCGACTGAGGCAATCTGCAACATTATTGGTGCTGCCCTTTTTATACTTGATATTCAAGTGAAACTGTTGCAGGTATGTAGACCACTTCTGATGGCGATCATTCTGCAATTTCCCTTGGGTCTGTATGAACTGCAGAGGTCGGTGGTCTGTGTGGATGACCGTTTCCTTCCCCAAAATGTAATGCTTCCATTGTCGGCAGGCCTGTACAATGGAATACATCTCTTTATCATAAGTGGGGTACTTCCGGACTGTGTCTGAAAGTGTTTCACTGTGATATGCCACTGGATGTCCATGTTGAGTAAGGACTGCCCCAATAGCATAGTCAGAGGCATCTGTCTCGACCTCAAATGGTTGTTGTAAATCTGGTAACGCGAGCACTGGTGCCGTGCAGAGGCGATCCTTCAACTCCCTGAATGCCTTCTGTTGAGATTCAGACCAAAAGAATTTTGCTTTCGCCCCGCCCTTGGTGACTTGACTCAAGGGCCAAGAAATATGAGAAAATCCCAACACAAACCTGCGGTAGAAGTTGGCAAGACCTAGAAAGCTGCGGAGCTCTGTTAGAGTGGTTGGAGAGGGCCAATCCCGAATGACTTGGACCTTGGCTGGATCGACATGCACCCCCTGTTCATCAATGATGTATCCCAGATACTGAACCTCGGTCATGCCAAAAGTGCATTTCTCCAAATTGGCACATAGCTTGTGTTGCCGCAGTGTTTGGAGAACCTGTCGGATGTGGTGGAGGTGCTCTTCCCAACTCTGGCTGAAGATCAGAATGTCATCCAAGTATACTACTACAAAGGAGTTGGTGAATGGCCGCAAGATGTCATCCATTAGCCTCATAAAGGTTGCAGGAGCATTCGTCAATCCGAAAGGCATGACCAACCATTCGAAGAGGCCCTCCTTGGATTTGAAGGCAGTCTTCCACACATCTGAGGGTTCAATTGGTACCTGGTGATATCCTGACTTCAGATCGATCTTGCTGAAATATTTCTCCCCCTTTAGTTGGTCTAGGAGGTCATCAATCCGCAGGATCGGGTACCTATTAGGGTTCAGCGCCCGATAGTCAATACAGAGTCTCCACGTCCCATCCTTCTTCTGTACCAACACTATCGGGCTCCCACAGGGCGAAGAACTCGGACGGATGTGACCTTTCTGCAGGAGCTCCTGAATCTGCCTCTTGATTTCATTGTTCTCCAGAACGGAGCGCCGATAAATTGGTCCATTGGGTAGCGGCGCACCTGGGGTCAGATCGATGGAGTGCTTGACTTGACAGTGCAGAGGAACCCCTGCCGGGGAGGTGAAGATGTCTTCGTACTCCTCCACAATCTTGTCCATCTGTAGCTGCCGTGCAGAGGGACCCCGTTTGGAGGCCGCGGCCACTGTCTTCTTCTTCCCTTGAGGGCGTATCATCAGGAAAACAAATTTCCTGGTTTTGGAAATGATCTTACTGCATTGTTTTGCAGTAATCAAAGAGATGGCGGCAGGTGGTGCTACCTCTGGTATCCTGAACAACTTATTTCCCAATGTAATAATAACAGCACGGGGCCTTGATTCATACACAGCATGTCGCTTCCACAAGTATGGTTGTCCTAGTAATACATCACAAACTTCAAGGGGAGCAATGTCACACAATACCTCATCCGTGAAGGGCTTGATGTTGTATGGAAGGCGACACTGCTGGCTCACGCGAAGATCTCGCCCTTGGTGAAGCCACCCAATGGTGTATGGTTGTGGATGTGCTGTGGTCGGTAAGCCCAACCGCTTCACGACCTCTGCCGAAATGAGGTTCTTTTGACTCCCGCTATCAACAATGAACTGTATCGGGGAGCCCTTTACCCACATCTGGGAGTGGAAGAGACGCTCCTCCTCCTCTGGATCTTCGGGTTCATTTTTCTGGATCTTTGCGGTAGCAACAGTGGCGCTGGGATCCGCATCAATGATCTGCTTCCCTTTTTCATACCCCTTATCGGGTTCTGACTCAGAGTCGGAACATGCATCTGATTCTGAAACCTTTAGCTCAGCCACCAGTGACTGCTTGGCCCGACACTCACTTGTGTTGTGAGTGGAGCTCTTATGGAACTCGCACCATTTTCCAGTGTCCTTTCTCGGCTTCGCGGCGTTGCTCTTTGCTTGCAGCTTCGGCTGGTTGTCTTGGGCTGTCCCGCCTTGGCTTTGTCCTTTGTTCTGTGGTTTAGGGGCACCTTTCCCCTGCTTTGGATTCGCAGATCCAAAGTCTCGCTTCTTTTGTTTAAACTTCTGCTCGACCTTGACGGCATACCGGTATGCTGCGCCGAGCGAGGGGATGTTTAGGAATTGTATTTCTTCCTGGATGTACTTGTGCAGGCAGCCACGGTATTTGAGTATCAAATGTTGCTCCGAATCCTTGATACCCAACTTTGTGCGAAGGGTATGGAAAAGATTGGTGAACTCCGGCACGTCTTGGTCCCTTCCCTGCCGCAGCGTGGTCCACTTTATGTATTCATCCTCATAGCTTCCGACAGGGTAGTACTGCTCCTTGATGGCATCCCGGAACGAATCCCAGGTGGGTGCGGCTGAAAATAGTGAGCCAGTACTTTCATCCTTCTGCTCGCAGTAGGTTTCCCACCAGTCCTTGACGTGGGGGGCTGCTTTGAGAAGAGCAAAAACAATCTTTTCCCGACTCGAAAATTCATGAACAGAAAAATAACCCTCTAGCAGATTTAACCATTTATCTACGGCATCGGCGTCTATCTGACCCTCGAATATGGGGATTTCAAAATTAACTTGTACCTTAAAGGGTGTGGCGTTTCCAGAGGAGCTGCTGGAAGCCGATGCGCCGCTTCTGGGTAGCCGCTGAAGGATCTGCGCAAAGTTGTCCATCATCGCGTTCCGTTGTCGCTCGAGCGCTTCTTCGAGCAAGATTTTGATGGGATCTCCTGCCCCCTCGTCTTTCTTCTCGTCCGCCATGGGAGGCCGTCGGGATTTGCGAGGCTGGTCTTGCAAAGGTTCAACCAGTTCAAGCCCTAACTCCTTATATCCCGACCTTGTTGGGGACATGCAAAGAAAAACAGAGAAAAAGCAGACCGCTCTGATACCACTGATCCAGATTTAAACAGGAACGCAACAAATTACAGAGATAACCATATACACAAAGATGCAGCGGAAATAATACTTCATTTCATTAATGGAAAATACTGAAATATGCTTACAAACAGAAATGGAAATAAACTAGCTAGGGCGATGGTAGCTTATCTCTGAGAAGAGATGTGATGGCTACATGCCTCTGAACTGTGTTACAATGAGGCTCGAAGGCCTATTTATTGTTGAGAAACAATGGAAAACCCTTAACATTCCAAAACCTAACCCTAGGAGATGAAACGCCAAACTGTGGGCCCCGTTTGGGGTAAGTTGGTACATCAACTTCCCGGGGTCGTAACTTTGGCATATGATCTCCGTTTGACGCGTACAATAGCTCATTAGAAAGATCTATCCGAGCACTATCATTGTTGGAACGGGCAACACGAGTCCATTCCATGGACTCGTGTTGCCCCCGGATTCCCCAAAAAACGTCGTTTAGGGCCTCAAAACGGCTCCGGAAGTTCAGGACCCGAAAAACTGCTAAAAATAGTAAGTTGTGCTACAATTAAGGAAACTGAAAATGCTGAGAAAGACAATGGTGGGGGTCCAGGTGGACTTGGCAGGTGGCCACCAATATCCACCTGGATCATTCCTCCCCCCTTAGGAAGCAATGGTCCCCATTGCGTTGAGCTCCTCCATGAGATGAGGAAACTTCTGCTGAACTTGTTCCCTGGTGAGCCACTTGCCCTGCTGAAGGAGTTGGCCCGCTTTGACAACTCGATACAGTTGGATATTCTGTTGGCGAGTGTTCTTGATCTGTGTGTCCATGATCCGATCAGTTGCAGCTTGTTCCATGCAATCTGGATTTAATTCTGTGGGTTTGAGCTGTTCTGCAATGTCGGATGTGTCTAGCAATGGTGGAAAGTATGGCCGAAGGCGGTCCACATTGAACACTGGGTGCAGGCCAAGGAATGGGGGAATGCTGAGCTCAAATGCATTGTCTCCCATAGCCTTAGTAATGGTGTAAGGACCATATCGGAGTGGTCTCAATTTCCGATAGGCTCCAGTAAGGCGTTCCTTTTGCAAATGCAACCAGACTTTGTCGCCCACCTGAAACTTGTGTGGCACCCGATGTTGATCATGTCGCTGCTTGTACTTGGCATTTGATTTCTCAAGAATGTCATGGACCTGCTGGCGAATATGTTGGATGCGCTCAATGAAGCTGGTGGCCTTATCTGTTTCGGACTGGACATGAGCTGAATTCATGTGAGTAGCTGCAAGTGGCATGGCCACATCAATGGGGCATAGTGGCTGGAATCCCAAACCCACCTGAAAAGGGCTATGGCCAGTGGAGCTGTGAAGAGCTCGGTTGTAGCTGTGCTGAACGTAGGGGAGGCTCTCGTCCCATGTGCGTGGATGCTTTGAGTTATACATGCGCAGAATGTGCACAATCATCCTATTGACAACCTCTGTCTGGCCATCAGTTTGAGGATGGAAGGCTGTGGACTTCGTGAGTTTGGTGTCCAGCATTGACCAGAGACTGGACCAAAAGGTGCTGAGAAACCGACTGTCCCGATCTGAGATGATAGACTGTGGGATCCCAAAGTGCACCCACACTCGTTCAAAGAAGAGTTTAGCAGTGGCTTCTGCTGTGATATTCTTCTTGCAGGCCATCATAATGGCCATCTTTGAGAACCTGTCGACGACCACAAAAACACAGTCATTTCCATGCTTAGTGGAAGGAAGGCCTGACATGTAATCCATGGAGATGGATTCCCAAGGTCGACTAGGGGTAGGCAACGGGGTATAGAGGCCTTGCTTCTTAATGGTCGGTTTGGCAATGGCACAGGCAGTACATGATCGGATGTACTTCCCAACATCCTGTCGAAGATTCGGCCAATAGAAATAGTTTTGCAGTACTGCCACTGTTTTCTCGACCCCGAAATGCCCAGCAGCCCGACTGTAGTGTGCTTCCCAAATCATCTTGGCACGCTCGCTTGAAGGAACACAAAGGTGACCGAGGTGGCATAATAGGGCATCCTGGAGGTGAAAATCTGCAACCTGCCGACCCTCCAAGAGTGTCTGGTATGTGTGGCCGAATTCTGGGTCGCTTTTGTAGAGAAGTGGCCAATCAGAAGTCTCGTGCCCGCAAGAGTTGAGCACGGTGGTTAGCGCCATGATCGGTGGTCGACTGAGGCAATCTGCAACATTATTGGTGCTGCCCTTTTTATACTTGATATTCAAGTGAAACTGTTGCAGGTATGTAGACCACTTCTGATGGCGATCATTCTGCAATTTCCCTTGGGTCTGTATGAACTGCAGAGGTCGGTGGTCTGTGTGGATGACCGTTTCCTTCCCCAAAATGTAATGCTTCCATTGTCGGCAGGCCTGTACAATGGAATACATCTCTTTATCATAAGTGGGGTACTTCCGGACTGTGTCTGAAAGTGTTTCACTGTGATATGCCACTGGATGTCCATGTTGAGTAAGGACTGCCCCAATAGCATAGTCAGAGGCATCTGTCTCGACCTCAAATGGTTGTTGTAAATCTGGTAACGCGAGCACTGGTGCCGTGCAGAGGCGATCCTTCAACTCCCTGAATGCCTTCTGTTGAGATTCAGACCAAAAGAATTTTGCTTTCGCCCGCCCTTGGTGACTTGACTCAAGGGCCAAGAAATATGAGAAAATCCCAACACAAACCTGCGGTAGAAGTTGGCAAGACCTAGAAAGCTGCGGAGCTCTGTTAGAGTGGTTGGAGAGGGCCAATCCCGAATGACTTGGACCTTGGCTGGATCGACATGCACCCCCTGTTCATCAATGATGTATCCCAGATACTGAACCTCGGTCATGCCAAAAGTGCATTTCTCCAAATTGGCACATAGCTTGTGTTGCCGCAGTGTTTGGAGAACCTGTCGGATGTGGTGGAGGTGCTCTTCCCAACTCTGGCTGAAGATCAGAATGTCATCCAAGTATACTACTACAAAGGAGTTGGTGAATGGCCGCAAGATGTCATCCATTAGCCTCATAAAGGTTGCAGGAGCATTCGTCAATCCGAAAGGCATGACCAACCATTCGAAGAGGCCCTCCTTGGATTTGAAGGCAGTCTTCCACACATCTGAGGGTTCAATTGGTACCTGGTGATATCCTGACTTCAGATCGATCTTGCTGAAATATTTCGCCCCCTTTAGTTGGTCTAGGAGGTCATCAATCCGCGGGATCGGGTACCTATTACGGACAGTGATCTTGTTCAGCGCCCGATAGTCAATACAGAGTCTCCACGTCCCATCCTTCTTCTGTACCAACACTATCGGGCTCCCACAGGGCGAAGAACTCGGACGGATGTGACCTTTCTGCAGGAGCTCCTGAATCTGCCTCTTGATTTCATTGTTCTCCAGAACGGAGCGCCGATAAATTGGTCCATTGGGTAGCGGCGCACCTGGGGTCAGATCGATGGAGTGCTTGACTTGACAGTGCAGAGGAACCCCTGCCGGGGAGGTGAAGATGTCTTTGTACTCCTCCACAATCTTGTCCATCTGTAGCTGCCGTGTAGAGGGACCCCGTTTGGAGGCCGCGGCCACTGTCTTCTTCTTCCCTTGAGGGCGTATCATCAGGAAAACAAATTTCCTGGTTTTGGAAATGATCTTACTGCATTGTTTTGCAGTAATCAAAGAGATGGCGGCAGGTGGTGCTACCTCTGGTATCCTGAACAACTTATTTCCCAATGTAATAATAACAGCACAGGGCCTTGATTCATACACAGCATGTCGCTTCCACAAGTATGGTTGTCCTAGTAATACATCACAAACTTCAAGGGGAGCAATGTCACACAATACCTCATCCGTGAAGGGCTTGATGTTGTATGGAAGGCGACACTGCTGGCTCACGCGAAGATCTCGCCCTTGGTGAAGCCACCCAATGGTGTATGGTTGTGGATGTGCTGTGGTCGGTAAGCCCAACCGCTTCACGACCTCTGCCGAAATGAGGTTCTTTTGACTCCCGCTATCAACAATGAACTGTATCGGGGAGCCCTTTACCCACATCTGGGAGTGGAAGAGACGCTCCTCCTCCTCTGGATCTTCGGGTTCATTTTTCTGGATCTTTGCGGTAGCAACAGTGGCGCTGGGATCCGCATCAATGATCTGCTTCCCTTTTTCATACCCCTTATCGGGTTCTGACTCAGAGTCGGAACATGCATCTGATTCTGAAACCTTTAGCTCAGCCACCAGTGACTGCTTGGCCCGACACTCACTTGTGTTGTGAGTGGAGCTCTTATGGAACTCGCACCATTTTCCAGTGTCCTTTCTCGGCTTCGCGGCGTTGCTCTTTGCTTGCAGCTTCAGCTGGTTGTCTTGGGTTGTCCCGCCTTGGCTTTGTCCTTTGTTCTGTGGTTTAGGGGCACCTTTCCCCTGCTTTGGATTCGCAGATCCAAAGTCTCGCTTCTTTTGTTTAAACTTCTGCTCGACCTTGACGGCATACCGGTATGCTGCGCCGAGCGAGGGGATGTTTAGGAACTGTATTTCTTCCTGGATGTACTTGTGCAGGCAACCACGGTATTTGAGTATCAAATGTTGCTCCGAATCCTTGATACCCAACTTTGTGCGAAGGGTATGGAAAAGATTGGTGAACTCCGGCACGTCTTGGTCCCTTCCCTGCCGCAGCGTGGTCCACTTTATGTATTCATCCTCATAGCTTCCGACAGGGTAGTACTGCTCCTTGATGGCATCCCGGAACGAATCCCAGGTGTGTGCGGCTGAAAATAGTGAGCCAGTACTTTCATCCTTCTGCTCGCAGTAGGTTTCCCACCAGTCCTTGACGTGGGGGGCTGCTTTGAGAAGAGCAAAAACAATCTTTTCCCGACTCGAAAATTCATGAACAGAAAAATAACCCTCTAGCAGATTTAACCATTTATCTACGGCATCGGCGTCTATCTGACCCTCGAATATGGGGATTTCAAAATTAACTTGTACCTTAAAGGGTGTGGCGTTTGTAGAGGAGCTGCTGGAAGCCGATGCGCCGCTTCTGGGTAGCCGCTGAAGGATCTGCGCAAAGCTGTCCATCATCGCGTTTCGTTGTCGCTCGAGCGCTTCTTCGAGCAAGATTTTGATGGGATCTCCTGCCCCCTCGTCTTTCTTCTCGTCCGCCATGGGAGGCCGTCGGGATTTGCGAGGCTGGTCTTGCAAAGGTTCAACCAGTTCAAACCCTAACTCCTTATATCCCGACCTTGTTGGGGACATGCAAAGAAAAACAGAGAAAAAGCAGACCGCTCTGATACCACAGATCCAGATTTAAACAGGAACGCAACAAATTACAGAGATAACCATATACACAAAGATGCAGCGGAAATAATACTTCATTTCATTAATGGAAAATACTGAAATATGCTTACAGACAGAAATGGAAATAAACTAGCTAGGGCGATGGTAGCTTATCTCTGAGAAGAGATGTGATGGCTACATGCCTCTGAACTGTGTTACAATGAGGCTCGAAGGCCTATTTATTGTTGAGAAACAATGGAAAAACCCTTAACATTCCAAAACCTAACCCTAGGAGATGAAACGCCAAACTGTGGGCCCCGTTTGGGGGTAAGTTGGTACATCAACTTCCCGGGGTCGTAACTTTGGCATATGATCTCCGTTTGATGCGTACAATAGCTCATTAGAAAGATCTATCCGAGCACTATCATTGTGAATGGACTCGTGTTGCCCCCAGATTCCCCAAAAAACGTCGTTTAGGGCCTCAAAACGGCTCCGGAAGTTCAGGACCCGAAAAATTGCTAAAAATAGTAAGTTGTGCTACAATTAAGGAAATTGAAAATGCTGAGAAAGACAATGGTGGGGGTCTAGGTGGACTTGGTAGGTGGCCACCAATATCCACCTGGATCAGTAAGTTTAGGGTCGAGAAATTTAACGGCCAAAACTTCTCGCTGTGGAAGATGCAGATGGAAGATTATCTGTATCAGAAAGATCTATACCTACCATTGGGCGGAAAAACAAAGATGCCAACGGGTATGAAAGATGAAGAATGGAACCTTCTCGATAGAAAGGCACTTGGAAAAATACGGTTGTGCCTTGCTGCGTCGGTCGCCTGCAACATTTCGAAGGAAACCACGATAGAGGGTTTGATGCAGAAGTTGTCGAAACTATATGAAAAACCCTCGGCCTCAACCAAGGTATTTCTTATGAAACGGTTATTTAATATGAATATGTCGGAAGGTGGATCTGTTGCAAACCATTTAAATGATTTTAATACAGTTACAAGTCAGTTAAGTTCTGTAGGGGTAAACTTTGATGATGAAGTTAGAGCTCTGTTATTCTTGTGCTCATTACCAGAAAGTTGGAATGGTTTGGTAATGGCCATTAGTAACTCCGTTTCTGGATCTAGTACTTTAAAGTTTGATGATGTTGTCGGTGCTATCCTTAGCGAGGAAATGCGACGTAAAAGCTCCGGTGAGACATCGGGAAATGCTTTGAGTGCAGAGTCTAGAGGATGAAAAATGGAAAGAGGAAAGAGCTCATGATATCACAGTAAATCAAGGAAAGACAAATCCAAGTCCAGATCGGGGATAGTGTGCTGGAAATGTGGAAAGAAAGGACACCTAAAGAAAGACTGTAGATCTCGGAAGGGAAAAGAAGGAGATGCACAGCAAGAAAACAATCATGAAGCAAATGTGGCAGGTGAGGTGTTACAAGATGCTTTGATTCTTTCTTTCAAAAATATTACTGATTCCTGGGTGGTAGATTCAGGGGCTTCATTCCATGCCACACCTGATAAGAAATACTTTCATGACTATGTTCAAGGAGATTTTGGACAAGTTCGTCTGGGTGATGATAAACCCTGTAAAATCGTTGGAATGGGTAAGGTTCTTGTAAAACAGCAGAATGGAAACTAATGGCTATTAAAGGAGGTAAGGCATGTTCCAGATCTAAAGAAAAATCTGATTTCAATAGGGCAGTTAGGCGATGAAAATTGTGTGACAACTTTCACAGATAAAGCTTGGAAAGTCACCAAAGGAGCCTTGGTAATAGCAAAAGGCGAAAAGGTTGGTACATTGTATTTATGCAATGGTATTTCTAACTCTGTTAATGCTTTAACTTCCAAAGGAACAGATGCAGCATTATGGCATCATAGGCTCGGACACATGAGTGAAAAGGGGATGAAGATTCTTCACTCAAGGAATTTGTTGCCAGGTTTGAAGAATGTTGATTTGGACTTCTGTGAGAATTGCATTTATGGAAAACAGAAGAGAGTCAGATTTCTCAGAGTTGGGAAAGAAAAGAAGAATGAAAAATTAGAGCTTGTGCATACATATGTATGGGGACCTGCTTAGGTATCATCTCTCGGTGGCTCTCATTATTATGTTACTTTTATTGATGATGCAACTAGAAAAACTTGGATTTATTGTATTAAGAATAAATCTGATGTATTTGATACTTTCAAGAAATGGAAAGCTTTGGTTGAGATTGAGACAGGAAAGAAATTCAAGTGTCTTAGATCAGACAATGGAGGTGAATATTGCAGCAAAGAGTTTGATAGGTATTGTTCAGAGCATGGAATTCGCAGAGAGAAGACAGTTCCAAGAACACCACAAGAAAATGGTGTGTCAGAAAGGATGAACAGAACAATCATGGAGCGTGCAAGGTGCATGAGATTGCATGCAGGATTGCCTTTACAGTTTTGGGCAGATGCTGTAGATACTGCTGTTTATCTAAAAAACAGAGGGCATTCAAGTTCCTTGGATGGTGGTATTCCAGAGGAAGCATGGACAGGTAAAAAGGTAAACTACTCTATTTTAAAGACTTTTGGTTGTGAGGCCTTTGTCCATATTGATAAAGAAAATAGAACAAATCTTGAGGCAAAGTCAAAGAAATGTACCTTTGTTGGATATGGTGTTAATGATTTTGGTTATCGCTTATATGATTACGAAAATCACAAAATCATTAGGAGCAGAGATGTAATATTCAATGAAAAGGTCTTGTATAAGAATCAGTTGCAGGAAAAGGAAAACAAGGAATACGCAGTTCTTGATGAAATCACTGAAAAAGTAAAGGTGCCTGAAAATAATAATAATCAACAACCACAACAACAACAACCACCACAACAACAACAGGCACCCCAAACACCTGAAAATGGTGTTAGAAGATCTACCAGGATAAGTAGACCCTCTGAATGATACTCTCCTTCATTATATTATTTATTGTTGACTGATTCCGGTGAACCCGAATGTTATGAAGAAGCAATGCAGGTTGAAAATAGGAAGAAGTGGGAGGTAGTCATGGAAGAAGAGAGGGACTCCTTCACGCATAACTAGACTTGGATTTAGTCAGGTTGCCTGTAGGAAAAACTACATTGAAGAA
Organism: Pinus tabuliformis; assembly: GCA_031772625.1. Lineage (NCBI taxonomy): Eukaryota > Viridiplantae > Streptophyta > Pinopsida > Pinales > Pinaceae > Pinus > Pinus tabuliformis. The sequence continues at coordinate 343,412,390 of CM062818.1, read as the reverse complement.
TAAATGGGTTTACAGGCTGAAGGAAGAAGATGGAGGAAAACAGAGGTATAAAGCTAGACTTGTGGTGAAGGGGTTTGCACAGAACAAAGGTATTGATTTTGATGAAATATTTTCTCCTGTTGTTAAAATGACTTCAATCAGAACTATTTTAAGTCTTGTAGTAGCTGAAGATTTGCATCTTGAGCAGTTAGATGTAAAGACAACCTTTCTCCATGGGGATTTGGAAGAAGAGATATATATGCAGTAGCCACAAGGATATGAGGTGAAAGGGAAGGAGAAACTAGTGTGTAGGTTGAAGAAGAGCTTGTATGGCTTAAAACAGGCTCCAAGGCAGTGGTATCTAAAATTTGACAAGTTTATGTCCGAACAAGGTTATACTAGATGTCACTCTGATCATTGTGTTTATTTGAAAAATAAAAATGATGGCAGCTATATTATATTGTTATTGTATGTAGATGACATGCTTGTTGCAGGATCTAACATGCAGGAAATAAATGTGCTCAAAAGAAAATTGGCAAATTCATTTGCAATGAAGGATTTGGGAGCTACAAATCAAATCCTTGGTATGAGAATAACTAGAGACAGAAAAAATCGTAAATTAACATTGTCTCAGAATGAGTACATACAAAAGGTGTTGAAAAGATTTAACATGCACAATGCAAAACTAGTTAGTACACCTTTTGCTAGCCATTTCAAACTTAGCAAGGAAATGTGCCCAAAGACCCAAGAAGACATGGATTATATGTCTAAAGTTCCATATGCATCAACAGTTGGAAACTTAATGTATGCAATGGTCTGCACAAGGCCTAATATTGCACATGCAGTGGGAGTTGTAAGTAGGTACATGAACAATCCAGGAAAGGAACATTGGATGGCAGTGAAATGGATTCTCAGATATTTGAAAGGTACCACAAATCAAGCATTATGCTTTGGTGGTTCAAACATCTACCTACAAGGATATGTTAATGCAGATATGGAAGGTGACATAGATAACAGGAGGAGCACTACAGGATATGTATTTACTGTTGGAGGAACAACTGTCAGTTGGGTTTCAAAACTCCAAAGTGTTGTTGCACTTTCAACAATAGAAGCAGAGTATGTTGCTGCTACAGAGGCTAGTAAAGAAATGATTTGGTTACAAAGGTTTATGGGTGAATTGGGTAAGGAGCATGATATGGGCACATTATACAGTGATAGCCAAAGTGCCATTCATCTTGCAAAGAACTCAACATTTCATTCCAGGACTAAACACATACAACTCAAGTACCATTTCATATGATCAGTGTTGGAAGATGGAGAGTTGAAGCTGGAAAAGATACACACTAGCCAGAATCCTGCAGATATGCTAACAAAAGTTGTAACCAGGGAGAAACTGAGAATATGCTCAGTTTCAGTTGGTCTTCAAGGATGACGATGAAGATGAGAAACAGCCAGGTCCAAAGAGGAGTCATTGTCCAGCAAATGGAGCAGCAGTGGAGTTAATGTAATCAGTCTCCAAGTGGGAGATTGTTGGGTGTGGAGCCTGATTATCTTCTATATTCAAAGGTATTGCCACATAGGACCCCAGTTCGAAATAGGGGCGACAACACCGCCTGTAAAATATTCGCTATTTGGGGGGGGTCCAGGGGGGGGCGGCTGCGACCTTTGGGAGCCCCCCCCTGGCGGGGGGTCCAGGGGCAGCGCCCCCGAAGCTAAAAACAACTGTAAAATTGCCTTGTAAAAGTATAGTAATTTCTAGTCAATCTGGGCTGTTCATTAGGCGAATGATCTGACGGTAGAACTTATGTTTAGTTTAGGGTTTTTGCCCTAGAAGGCAACCCCTCTCTTTGTATGAGGGTATTGTATTTGAGGCTGTGTGATAGATGTGTATTCTGTGAGCGAGAAACAAAGAGGTGAGACTGTGAGAGAAAACAGAGGATATTACAGCGGATTTGCTGTAGGTTGTGTCTCTTCATTTTGCTGGATAATAGAAAGGAAGGACTGGCTGTTCGGGGTGGACGTAACCCAAACTGGGTGAACCACGTATATCTGTGTCTCTCTTGTTTTGTGCATTTTCTGTGTTTATATTTCTGCAATATTTTATGTGTTCCATTGCTCCGTAATATATAATTTTCTAACACATCAAATTGTTTATGTGTTCCTCAGCTGGTAGGCCATCATTAGGATTGAACTTTGGTAACCATTTTTCCAGATGGGTTGGAAATTGATGTAAGGGTCCTGTCATCCGTACAACTCCTAGAGTAGTCCATGGCCTTTGATGGCTTTGAGCCATCATAGGTATCTTTGTAGAGGAAGATGTTCCAGTGGTTGAAGGTGATTGGGTAGAGGAGACTTGTGCTCCAGTACCTGTGTAAACCACAATCTAGAGTTTTGAGGTGGATCGTTGATTTTGTGATGAAATGGATGGAATGAATGAAGATGTTTGAGGTGATGATGAGAGAACCTCACTATGGGATTCAGATTGTGTCTTATTAGCTATCTTATAGTTTGGTAGAGGAAATTCAAATGGGTGATCCCAAGATTTTCACTCTATGCTTTAGTCAACCTTTGAGATGAGGGGAACTAAGAAGTAACACTAGCTTGGAATAACTCAGATTCTTCTTTCGATATTGAAATTCCCTGTAGCTTATGGATCAAAGACTAGACTTCAGGAGTCTCTATAGAAGAATATTGATTTGACTTTTTTGAAATCACAGTAGTAGATTCTCAAGGGTTCTTTACAAGTTCTCACTTAGGTTTCGAAGATTTAGAATGCGATCGAGAAATTGGAGGTGAGGGTAAGGGAATTTTACTCTTAGAATGGCCTGGTGAATTGAATTTACTTGCCATTCATAGTTAGGCCCTCCTTCTAGCACCAAAATATTGAAGCCTCGAAAATCTTTGCTACAACATGGGGGAAAACCACTTGGTCCAGACCTTGGTTAGCAGCTCCTTTTTCATTTGGTGTAGTGGCTCCAACTGGGGATAATGGGACTAGTTTCCCATAAGAGATTTTGATAGTGTTGATGGGGTGATATATGATGTAACAAGGGAATGATTAAGCTAAGTGTAATCTAATCTAAACTGCTAAACATATGCATATATCCTAATTTAAACACTATTTGAATATAAATATACCTGGGAATTAAACAAAGTATGCGATCTACAATAATGTCCTATAGCAATTGGTAATAAAGATCATTCAACCGCAATAAGAAGTGAAATCGTTTAACAATAATCGTTTTTTATAAATAGTTAGCCAAAACGATTGTGAAAGATATATCGCATATAAATTGTTCATGTATTCAGAATAAAGTCAAAGTCAACATCATACAAAAGTGCAATAATGCTAACTGTAATTCAGACATTCACACATAAAACAATTGAAAGAAGAACTATTGCCTGATACATAAATAAAACAAGATCATAAGATAAAAATACCATATATGATGAGTCCTGCTCATGTACTTCAACAATATTAACCTAATTTCAATCAATCCAACATATTCTAAGAGTACAAAAGTGCATTTCGGTAGAGCATGCTAAACATTTAAGAGAAAATAGATCCAGTTCCATCCATTCTATCAAAACCTCCTCAAAGGTACATAAGTGCATGTTTTGAAGAATGTTTCTGATAAAATTTATGGAACCCTCTCTACATGCAAGAGAGGGGTTTAAATACTAAACAATAGGTCTTAAAATAGATTATTACAAAAATAGCTGAGCAGGTTTAAACGACTTGCCTCAAATTATGCAAAAATAAAACTAAAATAAAAATAAAAGTAAGTGAATAAATCCTTTGCATTTAATCTTTGAGATCGCAAATATCTATCATTGGATTGAGCTGTGTCGGTTGGCTGATCACTGATTTTAACTGCGCAGCAAGTATAGCGTTTGTCAGCGCTAGCACCATTTTTGTGTGGAGGTAGTTAAACATTGCAAGGTCATCCACTAGCTGTATTGTTTCACTAAGAACTTCCAGTATGCTTCCCAGTTTAGCTTTCCCATTTGTTTGATCACCTCCTCCTTTTATTTTGCCGCCTGCCTCCACTGCTGCTCTAACTGTTTGGCATTTGGAAGAAATCCTGGTATAGACTCTGCAACCAGGTTGGCGCCATGCAGATTTTCATTGATGGCTTCTATGATGTTGTTTGTTGCTGTTGCTGCCGTGACCATCATTTCCCTTTCTTCTAGTTTGAGCCGAGAATCCCAATCTGTGAACAACATGTATTTATGTGATTCCTCCATCTTTGGCAAATCAACCTTTCTCCCTTCTTTTGATTCTTGCCAAGTGACAAAGTCATAAATCATTTTATGGATTTCGTCATACTCAAGTCTCATGTCGACAACTTGGCTTGTTAGCTTATCATTGATTTCACAATAAGGACTTATTTGTGAGATTTTATGGCATAAAAATTCCTTTTGTTGTATTATTTAGGAGTTAAGACTGAGTGCTTCCTTTATGAACTCATCGATTTGTGGATTGTCTTTATACTTATCTGTCATGGCTTGTATTTGTGCATCTCTTTCTGCTAGGCTGGCCTGATGTTGTATTTGCATCTATTCAAATTCCTACTGGAGCTGGGCTACTTGTAACTCTGCTTGTTGATTGGATTTCTCCTGAGCTAATTGTTGTTCCAACATCAGAATCTTTTGTTCTTTGTCATAGCATAGTATCCTACAAATTGTGACAGTCTTGTGAGGTTTTCAGATGGGTCCATGGGCGAGCCTTTTCATACAACATCCATTGGTTCAATGTCAGGAGTCGTAAGAGCTACAAAATATAGCTTCCTCTTCTTCCTCTGTCTCTTAACGAAAACTTTGTGGGTAGGACTATAAAACACATCTAATGGAGGAATTTCCTCAATTCTCAAAATAATTTCTGAAGTGGGGGTGGAAGGAATGAGCTCAACATCGTGAGTACCTACAGTTTTCTCCACTGTTATTTCTTGAGTTGACCTATAATGTGGAGTCTATATCTCAGATGTTTGTTCATCTGTATGAAGCTTCTTGTTGAAGTGCTTCCATTCCTTTTCCAAATCAATAACTAGGGGTTGTGTTGACTGAGTGGAAGTAGTATGAATTTCTTCCTGTTTCTTTGCTGAGGTTTTCTCAACTATTTCTTCTGTAGTTTTGGCTGTGTCCCTTTCAGACTCTTTATTTTTAGTGCCTCCCCGATTTTGAAACTGCTGCTCTGAGTGCTCTGACTCATGAGTAAATCTTTCTTAGGTCTCTGCTTTAGAATTTTGTTTTGGAGATATCCTCCAAGATTACACTTGGAGTTGGCTCCCTTATTGGTTCAATCTGTAGTAGGTCTAATGGGAGCTTCAATAATATCCTCTTTCTGTACACATGGAAAACTTCAACATCATCCGGGGAAAAAAGTAGTGATGCCATATGCGTCGCATCTGAAAATGTTTCTTTTTGTAGGAATGGTTTCACTTTCACCATAGTAGTGAAGTCCTGGAAAATGCCATTTGGGTCATACCGCCTTCCCTTGAATGTAGCTAATCTAAGAGATTTCGTAATCTCTGCCTCTTTCGATGCATGTCCAAAATCATGTAGTGCAAACACACCACATTGCAATGGAGATGTATGCCAAATGGCCTTTTTCTGTTCTTTCAACCCTCTACTCAACCCACCTTCCCCTATCATTTGGTAGGCTATCTCCCTTGCCATTAACTTGTCGGTGACATAGTGTGGGAGGACATGCGATGAAGCAATGCTCCCAAATACTCTGATATAGGTAAATGTGTCCTCCCCAAACCATCTAGCTATAGGTAAAATATCCACTTCAGCTTCTTTGGAAAACCTAGGGACAATTATGTTGTAGACTTGTTTATGGATGGGCAGCATAACGCCTTGACAAATATTGTAAAAATTGGGGTGAAACTGAGACTCCCACAAACTCTTATGCTACAAATGGATAGGAAGTAGGTCTTGCATAGTCCACTTCCATCCCATAATAGTAAATTTAGAGCTAAAACAGATTGTGTCCATTACAAAGGCACTCATGAAAAATGGGGGATAAACCCTTAAAGAGGGACTCCTCTTTCTCCTATAATCCATAATGGCCTTCGCTAAATTATCAAACAAAATTTGAGCCCAATTCATTATTATTGCGTTCACAGCTGCATCTATTAATGGCAACCACTCTGGGGAAAATTTGGTACTATCGGGCTTACCAAACAATCTACATAGCATGGTTGCTGAAAAACTATAAGGGGGAGAAATAGATGTCGTAGAATACATACCCATCTTTTCCTGTTTGATCTTGCTTTCGTTTTCTGTCTAGGTCCGTGTAACGTCTGCTCGATCTTCATTCATATTACCAAATTTCTCGAGGAACTGTTTATTGTAGAGCTTTTGTGGCTCTGGTAGATTGTACATAAGTCATAGGCTATCTGCTGAAAAAGATCCCATAACCTCCTGCCTGTTATTCTTGAACTCTTTGTCTGAGACGTCCACCACATCAATTATCCACTTGACCATATCTATATATGGGATTATCTTCGGCCTTGCGGCTATGCGGTGTAGAAATGAGCATGTTGTCTCGAAGTAGGAGGCATCAGAGGAAACATGAGCATCGGATGTGGCCTTTGCTACCAGAGGCCTTGGTTTCTCCTCTTTTAACAAATCATACATGGCTTCCCATGTTGAAGTTCCTTCGTATCTACTGCACGTAGTATTAGAGAATAGAGGGATCATTTCTGACTTTCCAGGTGTGGCTTCCTTTCCCTTCTTTGCCATTTCTCCTAACGACTCTTCCTCCAGATTTTTCCTGAAATGGAGAAAAGTGGAAGCTATCAGATAGACACAAGCGAGAATGAAAATAAGAATGAATGATACAGATAACCTTGAAAAGGTGACAAGAAAGGAGTTTTAGTTAAACGCAAATGAAAAGATAGTGTATCATGTCGAGTCGCTTTTCAAACATAAATGCCATTAACCCATACTAAATGCCCACTAGTGCTTTGTTGTCGCTACCTTTATTGCTCATTAATGTTCCACATCTTGAAATGGGAAAAAAACTTTTTAAAGTTACGAGCTTTGATTTGCGAAAATGTTGATTTTGCGATTGCGATGCAATATCATAAATCACATTATCGCATTTTGGTTGTGCATTTTATTTAAATTTCCTTTGGTTTCTATGGGATGCGAGATGCGGGACGTTCTTTATTTGGTTTTTAAAGCATAGATTGTTTAACAGGATTTTACCTTATAAAGAATTTTTTATTTGCATAGTGGACTTAAGTGTTACTTTATAACATAGGTTTCAATTGGGTCCAAGCTTTTATCGCATTTCACAACATCACGTGGTTTGTAAGATTTCAAACCTTTCTTAAGTATTTCTGACGCGATGCGATAAGGTTGACTGCCTCATTGCAATATCGCATTTCACATGTTTCAACATGCTTCGTGAGAGTGTGCCCTTTGTAAATTGCGATATGCGATACAAGCTTTTGTTTTAATAGGAAATGCCTTAGGACCTAGTTTTTAATGAAAAGCCTAATGATAGCTAGGTTAAGCATAGTGATTCCTTTAGATCACATTTCGCAAGTTTTTCTTGTTAAAAAGCCTAATGACACACTAGGTTTAGCGGTATGCGAAAAGGCGAGTATTGTTAGCTTTCAAAGGGTTTTGACTTGATATCTTGGTTTATTCCAAAAATTTAAAAGAAAGTGTCTAAATGCTAAATTTGTTTTTTGGAAGGATTTTTAAGGGTCCCCATTTATTGATAGAATATTAGCTATTATATTAATAAATGGGGGGGGGGGGTTTGAATAGCACAACACCACCCTCCAAAATTTTTCCTTGGCTTCGTTTTGGAGCCTCCCTACCAACCAACCTAATAGCATGTCTTGCACTGTCAAGTACATCAGATTCATTGGTCTTTTAGCAACTTTCTAGCTTGTGCATGATTGTTTGCTTCACTCCCCTCACAAGCTGCCACCCCAGACTTAGGTCAGCTGTTGGCTAAGCATCTCCCTCCAAAAATTGCGTAATTCTGGAGGGGAACTGGCCTTCCCTCCATAAATTGCACAAATCTTACTGGCAGCCTGCATGGCTCAGAAACTGCGCAATCCTGTCAAACAACATTCCTCTGGAAAATTGCGCAATCTGGCCCAACAGTGGAGCTTAGCCCAGAAATTGCGCAATTATAGGCAACAATGAGTTGCTCCTCCCATAAATTGTGCAATCCCTCTGGACAACCAACCTAACTTCCTCCCTGAAATTGCGCAAACATCTCCCTCAATCAAGCAAGTTGTTGCATGTGCCTTCAGGTTGACCGGTTCCAATCGGGAGTTGCATGCACGGGTTTCTTTTTCCCGAAATAGCAAAAATAAACATGAAAAAATAATCCTTAGATTTTAGGGAGCAATTTTTAGCAGTTGGAGATTACATGCAAAGATCGTTTTAGAAACTTTCCTCCAAGTGTCACTTTTTCCTAGATTTGTGGCATGCGTGTCATGAGCATCAAACTTATTTATTCGATGCTTTAGAACTTATTCTTCACATCGATCTTGGAGCTATGACATCCCACAACACATCTAGGAGTGTTCGACACATCTAGCTCAACTATTTCTGGGTAAGTCCACTTTACTTGTCTTTTGCAACATTTTTGTCGCCTTTTGTGTTTTAGGCTATGTGAGTGTTGTCTACTTGATTTTTGTGAACTCTTACTATCATTTGCATGCATGTTAGCCTATACAAGCACCATTTCAGTTTTCGTTTGCATTTCACTGTTGTTGCATGCATGACATTGTTTTGCACGAACGATCGTCGTTTCAGCGACTTGTTTCACACACACGCATGTTGTTCCATTTTCTAAATCTTGCATTCACTATTTGCATGCACGATCATTCACTCCTACTTACACTTAGTATCTCCATGCATTCACATCTTCATTCGCTTTCACTTGCCCATCGGCAGGTCTGGGCAACCTTGGCCTCGACTATGCCTTACCCAAACAACATTGTGCAATTCTGAGAGGGAAGGCTTTGCCTTCCTCCCAGAAAATGTGCAAATCTAGCCAATCAGTGCCCTCCAGTCTTTCTTTGCACATATCTGAGAGGTAGTGACTGCTAGCCCAAAAAATTGCACAATGCAATCCCTGGGCTTGCATCACTTGCCAGCTAAAACTGCACATTGTGAAATCTTAGCACCCAACAAGCCAGTTTGGACTGCCTTTTGCACAGTTCCGACAGTCAGTCTCCCGTCCTCCCAGTGAAAATTGTGCAATCCTTTCTAGTAGTTCCCCGGGTATGTTGCATGTCAACCCTAAAGTTTTCTTTGTTTTTAACTAATAGATTTTTTGCCATACATGTCACCATGTCTCCATATATAGTAGGTTTTCGTCTGTCTCTCAACAGTCAAGATCAATGGCCTCCAAGAGAGTAGGGTCAAAGGACACTGATGGAAGTGCAACTGGATCAATAGTTGAGCGAGTGTCTATGAGTTTACCGATCTATGAAGACACCAAATTGATCGTAGAAAAAGACATCAAGCTGAAATGGCAAGAGGTCAATGATGCATTCTGAAGAACATTTGGGGAAGATCCGAAAGATCGCCAAGTCTATGTGAACATTCACAAGTCCGGCTTGTACCAGATTGCATGCTGGTATCCTGCATTCCCATGAACGAACATGATACATTGAATCTTCTCGCACAATGATCCCGAGTCGATGACATTGAGCAGCGTCAGCGGGACAGAGATTTCTACCTTCAAGGCGCAGGATTATCAGCATATGTACCACTTGCCGAAGCTAGTGATCACCATGGAGACACCCTTCAGCATACCTAACAACAATTCCAAATCCAGGGATGTCTTGGAGAACTGGGTGAAGGAGCCAACCAAAGTCAGGATGACACCCAACCATATTTATAAGATGAAGATACTGCGGAAGGTGTATTAGTACTTGGTCATATTTTCATGTCACTTGTATGGCCAAGAGAGCATTGATACCTTCCCATAGAGTTGGGTGATCGCATTGGACCAACTGGACAATGAAGGCAAAGCATGCAACTGGTCTGACATGTTGGATCATAGGCTGAAGGAACATGTAATAGAAGCTCTACAGCTACCCAAACCTTAGAAAACATAAATCTACATGTCCTCCTACATCTTGGATGCAATCTGTGCCCATCAGGAGTCCCCAGGATTGAAGTGGGCATGGACACCAGCGGAAACCTTTGTCAATACTTATTGTAAGCTGTTTTTCGAATGCAGCTTCAGAGGAGTTATCACACATTTATGAGATCATTTTGTCACCTTGGTGTACAAGATGATATTTGAGCAGGATCCACCTTGCATGTCGAAGGCAGAAATGGAGGCACTGATTGACATAGCAGATTGTTATGCCTCATTGTCTAGCATCTTCATACAGATGTACATCGTGAAGAAGCCTCTGTATGTTTTTTCGAAGTTTTCCATGGACAAGCTCGTCATGCAAGAAGTATCATACCACATCTTAGTAGGATTGTCAGCTAGGCTGCACTGGAATAAGAAAGTAGCTTGGCCCACTCTTCCATTGTGGATTTGGTTGTACGATATACAGAACCTCAAGCATGCCGATGTCGAAACAGAAGAGATCAAGAAATATCCTTTCGACACCTGAAGCTTTAATCCATATGGACCACATTGTTTGGTGAAGGATCACTACATGAGAGTATAGCTTTTTGGATCCACGGGGCATGTCATTAGGTGGAGGAAGATCCATGGAGATGTTGTCATAGATTCTACAGGCCCAATGAACTGATCAACATCGTTGTGGAATGGTTAGCGAAGTAGCATCCAGGAGAGCACCAAAAATAGAGGTAAACATACCGCCACGCGACAAAGGCAAGAGAAATATTGTGGACAATGGTAAGGTAAAACAAAGCTGCGAGTTTAGAGCAGACCCACTTGTGTAGAAAGAAGCTTTGGCAATAGAGGCGAGGAGGAAACATTGTGACAGGAGGGCTGCAAAAATGCAGAGAGAAAAACAGAGGATGGAGGAAACAATGAAGGAGTTGTATGAATTTAAGGAGTAACTTTGGAAGGAATAAGAGTTGCGCAAACAGGAGAACGAAGCGTAGCAAGGACAGGAACATCAGGGGGCACACCATGCATAGACAGATGAAACTGCACTCGTACATGTAGTAGACTCATCTGAGCAGCTAGCACAAAGCAGACAGGGTGAGCAGTCGCAAGAGCAGCACTTCGCTCAAGAGATTTAATGAGCACTTAAGTAGATGGATACATATATGGAGGAGAAAGAGTTAGAGAAAGACATTGACCTCATGCCTCACCACCAAGAGGTCGACCCACCAGCCTCATCGAATACAGAAGTAGAGCAAGTCCCAAGTGACCAAGGAGACACTGAGATCCTTTGAGACAATCCAGAAGAACAGATGCACAACATATCATTCGATGAGTCGTAGCATAGAGTTGTGAAATCACACGAGTGTCTACTCTGAATGACAACACATCTCCTGTGCAGTTTGAAGAATGAGTGATCGTGTCTAACGTGTGCAAGCATCCAACAGCATTAGCCAATGCTACCAAAGCATATGCTAAAGCCACTAGCTCGAGTGTTCGCTTCTTGATAGTTGAGAACGAGCATATGGTTAAGGATATACAGATGGCAAAGCAAGGAGAGAACTGGTTACAACATCCGCCCAAGCAGAGTTGAAGAAGGCTATACTGGATGAAGTATCGTCCCTTGAGATATTCATGCGGGCGTTGTATTCCAATTTTGGTACCGTGCATAAGGCAATTGTCCATCTCAATGGTTGGCAACAACGATGTGCTAGGAGAGAGTGTATCTTTTCAAACATGCATACTGTTGTTCACTACATGAAAAAATAATCAATGAGATACAAGGAATCACTGTTACACTTGCCCAAGATGATGAAGCCTAGAGTGGTCGAGCTAAAGGCACGCATCCAGAGTCAGATCCATAACTATGAAGAACTCCCACAACTCATCACTAGTTTACAGGGTTCCCATGCACAAGTATTCAGAAGCATGGATGTTGTTGTGCACACACATGCAATCCCATCTATTGGGACACTCACTAAGGCAAAGACAAAGGCACAAGTCCAACTGGAGCTTGACTCGTACTTTGACGAGTTGATGCGCATAGCCACCAATGTAGACTTAGCAATTAGTGCAGACACCATGCATCAATATGTGGCTGGTATGACCGCACTCAAGAAAATGATGCGCATGTTATTAGATGAGTTGGATGGAGGAGCGAGAGAAGTGTACCCGGATGCAATGAAGGCAAGAGTTCATTTCCAGAAATATGTCACCACAGAGTACACGGACACCATCGTGGACTACTAGGCTTGGCATCAGTTCGCCACCATCGACCATCGTGAGGATGTCGAAGAGATGTTCTTCCCATAGTTGTCTGAGTCATAGTGATGTCTTGCATGGCTTGCTCAAGCCTATTTTGTCTCACATGGGTACATGTGTAGATTGTATGTAACATCTTTCCAAGTGGAAGTTCAAGTGTCAATCGTTGAATGTAACAATCATAGAGTAGTTGAAGAGTCATGAGGGTAGATGAACATTCACAAAGGGGAATGTCAGGGGTCACCCTTCCCTTTGCTATATATAGTCCCTCATAACTCATTGTATAGGTTTTTGGTCAGGCAAGCTTCCGATAGGAGTATCTTAGAGAAATATTGGAGAGTATTGTAATGAGCCTTGGCTTCTCCACTGTGCAAAGCTAGTACATCTCTTTGGAGTAGCATGCGACAGTGACTGTAAAATTCTGCTATCAGGACTAGTGGTTGGTCATGGTTGTATTGTATGATTGGAACTTTCACTTCTTAATATAATAGAGCCATCATGTTTCATGCATATGTTTTTATTGTGTTTCATTTAACTTGTTTACTCTAATGATATATGTATATGTTTGCTTACGCATGCATATATGGGCTTTTTTTATAAGTATGTATGAATCTTATTGAGATGTGTTGTTGGTTTAACCATCACTTTGGATTGTTAGCTTACTTGCTTTCCAGTTTTTGATGTATCTTTTATCGTGTGTTCCCTTCTTAGCCATGCGCTTTCACAGGTTTCCAAGGGGGGCACTCACATCACCCTCTGTGTGTTAGAACCGTTCATGCACCTTCCTTGACTTGCTTCATATGTCTCACCCTTGCTACCAACATGGATATCTTACTTGCCTCTGTGCGCAATAGCGGTCAAGGTGATACCATACGACCCACTGTTGAGACTCCTACACCAAACGGTTTGAGGTCTAGTTGGGACTTCTCACTGGGGAGATCCCCTAACATGTTGGCGGGTCCAGCACCGTCAACATTTCTGGCGCTAGAAGGAGGGCCAGATGACAAGATGTGTCCTCTCATCTTGTTTTGAACCTTTGTACATCTATCATGGATTCTATCAGACTCATCCCTCCACAATGTCTTTCGCATGCCGAACCTCTCAACATCATGAGGGAGTTTTTTGATCTCTTGTCTGAATTCATGTATGATGGTGAAGGCGAAGCAGCCAGGCCTGAGTACTTAGAAGTATTCTATGTATTCCTTGAGAATGCAAATGAGTTCTATGCAGAAGACATCAACCTGCTGATCTCATACACACTTTGTGAATCCCCACAACAGCGGTGCTAGAGTCTACCTCCTGGCAGCGTGCACTCATTTGACCAGTTTTGTTATCTCATTGAATTTACTTTCCATCATTTTGATCCAGAACGTCTTGACAAAAAACTGTTACAACAATGGAAGGCCCCGCATGAATCTCCTATGGAATTTTTGGACTGTTTACGTGTGTTGTAGTTTCAAGCTCCAAAAATTCAGATGAAATTCCAATATCTCATGAAAATATTTGAGTATTTTCTTACCAATTCTGTTAATCCTAAAATAATGTTCAAGCCCAAGCTCTGCTCAGCATACTTTAGTGATGGAGCTGCACAATCACAAACAGACATGGTCACTGTCACAAGTGACTGTCTGTCATTCCCTCATAAAATAGCTCCATCACTGTAGAGTGATGTGAGAAAATAGGCACATACACCCATTCAACTCTCACATCCTCCCAACATCACTTCTCTCAATTTTCACGCAGATTTCGTTGTGAAACCCATGGGTTGTCACATGTATGTTTTACTTCAACCTTCATCTTTGTGTTCTTCTGATCCTCTAGATTGAATTGTCTTGTGTTCTTCCATTTCAGACTCTACACTTGTTGTGATCGAGGATCAAGATATCGACAAAGTTGGTGTTGCACAACCAACCTGTGCTTTCATTCATGAAGAGTATGATTGGCATCTTGAGCATCAATTCTCGGCGAAGGATGACTCCCTTCTGTTCGAGCCTCCTCTATTTTTTCCTAACATCATTGGTGATCCTACCATCCATAATTTCGCATGTGTTTCTCCATCTACGGATGCACCCATTGTTGATCATTTGCAGAACACACCGATAGTCCATCATCTGACAATGGAGAGGATAAATTATTCATTGAAAATCCACTTGATTTTTCATCTACCTTTTCTGGAAACACAGAGGGTGAATTTTTCCACTTCTCATATACTGATATGATTGATTCATTAGATCATGAGGATGTCGATGAAATCATTGATTTTACTGATTGTAGTTGTCGTGATCTATTTACCCATGTATTCGATCATGATGATGGTTCTATCATAGTTGATTTTTACAAACCACCTGTTTATGATGATCTATCTATCGATGAAATCAAAACCCCATAGACTATTGATGTACTTCAACCCGAGTTGATGGTTATGTCAGGCCCTCACTATCCTAAGGTTGGTTTCACTTATGATCAGGAAATTGTTGAAACACCCAAGTCTCTTCATCACTCATCTGTATGCATTAAATATCAATATCACACACAAATTATGCTTCCTCCACTTGAACTACAAAATCCCATCGCTCATGCATTGGAGGAAGTGTACATATCAAGCACACGTGCATGACGCAAGTTGTCTTTGTTTCTTTTGTTTTCTTGCATGTCACAATCAAGAGTATGCATATGCTTAACAGCTGCATGTAGTGTCACACAACACCATGATAAGTCCACGGATTGCATGTCATGCACTTGCACTCACTTATGTTTTGTGGACACATTTAAACTTGGAGTGTGTTTGTCTTCATTGTTATATCTTTCATGTTTGCTAGTTCGCATAGTTGTGTTGTTCGCGAACCATGCCTTCACCAACATGGGTCAACCAATGCGCCGGTGGCTGCATTGGAAGTATCACTTCACATGAGAAGACCCATGCACCGTTATCTTAGGAGTAGGAGTAGTGTTTTATTTTGGTTTGTTTGCTTGCATCTGCGTTTGCTCCTTACCTTGCATGTTTGTTTGCTTGCATGCTAGTTTTCTCATTCACTTTTCTTACGCATTCACTTATGATTTTTCTTTGTTTTATTATTTTTTTTCTTGTTTTTGTCCGTAGGTTAGTTTTGTGTGAAATCGTGTGTGACTCTTGAAACAAGCTTGGTAAAGTACAAGAGGACTTGTGCAGTTATCAATACTTGGTTATTTGTCGTCTTGCCTCTGCATGAAGAACTTGTTATTTTTAGTCCATGATACACCAATGGAAAATACGTACTATTCGAAGTGAACCTTGTTGAAAACACAACGCTCGTGCGCTAACTAGTGTTACCTACTCTAGTCGGTTGTTTTGGGTTAACCCTTGTCAACTCTGTCAAGTAGAGTAAGGTGACGGGGGAAACCTTAACAAGCACGTCAGAGGTATATATAAACTACTTCTTTGAAGGAACAACCTCGTTTTCTCTCAATAAGTTGGGATCCCTCTTCCACCTATGGAATGAATAAGTGCTATGCACAATTATGAAAAATGAAAAAAAAAATGAAAAGTGAAAAATTTCGAAAAAATGAAAATGAATAAGGCAAAAGAAGAGAAAGGCTTCTTGCATAGAGAGGTGATGCAAGTAACTCCGCTAGGGCATTGACCAGGATCGCTGGCAACGAAGCAATGCTTGTGTTCCAGCATGACTCCGTCAGGGTACTGTCCAAGCCTGCTGGCAGTGGAGCAACACTAGAGATGAAACTAAAACTCTTATAACTATGAAGCTTGTGTACCAATATACCCCTCATCCCCAATTGAAACAACTGTGTTGACTTGGCTTGGAATGTGTGTCAACCAACCAAGGGCTTGGCAGATGCTACATCTTACAATCAAGAAAGTGTGGAAACCAAGACGAACAGAGAACTGAAAAATACTTCCAAAGGTGTTAGACTGCCTTTTCATGAACAAGGTCCATTCAGAGAGTTGGAGTTATACCAGTGTTGCCAAGCATTGTAACAGTTACAACCACCTTCCAAAATTTTGCATTAGCTTTGTTTTGGAGCCTCCCTACCAACCATCCTAGCAGCATGGATTGCACTATCGAGTACATTAGCTTCATTGGTCTTTTAGCAGCTTGCCAACCTATGCATGATTGTTTTCTTCACTCCCCTCATAGGCTTCCATCCTAGACTTGGGTCAGCTACTAGCTGAGCAGCTCTCTCAAAAAACTACGCAATTCTAGAGGGGAACCAGCCTTCCCTCCAGAAATTGTGCAAATCTGATTGGTAGCCTTCTAGGATCATAAACTGCGCAATCCTGTCAAACAACCTTCTTCTGGAAAATTGCACAGTCTGGCTCAGTAGTGCATGTCAGCCCATAAATTGTGCAATTCTGGGCAGCAGTCAGCATCTCCTCCCAAAAATTGTACAATCCCTCTGGACAACCAGCCCAGCTTCCTCCTAGAAATTGCACAAAAATCTCCCTCAGTCAAGCAGGTTGTTGCATGTGCCTTTAGGTTGACCGGTTCCACCTGGGACTGAGAAAACTTGACTTGCATGCATGGGCTACTTTTTCCTGAAATAGCAAAAAGAAACATGCAAAAAAAATCCCTAGATTTTAGGGAGCTATTTTTAACAGTTGGAGGTTACATGCAAAGATCGTTTTAGAAACTTTCCTCCAAGTGTCTCTTTTTCCTAGATTTGTGGCATGCGTGCCATGAGCCTAAAAATTATTTACTCAATGCTTTAAAGCTCTTTCTTCACATCAATCTTGGAGCTCTGGCATCCCACAACACATCCAGGAGTCTTCGACACATCCAGATCAACTATTTCCGAGTAAGTTTGCTTTACTTGTCTTTTGCAACATTTATATCACTTTTTGTGTTTTGGCTTGTGTGAGTGTTGTCTGCTTGATTTTTGTGAACGCTTGTTGTCGTTTGCATGCATGTTAGCCTATACAAGCACCATTTCAGTTTTCATTTGCATCTAACTACTATTGCATGCATGACATTGTTTTGCACGAATGTTCGGTGATTCGGCGGCTTGTTTCACACACACACATGTTGTTCTGCTTTCTGAATCTTGAATTCACTACTTGCATGCACAATCATTCACCCCTGCTTACACTCAGTATCACCATGCATTAACATCTTCATTTTCTTTCAGTTTTCCGTCGGCAAGTCTGGGCAACCTTGGCCCTGACTCTGCCTTATCTAGAAAACATTGCGCAATTCTGAGAGGGAAGGCTCTGCCTTCCTCCCAGAAAATGCACAAATCTCACCCGTTAGTGCCCTCTAGTCTTGATTTGTACAATTCTGAGAGGCAATGACCACTGGCCTAGAAAATTGTGCAATGCAGTCCCTGGGCTTGCATCACTTGCCAACTGAAGTTGTGCATTGCACAATTCTAACAGTCAGCCAGCCTCCTGATAGTTCGGACTACCTTTTGCGCAATTCTGACAGTCAGTCTCTCAGCCTCCAGTTGAAAATTGCACAATCCTTGCCAGCAGTTCCCCGGGTATGTTGCATGTCATCCATCAAGTTTGCTTTGTTTTTAACAAACAGATTTATTTCCATGCATGTCGTCATGTCTCCAGATATAGTAGGTGTTTGTCCATATCTCAACAGTTCAGGATCAATGGCCTCCAAGAGAGCAGGGTCAAAGGACATTGACAGAAGCGCCATTGGAGCAGCAGTTGAGCGAGTGTCTACGAGTTTTCTGATCTATGAAGACACCAAGCTAATCGTAGACAAAGACATCAAGATCAAATGGAAAGAGGTAAATGATGCATTCTCAAGCACATTTGGGGAAGATCTTGAAGACCACCAAGTCGATGTGAACATTCACAAGTCCGGCTTGTACCGGTTTGCATGCAGGTATCTCCCATTCCCATGCGCAGACATGATAAATTGGATCGTCTCGCACACTAATCCCGAGACGATGACATTGAGCAGTGTCAGTGGGGTAGATATTGCTACTTTCAGGGCACAGGATTATTAGTAGATGTACCACTTGCCGAAGCCAGTGATCACCATGGAGACACCCTTTACCATACCCAACAGCAATGGTAACTCCAGGGATGTCTTGAAGAACTGGGTGAATGGGCCAACCAAATTCTGGATGAAACCCAACCAAATTTACAAGACGAAGATACTGCAGAAGGTGTATCAATACTTGGTCATCTTTGCATGTCACTTGTATGGCCAAGAGAGCACCGAGACCTTCCTGCAGAGTTGGGTGATAACATTGGACCAACTGGTCAGTGAAGGCAAAGAATTAAACTGGTTCGGCATGTTGGCTCACAGGCTAAAGGAATAGGTAATAGGAGCTCGACAGCCACCCAAAGGTCAATAAGAAGAAATCTACATGTCTACCTACATCTTAGATGGAATCTGTGCTCGTCAGGAGTTCCCAGGCTTGAAGTGGGCATGGAAACCAGTGGAAAACACTACCAATACTTATTGTAAATTGTTTTCTGAATGAAACTTCAGAGGAGTTATCACACAACTGTCAGATCATTTTGTCACCCCGGTGTACAAGATGATATTTGAGCAGGATCCACCTTGCATGTCGAAGGCAACAATGGAGGCATTGATCGACATAGCGGATTGGTATGCCTCACCGTCTGGCACCTTCATATGGATGTATAGTGCGGAGAAGCCTCTGCATGTTTTTCTGAAGTTTTCCATGGACAAGCTCATCATGCAAGAAGTATCATACCACATCTCGGCAGGACTGTCAGCGAGGTTGCACCGGAAGAAGAAGGCACCTTAGCCCACTCTTCTGTTGTGGATCAGGTTGTATGAGATACGGAACCTCAAGCATGTGGATGCTGAAATAGAAGAGATCAAGAAATATCCTTTCGACACCTGAAGCTTTAATCTGTATGACCCGCATTGTTTGATGAAGAATCATTGTGTGAGTGTACAGTTTCTGTGGATCCACGAGGCATGTCATTGGGCAGAAAAAGACCCATGGAGATATTGTCACAGCTTCTCCAGGCCTAATGAACCGGTCGGCATCGTTGTGGAATGGTTAGTGAAGTAGCATGAAGCAACATCTAGGAGAGAAACAACAACAACATTAGAAGAGGTAAACATACTGGCGTGCAACAAAGGCAAGAGAAAGATTGTCGACATCACAGAGGTAGAACAAAGCTGCAAGTTCAGAGTAGACCCACTTGTGCAGAAAGCAGCTTTGGCAATAGAAGCAAAGAGGCAACAACGCGACAGGAGGACCACACAAAGGTAGAGAGAAAAGCAGAGGATGGAGGAAATAATGAAGGAGTTGCATGAGTTGAAGGAGCAACATCGGAAGGAATAGGAGTTTCCCAAACAGGAGAAGGAAGTGCAATAAGGAAAGGAACAGTAGGGGGCACAACATGCACAGACAGATGAAACTGTGCCCGTACATGTAGTAGACTCATCCAAGCAGCTAGCACAAAGCAGATAGGGTGAGCATTTATAGGAGTAGGAATTCGCTCAAGAGAATGAATGAGCACTTGAGTAGATGGATACAGATATGAAGGAGCAAAAGTTAGACCAAGACATCGAGCTCATGCCTTACCACCAAGAGGTCGATCCACCAGCTTCACTGGATCCGAAAGTAGAGCAAGTCCCAAGTGACCAACGAGACACTGAGATCCTTGGAGACAATCCAGAAGAAGAGATGCACAACATATCATTTGACAAGTCATAGGATAGAGTTGTGCAATCACGCAGAGTGTCTAATCTGGATGACAACACATCTCCTGCGTAGTTTGAAGAACGAGTAATTGTGTCTAACATGCACAAGCATCCAACACCATTAGCCAATGCTACCAGAGCATATGCCAAAACCACTAGCTCGAGTGTTCGCTTCTTGATAACTGAGAATGAGCGAATGGCTAAGGTGTTATAGACGGTTAAGCAAGGAGGAGAACAGGTTACAACATCCTCCTGAGCAGAGTTGAAGAAGGTAATACTGGATGAAGTATCGTCCCTTGAGATAGTCATGTGGGCGTTGTATTCCAATTTTGGTACTGTGCATAAGGCAGTAGTCCATCTCAACAGTTGGCAGTGATGATGTGCAAGGAGAACACGTATCTTGTCAAACGTGCGTATTATTGTTGACTATATGAAAACATGGACAATGAGATACAAGGGAGACCCATTACACTTGCCCAAGATGATGAATCCCATAGCGGTCGAGCTGAAGGCACGCATCCGGAGTTAGATCCGGAACTATGAAGAACTTCCACAACTCATCACTAGTTTACAGGTTTCCCATGCACAAGTATTTAGAAGCATGGATGTTATTGTGCATGCACATGTGATCCCATCTATTGGGACACTCACCAAGGAAAAGGCAAATGCACAAGTCTGACTGGAGCTTGACTCGTACATTGATGAGTTGATGCGCATAGCCACCAGCGCAAACTTAGTGATCAGTGCAGACACCATGCATCAGTATGTCGTTGGTCCATTTGCACTCAAGACAATGATGCACATGTTATTAGACGAGTTGGACAGAGGATCAAGAGAAGTGTACCCCGATGCAACAAAGGCAATAGTTCATTTCCAGAAAGATGTCACCACAAAGTACATGGACACCATCGCAGACTACCGGGTTTGGCATCAGTTCACCACCGTCGACCATCGTGATCATGTCAAAGAGTTGGTCTTCCCACAATTTTCTGAGTCATAGTGATGTCTTTCATGGCTTTCTCAAGCCTATTTTGTCTCACATGGGTACATGTGTAGATTGTATGTAACGTCTTGTCAAGTGGAAGTCCAAGTGTCGATAGTTGAATGTAACATTCATAGAGTAGTTGAAGAATCATGAGGGTAGATGAACAGTCACAAAAGGGAATGTCAAGGGTCACCCCACCCTTTACTATATATAATCCCTCATAACTCATTGTATAGGTTTTTGGTTAGCCATGCTTTTGATAGGAGTATCTTAGAGAAAGCTTGGAGAGTATTGTAACGAGCCTTGGCTTCTCCATTATGCAGAGCTAGTATATCTCTTTGGAGGAGCAGGCGGTAGTGACTGTAACGTTCCGCTATCGGGACTAGTGGTTGGTCACGGTTGTACTGTATGATTGGAACTTTCACTTCTTAATATAACAAAACCAACACGTTTCATGCATATGTCGATATTGTATTTCAGTTAACTTGTTTACTCTAATGATATATGTATCTATTTTATTATGCATGCATGTATGGACTTTTCTGTATAAGTACGTATGAATCTTATTGAGATGTGTTGTTGGTTTAGCCATCACTTTGGATTGTTAGCTTGCTTTCTTTCCAATTTGTGATGCATCTTTGCTCGTGTGTTCCCTTCTTAGCCATGTGCTTTCATAGGTTTCCAAGGGGCGCACTCACATCACGCTTCGTGTGTTAGAACCGTTCATGCACCTTCATTTACTTGCTACATATGTCACACCCTTTCTACCAATAGGGATATCTTTCTTGCCTTTGCGCATAACCGTGGTCAAGGTGATACCATATGACCCACTGCTAGGACTCCTACACCAAACGGTCTGAGGTCTAGTTGGGACTTCTTACCGGGGAGATCCCCTGACATGTTGGTGGGTCGAGCACCATCAACACAATCATTTATGCTTTGTCTTGTATTCATGTCATGTAGATTACATTGATGCCAAGTGTTTGAAAAAATATCAGTCCCGATTGGGGATGGTCAGGCCTAGTCCTGGAGCTAGTTTTTGGCTTGCAAGTCTTGTTGTCATGTGAATTATGGATTATGAAATCTATAGGATTTTATGGGTAGTGACCTGGATTCTAGGTTTGGAAAGTGGCACAGATCTTGGAGTCGTAAGCATAGGTCTGGGGAGAAAAGTCCCCAGACTCACCCATGCCTTGTTGTGCGAGCATATGAAACCTCCCAGATGCACCCTTGTCTATATCAAGGGAGCGTACATGGGTTTAATGGTCAAAAACTCAGTGGGACCTAGGGATTGGTCATGGGGATGATTGAGAAGGCTTTTGGGAGTCCTATAGCAGGTATAAAAGGTATGTGTTGTGGGTTTCCATTGATTCCACTTCCTTAAGGTGACTTAGGAGCTCGAGTCTTATCATAGTAGTGCCTCATCTCATGTTTACCCCAAGTAAGCCGATGAAAGTGGGTAGATATGAGGGGAGGTGTCGTTACAATAATCATATTGACTCATTGTCAATATCATTTTAACGGTTTTCCACGATCTTAAAGAATCCTTGCCAAAAGAACAATATCATCTTAGTCGCTTGCCAAGATCATAAGGTCTCCTTACTAAAAGAACAATATCATTGACATAAAGAAGAAGAGTGATAAGTTTGCCAATGAGGGTTAGCCCAACACAATCTAATTACTCCAAGCACCATTCTACTTGCTTATCAATGTATACGCTAAAAAATATAGAAAACCAATAACACTTTTATTTAACTTCATATAATAATTAATTTCTTTTAACCAACTCTCAATTAATTACTTAATTTTTTTATAATTTAAATTTATATATGATTAGATTAAATTATATTAAAGTTAATAAAATAAATATGCAATTAAAATATGTAAATGGTAACCCACACTAATATATAATTAAAATAGATATTTTTTTTAACATTTTTTTTAACGTGGCTTTAAGAAGAGTAGTAGTGTTTTCTTTGGTTTTGTTTTTTTCATCATTTTGCGAAAGAAAACTCTGTGAGTTGAGGACATGACAGCGTCGATGAGTTGTTTTTCCTTTTTATTATATATAACTTTTGATTTCTCAAGTATTTGTGAGGTTCTTTATTTTCATAACCATTACTTTTATATGATAAGAGTAATATCAAATCATAGGGATGAACGGTTTTTTATTTTCATAACCATTACTTTTATATGATAAGAGTAATATCAAATCATAGGGATGAACACGATATTGTAAGGACATAGCGTCAAAGATTCAAGAATTATGAACACGATATTGTAACAGGGACGTAGCTTCAAAGGTTTATTTCTTGAGTAGCTATTAGCAGTTATAATTCGAAGTTTCTGCTTAAAATAAAATAATTTCATATGTATAAAGAAAGTTTTTGTTCATAATAGTTATTTTTGTATAAACGTTAAAGTTCATTATGAGTGTGATTAAAGCTCATTATTATAAGTGTGACTGGTAGAATGAGCATTACATTTGTATCATAAGGAATCTCTATAATTATGTTGAACTTTGGATTTATATTGTGGATGGCTAAGATGGGTTGTGTAATTTTATTTATGAACTAAATTGTTAGCAAACTATATATATTATTATTTAAGTACTTATAAATACTATTATCTTTGTAATTTTCTATTTCTTTGATCATAATATGTAACCACATTCATACATTCATATAATTATGTAGCATTTATGAATTTGCTAATAAGTTTTATAATATCTTACTTCTCAAGCTATTTTATTATGCTAATTGTTTGGTCTATTTTCTATTGATTTCACTTGACCATCTTCATGATAATCTCATGTAATACCACTGTTAAGATTGAACATGTGACCTTGGTTTTTGACCTTGTCCCCATGTTAGGTCCCTATAATATTAGTGATTCCCTCATTACTATTGTCGTTGTATCCCTTATTATTATTTTTGTGCCCCTATTGTGCCCATATTGTTATTATTGTGCCCCATAGAATCCCTCTATTGTTATTTTTGTGCCTCTATATTATTATTGTTGGGTCAGCTTGGTTATATTGTGACCCCTTAGACTCCTATATATAGAAAGGAGGTTTTTTCATTTGGATCATCTAAGAATGGTTCATTTGTGTAATGTGAAGGAGGTTCCCCCCTCAAAGAGGCTTATTTCTAAGGCGTTGATCTATCTTTTCTATCTTTTCGTGAGTTGGTTTCATAACATGCGGTATCAAAGCTTTGGATTCTAGGGTTTAGCTGCTCCAAACAGGGCATCGTGCCATTTTCACTATAACTCTTTTTCTGCAACGTTTCAGAAGCTACAAAAAAACCCATTTGAGCCAAAATCGTTCCGAACTTCGGATCCGCATTTCAAAGCTTGTCTTTCTATATTTGCGAAGATATGATCTAAGGAAGTTAGGGTTTTTGCACACTCCCGAATTACATTCCAAACAGGTGACCAGGGGAAAATCACCATAACTTTTGTTTTGAGCATCAAATTGAAACTTCGTACTATTCTGTGTATTAGTTTCAGGTACTAAGATCGAAACAGTGACAAGTGGCACATCATACAAGTTCGCTCTACTGAACTCATCTATAATCAGGTCACCGTGGGAGATTTGGCATAACTCTTCCTTGGAGAATACAATCTTGATCAGACTTGCGGGGTTAGAAAGAGGACTCAAAGAGCTATCGCAGGATGAGATTTCATATATTCAAGATCTACAGTTATAGAGATACAACAAATTCAATATGGAGCTCTTACAACGTGAAAATAAAAGTGTGTAGTTTTTTCTAATTTTGCATAAGAGTGGTTTGAAAAATTAGTTTGAAGGAATTCAAAGGGACTAGTGAAGAATTATTAGCATTAATTAATTCCCCAAAGAAAGAAAATGGAAACACTTAGTAAGCAACCTAAAAGCTCTAGAATGAATCATGAAGAATAGGAAAAATGCAACATGATATATCAAAATTACAAGACCAAGTACAACAAATTTCACTCTCACTAAAGGTAAATGAAGCCAAGATGAATGACGTGGAAGATAATATGAATGGCATGAAAGTTAAGATGAATGGCATGGAAGCTAAGATGAATGGCATGGATGCTAAGATGGAAGCTAAGATGAATGGCATGGACGCTAAGATGAATGGCATGGACGATAAGATGGAAGAATTGAAGATAAATTTGAATAAGTTGCTACAAGAAATGGTCACCAATGGTGAAAGGGTAGTAAAGGAAACTCTTGATAAGAACAAGAGAAATGTTAATTATGATTTCATAGACTCTAATGTTGAATTGAAGACCCACCATGTTCTAAAAATCGATATGAGGAAGTTTGATGGCAGGGATCCCAGAACATGGATACTACAGATGGAGCAATTTTTCGATCTCCATAATGTGAAAAACACACAAAAGGTACGTATTGCAACTTTACGTTTGGAACCAAATCAGTTTGTATGGTATCGCTGGCTTTGCTCTCGTAAACAAATTTTCACTTTGGCAATTTTTACAGAATAAATGATAGCACATTATGAGGATACAAAAAGCAACACCTTTTTTAGCCAATTGATAAATCTCAAACAAAAGGGTTCAATGATGGAGCACATTGAGGACTTCCAAAAATTGAACATAAGGGTAAAAGATATTCCAGAGGAGCATAGGATTGATGTGTTCATAGGGACTTTAAAGGATAATATCCAACATGAGGTTCACCTTTGGGAACCTGATTCATTGGAGAATGCATTCAAGTTAGCAAGAAAAATGGAAAGCAAAATTATGGAAACCAGGAAGCCTACCACTCACAACTATAAAGATAGAAGTGTTGTGGCCCCTAGCCTTCCACAACCTACAAGGTTGACACCACAACAATTGGAAGAAAAAATAGCAAAAGGGTTTTGTTACAGTTGTGATAGCAAATACACTAAAGGTCATAAGTGTACTGAGAAGAAATTATTCTACATAGATTGTGAAGAGGAGGAAGAAAAGGAACAAGAAATGTCAAAAGAAGAGGATATAGTCTAGGAACAAATCCTAGATAAAGAAGAAATGAATCCGACCATATCTTGTAATGCATTGGCTGGAATTACCACTCCTCCAACTATCAAGATAGAAGGACATATCAAGAAGAAAAAGGTAATAGTGTTGATTGATTCAGGAAGTAACCATAGTTTTATTCATTGTAAGATAGCAAAGGAATTGAATTTCTTCCTATATCCAGCACCAGAGTGTCAAGTGATGGTTGCAAGTGGAGGAACCATAAATTGCTCTGGAAAGTGCCATAATATTAAGCTATCCATGGGAGAATATGTATTGAATAGCCCAATGCTTTCTATTCCAATGGGTGGTGCTGATGTTGTACTAGGAGTTCAATGGCTACAATCCTTGGGTACAATAGCTTTTAATTTTCAAGAACTTTTCATGAAATTTTCTGTGGAAGGAAAGGAAATTGAATTAAGGGGCATTGCAGGGAAACTGGGAAAGATAATTAGCTCTAACGGTATGACAAAGCTTCTAAAGAAGGAACAACGAGGTGTAATTGCACAATTATGTTCGCTAGAGGTTCCCACATCGAAATCATCTATTTCTCTAGATCTCCAAAAATTCTTGGACAATCATTCCAAGGTATTTGAGACTCCCAAAGGTCTCCCACCTATTCATGATCATGATCATGCTATTCCTTTGATTCTAGGAAGTGTTCCTCCAAACATCAGGCCGTAAAGATATCCCTATGCCCAAATGAGTGAAATTGAACGTATGGTTGCAGAAATGCTAGAGGCTAGTATAATTCAACCTAGTCAAAGTTCTAGGCTAGTATAATTCAACCTAGTCAAATTTCTTTCTCTGCTCCAGTAGTATTGGTGCACAAGAAGGATGGATCATGGCGCATGTGTCTGGATTATAGGGAACTCAACAAGCTAACTATTAAAGACAAATTTCCCATTCCTGTCATTGATGAATTATTGGATGAATTTCATGGATCAATTTACTTCACCAAGTTGGATCTTCGTTCAGGATATCATCAAATCAGAATGAAGACTGAAGACATTCCGAAAATAGCATTTATAACTCATGAGGGTCATTATGAATTTTTTGTCATGCCTTTTGGCCTTACCAATGCACCTTCTACATTTCAAGGTTTGATGAATTACCTTCCTTAGAAAATTTGTGTTAGTATTTTTTGATGATATACTAATCTACAACAAGTCTTGGAAGGATCATGTTGAACATGTTGACAGGGTGCTCAAACTATTGGAGGAGAAACAATTATATGCAAAATGCTCCAAATGTTTCTTTGGAGTACAAGAGGTGGAATATCTGGGTCATATTGTATCTCATGAAGGTGTTAAGGTAGACCCTAGAAAAATTAAAGCCATTATGGAATGGAAAATCCCCACATCCATAAAGCATCTACGAGGGTTTCTCGGGTTGACAAGGTATGATTACAAGTTTGTTAAGAATTACGAGAGAATAGCAACACCACTAACAACATTATTGAAGAAAGATGCATGAAGCAACAAAGGCCTTCGAACATATTAAAGAGGCAATGTGCCAAGCACTGGTCTTAGTTACGTCGGACTTCACAAAAACCTTTATTGTGGAATGTGATGCTTCAGGAAATGGAATTGGTGTTGTTTTAATGCAAGATGAAAGACCCATTGCTTTCGAAAGTCGTCCAATCAAGGGAAATTATTTACACAAAGCTATTTATGAGAAGGAAATGTTGGCAATACTACATGCACTTAAGAAATGGCGACCCTACCTAATGGGAAGACACTTTAAGGTAAAAATGGATCATGATAGTCTTAAATACTTTTTAGAACAAATATTATCCTCTGAAGAGCAACAAAAATGGGTCACAAAGATGTTGGGTTATGACTTTGAAATCATCTACAAAAAAGGGAAGCAAAATGTTGTGGTAGATGCACTCTCAAGAAAGGATGAGGATGTGGAAGCATTGTTGTGTGCCATTTCTATTACCCAATCGATTGGATAAACGAAGCAAGGGAGGAATGGAAGAATGGCGAAGAAGTGTGGGCACTCATTTGAAAGTTACAACAAGATTCCAGTACATCTGATACATTTAGCTGGAAAAATGATTCATTATGGTACAAAGATCACTTATACCTATGTAAGAATTCCCAACTCAAACAAAATATTCTTATGGAATTGCACACTTCTCCCTTAGGAGGGCACTCAGGATTTTTAAAAACTTACCATAGGGTTAAGAAGGATTTTTTTTTGGATGGCCTTAAATCAGATATTCAAAAGTTTGTGGTAGAATGTTTGGTTTGCCAACAAAATAAAGTTGAAACAATTAAGACCCTAGGTCTATTACAACCTTTATCCATTCCAAGCCAACGTTGGGAGGAGGTTTCAATGGATTTTATCATAGGATTACCCAAGTCCGAAGGAAAGAGTGTGATCATGGTGGTAGTTGATAGACTTACCAAGTATGCACACTTTTGTGCATTATCACATCCATTTAAAGCGAGTACAATTTCTACTGCATTTAAGGAAACAATTCAAAAGCTACATGGAAACCCAAAGATTATTGTAAGTGACAAAGATCCCATTTTCACTGGAAATTTTTGGACAGAATTATTTTCTTGTCTCGTTACTCAGTTAGCTTATAGCTCATCTTATCATCCTCAATCTGATGGGCAAACTGAGATAGTAAACAAATGTTTGAAAGGATATCTTTGTTGCTTTGTATTTGATAAATATACATAATGGGTCAAATGGTTGCCTTTGGCTGAATGGTGGTATAACACTTCCTTCCATACTGCAGCAAAAATGACCCCATTTATGACACTTTATGGATATCATCCACCATCCATCACATCGTATTTAAGAGAAAATTTTGAGATTCAAGCAGTGGAGCATCACATCGAGCATCAACAACAAGTTCTCCAACTCTTAAAGGATAACCTCACGTTAGCGCAGAATAGAATGAAACAACAGGCAGATCAACATCGCAACGAAATAAGTTTTGATGTAGGTTACTGGGTATTTCTATGGCTGCAACCATATAAACAAATGTCCCTCAAGCAAGCTAAGAAGGATAATAAATTATCACCAAAGTATTATGGTCCGTACAAGGTGTTGCAAAAGATTGGTATTATGGCATACAAATTGGAGCTTCTTGCAGCTTCTTGAGTGCACCTAGTTTTCCATGTTTCATGTTTCAAGAAGGTTATAGGCGACAAGCTCCTAGTTCAAACAATATTGCCAGAACTTGACGAGGAAGGAAAAATTATATTGGAACCGGAAGCAGTCACAGAAACAAGAACTCGACAGCTACGAAATTGATCAATTTCAGAATATCTCATCAAGTGGAAGAACTTATCCGCTGAAGATTCCACATGGGAGGATGAGAATTTTATACAAAAGCATCCAGAACTACTCAAGCGTTGAGGAAAACACTTTTTTGAAGGAGAGGGGCATGTTAGGTCCTTATAATATTAGTGATTCCCCCATTACTATTGTCATTGTATCCCTTATTATTATTGTTGTGCCCCTATTGTCCCCATATTGTTATTATTGTGCCCCATAGAATCCCTCTATTGTTATTTTTATGCCTTTATATTATTATTGTTAGGTCAGCTTGGTTATATTGTGACCCCTTAGACTCCTATATATAGAAAGGAGGTTTTGTCATTTGAATCATTTAAGAACTGTTCATTTGTGTAATGTAAAGGAGGTTTCCCCTTCGAAGAGGCTTATTTCTAAGGCGTTGATCTATCTTTTCTATCTTTTTGTGAGTTGGTTTCATAACACCCCACTAGCACAGCTGCATCCATAGTATAGATAGAAGATGTTGCAAATTGTTTGGGAGCAGATTGTGCACCTTAATATGTGGAAATAAAACAAATTTAGGAACTTAGAGATATGTCTTGGGAAGCATTGTTGGGTCAGAGGCAAAAACAAGCCATTCAGCAAGGTAGATGCTAGGATTACTTGCATCAAGGTTTCAAAAACCTTGGAGAAACTTTGTCAATATTTTGGAGGAGGACCGAGGAAGCTTGGAATGGTGTGACTAAGCACTTGGGAAATATTCAGAAAGGACCTGAAATGGTACTTAATGCAATTATTTCTCATTGTCTTGGTACTCCCAGCACATAGATTGCATATCATCAACTCTTTCGGGACTTGTTCGTGGTAATCCTGTGCATCAAATTACAGAAATTATCCATGATCCTGTGTTAATATTTTGAGGACATGACCACATTACATATTAATTTCCAATGTCTTTTTGAGTTTATTATTGATTAATGTAGCAATGTAAGGAGACTGCTAGCTAGTATTTGTTAGATACTTCCCTTAAATAATAATAGTTTTATAATTTTGTAATTTTTTTTTTCAATTGGGATAATGTGAAATATGTCATATAAACATATTAACTTATGGTTTCTTTGACATGTAGTATCGATAAGCTATGGTATTGGCTATAGTATTGTAACAAATCCATGATAAAGTTGGGTGAATCTTCATTGTTAAGAATATTGTTCCTTGTTTTTTTTCGTGGTTAAGAATATTGTTACATGGTTAAGAATTTTACTTATTTTTATTAAAGGATTTTAGATTGAGTGGTTTGGTGAATAATTTGTTTCAAGTAGCTATAGACATGTTGTAATTGGCTTGTTTGTGGCATTTCTAAAAAGAAGTTACTCTAGAAATTCATTTTTCAATTTAAAAAAAGTTTACTTACTTTTATAAAATAATTTTATCACATATGAAATATTGAGATTTATTTGAAAAGTAGTTATGTCTTTCTACTCTTTTAATTGAATAGATTAATTTAATTAAAAAAAGCCATTAATATAAGTTATGATTTTTTTGTACACTTAATATTAATATGTTATGATATTGACCATAATATTGTAATAAAGCCATGATAAAATGGGGTGAATCTCTATGTTTAAAAATATTGTTACACGTTTTTAAAAATATATATGTTTAACTCATAAATTAATTATTTTTATAATGATTAATAATAATAATTAAAAAATAAAAGTATGATTTAGTTAAATTTTGTAATGTTTTGTAATTTCAACAATGTAAAGTGTATATTTGATGGCATAAATGTTTATCAATTATTTAATTTATATAATTACATTAAGTATATAAATATTTAATTTATATCTAAACACGTGAAAAACAATCATTATAAAATAGAAAATATTTATTGATATGATAAACATCAAATTATACACATTTATGAAATCATTCAAAATTAAAACATATCTATATGGCTTTTAAAGTTAATAATATTCAAAATTAAACCATATCTATATCACTCTTAAAATTAATAATATTTTCTTAATATGAAATGGTTCACATTTTCAGACGGATTATATATATTTTCCCAAATGAAAAAAATGAATTATTTCTATTTTTTATTAAGAAAAAAATCAAAATATATATGTTCAACATAATCACACAAAATATGAAAAGTATTTTTGTAATAAAATTTGTTTATCTTGTCCAAAAGATAAACCACATTCTGATTTGAAATACTTTGATCAAATATTTTCAATGTGATGTTTTCCGAAAATCTTCTTAATATTAACAAGTACCCTGATAATAAAATTTGTTTTTCAATTTAAATGAGTAATTACCATATATCTTTTTGTAAAATATTGGTAAGACTACTTGTCAGGCCAAGAGTAACTCCAGACTTGGCAGAAAAACTGATTCATTTATTTCATTAGGTAGCTATTGTTATATACATGAATGTGATTGATCAGTTCATCTTCATGATGACTGTTCACATTCCAAATTCACCCAATCGCAGAGGATTAGGTGTCAACATTCCCCCCCTTAATCTGAAGGGATGTTGGTGAGTCCAAGCATCGTTCTGAATCTTTCAAGATTTTCTCTTCCAAGTGCTTTGGTGAAGATGTCTGCAATTTGCTCATTTCTGGAACAATGACGGAGATGGATTGTTTTGGCCTCAACATGATGTCGGATCAGATGATATTTAGTATTGATGTGCTTTGTACGATCATGGAACTTTGGGTTCTTGGCCAAATTTATTGCAGAGGTGTTGTCAATCATGAGTGGAGTTGATTGTACTTGTTTTACCTGCAAATCTTCAAGAATTTTCCTGAGCCACACAATTTCTTTCGTTGCTTCAGCTGCTGCCACGTATTCTGCTTCCGTTGTGGAATCTGCTGGAACTGATTGTTTGCGTGATCTCCAAGAGACAGCTCCTGATCCAAGACTCATAGCATATCCTGAAGTAGATACTCCAGTTTCTTTGTCTCCATCGAAGTCTGAATCAGAGTATCCAATCAAGCTGAAGTCGTCCACCTGTGTATACTTGATCCAAGGTCTTGAGTTCCCTTCAAGTACCTTAGAACTCTTTTTGCAGCAGACCAATGTCCCTCACAAGGCTTTTGCATGAACCTGGAGAGGATTCCAACAGTAAATGAAATGTCTGGTCTGGTAGTAGTGAGGTAGATGAGACTTCCTACAAGCTGTCCATACTTTGTTGCATCCTCAAATTCCTTTCCTTCAATAGATATGAGCTTTAAGTTTTGTTCCATTGGAGTAGGAAGAGGATTGCACTCTGTCATGCCAAATCTATTTAACAAATCTCCAATGTATTTCTTTTGAGAAAGAAATATGGATTTTGGATGTTGGGTTACTTCAATGCCAAGATAGTAATGAACATAGCCCAAATCAGTCATTTCAAAACTTTTTCCTAATTCTTTCTTTATGGATGCAATATAGCTTTCATTGTTCCCTGTCATTAAAAGATCATCTACATATACCACAAGATATACAACTGTTTTTCCAACTTTCTTGACAAATAAAGTTGCATCATCAAGATCAAAATGATTGAAGTTGAGTTTCAGAAGATGCTTAGTTAGTTTTTCATACCAGGCTCGTGGTGCTTGTTTGAGGCCATACAAGGACTTTACAAGTTTGCATACTTTATGTTCATGTCCTTTCACAGCAAATCCTTCAGGCTGGGACATAAAAACATTTTCTTTTAGATCTCCATTCAAGAAGGCAGTTTTTACATCTATTTGATGGACTTTCCAACCGTTCTGAGCTGCTAGTGCAAAGAGTGTCCGGATGGTGGCCCATTTTGCTGTGGGGGCAAAAGTTTCCTCATAATAGACCCCTTCCTTTTGTGCAAAACCTTTTGCCACAAGCCTAGCTTTGTGCTTGTCAAGTGAGCCATCAGCTTTGTACTTGTTCTTGCAGACCCACTTGCAGCCAATTGGTTTGGTTCCAGCTGGAGGATCAACTAGCTTCCAAGTGCCGTTCTTTATGAGGGCATCATACTCCTTTTTCATTGCTTCTTTCCATTCATCATGAGAAGCAGCTTCTTTAAAGGAAGTTGGTTCAAAATCTGTAGACAAGTTCAATTCACAATCATAAGAAACATCCATATCAACAGGTGAATTAGAGTCATCTACATCACCTCCATTTTGTTGGTTTGAATTTCTGGTTCCTGTTTTTCCAATTTCATCAGGATGAACACTTTCAAGTGTCTTTGTTAGCCACTTTGGGGGACCTTTCTGAGATGGTCCAGGCTGCTCTGTTGATTGAGTTGGGACTGAATCAAGATTGAGTCTCCCAATTCTATCAATTACATCACTTAAAGCATCATCCGTTGTTGGAGTTTCATGCAGGGGAGATTGTTCTTCAGAAGAAGATTCCACATGTTGATCTAGTATAGGAATCCCCCCTTCAAGACGTGGAATCTGATTATCAAATTCTTGAAATGATTTTGTTTTTGCGAATCTATCCAAGCGATCAAGTTGCCGCTCAACAACATTGTCAGATTTGGATGATTCTAGAAAAATGACATCTCTAGATACAACAAAATTTTTATTTACTTCATCATAGAGGCGGTATGATTTAGAGGTGTTTGAATACCCCAGGAAGACACATTTACGACTTCTAGCACCAAGTTTGTTTCTATGTACCTTTGGTATCAAAGCATAACAGGTGGAACCAAAAATCCTGAGATGTTTTACTGAAGGAACATGTCCATACCACAATTCATAAGGAGTCTTGTTTCTTATAGCACTAGATGGACATCTATTCTTTATATATGCAGCACATAGAACAGCATCAGCCCAAAACATTATCTTTACATTTTTGAAGAAAAGCATGGATCGTACCATATTCAAAATTGTTCTATTCATTCTTTCTGCTACACCATTCTGTTGGGGATTATAAGGTATAGTTGTTTGATGTTTGATCCCATGTTGGCGAAGATAGTTTTCAAATTCATTTGATGTATATTCTTTTCCATTATCAGTGCGAATAGACCCAATATGAGTTTGTGCATCATTTTCAATCCATTTATGAAAATTCTTGAATGTTTGAAAAGCATCAGATTTGTTCTTCAAGAAATAAACCCAACACATTCTGGTGTAATCATCAATAAATGTCATGATATATTTATTTCCATTTGCAGAAGGAACAAGCATTGGACCACATAAATCTGAATGAATGAGTTCAAGCTTCCTATGTGCTCTTGAATGTGAATCATGAAAAGACTGTTTGCTATGATTTCCTAAAATGAAAGCAGCACATTGCTTATGTTTCCTAGGAATTGTAGGCAAACCAACAACACCATTTTTCTTCAATAAGCGGAGACTGTCATAGTTTAAATGTCCAAATCTAGAATGCCATAATAAACTTGATGGAAGTGTACCTTCTTCATGATGAGAAATATATGAGAAATGTTGTGCATGAGCAGAGGTTCCTTGCAGTTTGAGAAGCCTTTCTTCTTCTATTCCCCTCATGACAAGTGAGTGGTCAGATGCTTTTCTTACCTCAAGCTTGCCATCAAACATATGAATGGAGTGACCTTGCTGGCGGATGTGGACCAAGGACAGCAAGTTTCTCTTGAGCTGTGGGAGATATAGAACATGATGCAGAAGAAAGTTTGGAAGACCAGGTAGTTTAAGCCTGATTGTGCCAAGCCCTGATGGCTTGATTTTTGACTGATCTGCAAAGTATACTACTCCATCAACATTGTCAGTGAAATCTTCAAAAAAATATTTCCTATAAGTCATATGACAGGTTGCTCCTGAATCAAGCAACCAATCATTTTTCGAAGAAGCAAGTGAAGCATTAAACAAATCTTCATTTACTCCAATGTTACATTGTGCCTCAATATAGTGAGAGGATTTAGGTGCTTTACCTTTGTCTGTATCATCAATTTTACCTTTCTGCTGGTTTCTTTTCTGCTCAATTTTTCCCCATGGTAGCTTGCATGTGGATGCATCATGTGATCCATTTCTTTTGCAGCGAATACAGTGCAAATCTGCTTTCTCTGCTTGAGAATGTCTACCCCCCTGCCTCTGAAGTATCTTCCTCTTCCTCTTCGTCCACCTCTTCCTCTTGTAGAATCTTGAGCAGGATGCTTTTCTTTATGAGCAAGGCAAACAGTCTCTTCAGAAGATTCAGGGACTGTCTTCTTTCCAAAGGCTTTCTCTCTTTCAGCAAACTTTTTCACAAGAGAGTCAAAGGTTATATCTTTAAGATTTCCATTTGCTTGTAAAGACTCAAGATAATTGGAGTAAGTAGGATAGAGTGCCTTGAGAAAAGCAATAAGAGGGATATCCAGCTCAACCTTAGTGGATTTGATATCATGCATTATGGATTTTACTTCAGATGCAAGAGCAAGAGGATCATTATTTTTCAGTTCAAGAGTGAAGAGTTTAATCATGAGCTGAACAACTTCAAGTGCAGAATGTGAGTCATAGAGTTCTTTCAGTTTTTGTAAAGCTTCAAAGGCAGTTGAATATGATGAAATATGGCGACTTACTTCTTCATTTACAGATGCTGTGATTAGTGCATAGGCTTTGCTGTTCTTGTTTTCCCAAATGACGAGCTC
Organism: Pinus tabuliformis; assembly: GCA_031772625.1. Lineage (NCBI taxonomy): Eukaryota > Viridiplantae > Streptophyta > Pinopsida > Pinales > Pinaceae > Pinus > Pinus tabuliformis. The sequence continues at coordinate 343,376,598 of CM062818.1, read as the reverse complement.
TTTGTCTGATGTAGGCTGCACTGGGTCATTGTCTCCTTCTCCGACACACACTTCTTTCCACAACTCATTGAAGATGAGGGTGTGTTTTATCATCCGGGAGCATTCAGGATAGTTCTCTTTGCCAGTGAGAACTATTCCTACCATAGAGATGATTGAATGCATTATGTAAAAAAAATACTTATGCTGATATACAGTGAAATTGTATTAAAAAAAAAATTCTGTGGGAAATAATCAATCATTCACCGCGAGCTCTACAAAGTTGGAGCAACAACAGTATTACAATTTTAAAGTTCACTGAAGAGACTAAAAAGCCACCATAAATCCCTTTGATTCTCTAGACTTTGAAGCCAGTAATAAAAACATGGCAGCGTTAAAGTGCTCTTGTTGAAAAAAAAACCTCTGCTGCTAAAAAGGAATGCTATCACTATCATAAAATTTTCACTGCATATAACCCTGAGAATATGCTATGTCACTGCATATAATCCTTTTTTTTTTAATTCAGAGAATGAAAAAGAATAGCGCTTTGACAGAGGGGCCGTAGGCACACATGAAACACTGAGAATATAAAGGTCTTGCAAAACATAAACTTACTCTTGTACCACAAGCTTATCTTTACTCATATGACATTGCTTCATCATATGTAATTCGAAACTCAGAACCTGGGAAAACCTCAGCTTTCGCAACAAGCTTTGCAAGAAACTAATCGTAAAGAATATCTTCATATCAGTGGCTCACACCAGGTCTTCACCTGTTTTTCCATAGTGACACTTTACAAAAATAGCAGCTACAGCAAGATCGTGGCTTCTCTCTTATTACGGTGGTTAGATAGGTTACACCATACCAGCGTTATAAACATTCAAGAGACAACTTTAAATGATACAACGTTAATACACCATTCATGTGATACAGCGTTTATACACCATTTATTCAGCGTTAAACGATACACAGTAACTCCATTCAATACAACGTTATACACCATTTAATATAACGTTATAAACCATTCAATACAGCGTTATAAACAGGCGTTCAATACAACACTTCAAATACCATTTAACAGCGTTAATACTCAGCACATACCAACGTTCATACGAAAAAATTCAACGCAGTTCAAATGAGCCTTTTCTTTTTTTTTTCAAAAAAATGAAATGGCTCCTTCCACCATTCACGCAGCCTCATCAAACGTTCAGGCGTTAACCAACGAATGCACAATAGCAGGCAGATGGGTTATGGCAGAGTATGGGACAAAGGAGTTACAAGGCACGCCAAAAAAGGAACCTGGGACCTGTGCTCTGATACCATGTCAGGCCAAGAGTAACTCCAGACTTGGCAGAAAAACTGATTCATTTATTTCATTAGGTAGCTATTGTTATATACATGAATGTGACTGATCAGTTCATCTTCTTAATGACTGTTCACATTCCAAATTCACCCAATCGCAGAGGATTAGGTGTCAACACTACTTATAACACCAAAATTTCACAAGTTAAAATTTATAATAAAACTTTTCATATTACTTGTATCTTCTTACACTAAAAATATATAAATAACCCGCTAACATAAAATAACTACTTACAAATAGATTCCAAACCTCCCCCAAAAAAATATATTAAATACTTCCTTTTCAATCTCGTTGATGCAAGAGTGGAAAGTAGAAGAAAATAATTATGACGACCATTTACGTTTGGATGATCGATTTTAAAAAGATCGTATACACACATTTCACGAAGTCGGAAGGACAACTGCCACTACAGATCTCACTGCATGCACGAAATGCATCTTTGGCCGTTCATAAGTTATCACAAAGATGGCTCTAATGATAAAGGAAGATAGCGTAGAAAAAGGAATTGCTTTGTGAACCAGAAGACTCTAAATATTTCATGGTTTCTGGATAGATTTACAACCTTTGCAGTGTTATGAAACAGGAGTATGAGTCGAATTAGCAGTGAAGCAGGAATATGAGTCGAATTAGCAGGGAGGCAGATCAGGAGGCGGAGGAAGTAGAGACTGGGGAGGACCAGTTCCATTTTCTACCAGAAAAGCCATGGACAAACCCCAAGTCGTGTGTATTTCCAAATGACAATGCATGTACCACATACCTGCACAAAACAAAGAAAAAAAAGGGTTAGTAATCAGAGATCTTCACTACTACACACATACTGCACAACACAAAGAAAAAAAAAGGTTAGTAATCAGAGATCTTCACTACTACAAAAAGTTACTAATCAGAGATCTTCAGTACTACACAGATATATAGGGTGGAAAATATCCAGTCTACTCTACTGAGCCTCAGTTAATATATATGTCAATGGTTAGATTTAACTTTAAGTAAGTAAATTATCCAACTATATACAAGATATTAACTACCGCACAGCAAGTTGGATAACTCTTTCCATAAACCAGAGTTTCTCATATATTAACTTGGTACATGGGTGGGTACTGAACTGAAAAATAAATTGCATAGATACCTGGATTATGAGCTTTACACAATCCATAATATTATATATTAATTTTTTACACAATCCCTAATACAATTAAAGCACTTAAAGTTAACAAAATTAAAACATTTAAAAGATAACATGAAATGATTTGTAATCATAATTGTTTTTTTTTTTTGGTTTGGCTCTGCTGTATCATGCTTCCAGTGCTATTATGTTAAAAAGAGGAGATGCAAATACCTTTACCAGAGCATGGATATAGCAGGCCTGGTTGCAACCGTTGATTTCGGTTCATTCATTAACACTTGCCAAAAAACGTTTTTGTCATATATGAGATTGATTAAATAAGCATTTAAATATAACCCTTTACAATACTTAATCACCACTTAATAGGGACAATTAACAATAATTAGAATCAATACAATCACTAATCAACTAATCAACTATTCTAAACCAAATCTATATGATTTTAGGCCAATTTTTTACCATATTAGACCTTTTATTTGTCCTAATCTAACCTAATTTCTAATTTTCAACCAAGATTAAACTGTTTGGTTGAATTTATTCTCTAGTCTAGAACAAAAATTTAAATGATCTGATCAAGATTAAACAATTTACACATAGACCTTTGTTATTACAAATGGAATTTTTCATGAAGTGGCACTTTAAACAAGCACGCTTATTCACATCTTTTTAACTTTCTTTTGATGGGGTTCTATTTCATCTCTTTTTATTTTTCTATTTTTTTTTTAATACCCTCTTTTATAAAATAACAACTAACTTATCAAAAATAAAGTATGTTACAACACCCCTGATAAGAAAGGTGTAATTGTTAGGTGATCTTATAGGGCCATTTCCATATCCTTCCATAAGCTTGTTCACCATCCCATGTTTTCTAAGCTATTACATGTATTTGAAATTCAAGTGTCCAAACCCTTCATGCCAAATTCTACTTTCATTGTTTGCATGTGTTAGTAGTAAAGCAATATGATTAAAGAACAAATTGAGAAAAAATATGCAAACAATACTTGATAAATGACCTTACCAACTGCAATTTTGGAGTTATTCTACATGTCATATATACTCACTGAATCTGAGGTGAATACAACTCTCCTTTCAGTTATAGTATGTGTCATTTAATACATGGAGAGAAGATTTATTGGAAGATTTAGAATATGAATGACATTCTCAAAACTTCCTTCTCCAAGATCTACCCTCATGTAGTTTTCTCTATGGGAGAATCATTTCCCATGAGAATAGGAGGACCAAGATATGGTTTTCAAGATGAGAGATCATTTTTTGTGGCTTCCATGTGAGGTGAAGCTCCAAAAATATGATCCATGCATTAGAACTAGAAGAATGAATAAAAAATAATACATGTGCATCCCTGCTTATTTCAAGTTCTCTTTCTCACTGCTTCTTCTTAGCATTATTTAAATAAAGTCACCAACATTGTTTCATCGAAGGTTATAGGCCATGAGATGAATTCTCTTCTTCATGCATGATTATTTCAGATGGTAACCATGGTTGTAATAACTACATTTTGATTTCCCCTTCCTCCCCTTCCTTTACTTTGAGCTGATAGATTCATATGGAGGTTTGGGATTTTCCTCCCTTTCTTGGATATGGTTCTTTTTCCTTTCCTTTTCCTTTAGATTTCTAATTGGATTATAGTTCAACCTTGCCTCTTTCATGCACAAAAAGTGCATAGACATTGGAAGTTTTCAATATGCCTATTTTTATGAGCTTACCCTGCTCATGTATTAGGGACTTAATAAAAGAATCAAGTACGAGCATATCCCATTATGAACATTTCAAGTAAAAAAAGGAGCCTCAAAATGAAATATGTACTAATAAAATCAACTTTAAAAGAACCAGTAGCATTCAAGATGATGTTGTCATCCCTAGGAATATATATTTTGGAGAGAAAAGAAGAAAAATATTTTTTTAACCATATTTTTTACTTATATCCTTATAGGTTTACTAAAATTTCAAGTTTGGGTACTCATTGGATGTTGAATTCGATTACGTGTCCAATAAGTACCTACTCAACATACTTTTGAGTAGGCTCACACCGATAAAAAATAACAATACACTTTTTTCATGTATTTTGTTTTTTTTCTTGGTGTGGGTCTATTCAAAAGTATGTCGAGTGGGTACCCATTAGATGCATAATTGAATTTTGCATTCTACAAGTGCATTCACTTGAAGTTTGAGTAAATATATAAGGAGATAAGTAAAAAATCTGGGTTAAAAGTAATTTTCTTTCTTTTCTTTTAAAAATACATAACCCTTAATTTATTATTTTTACTATTTTTTTTTATTTTACTCATGAGGCCCATTTTATACCTTAAAATTCCCCTAATGCTAGGTTGATCCTATTGCAAGCATGACAATGTTATCTCAATTTTTTTCAAATGGGGTAGCAAAGATTTGAACCTTGTAAAGAAATATTGAATATTTTTTAAATTTCTTGGATCTAATGATTTGAGCTCATTTTCGAGGATGTGACCCCACATCTCATCCTGCTTCCAAAAGAGTGTCTCCAAAGTGGTCCAAACTTGATTTGGAGTGGATTGTGCTTCAACATGAAAAAATAATAATGGAGAAATTGATAAGCATATGAGACCGAAGACCTTGTCCAGGCTGTCAAAATATTTGGATTTTTCAACTATGAAAATTGCTTTGATATTTGTTGTCATGGCTATCTAATACAAGCTTCTACTTTTGAGCTGAAGTAGAATATTTGGATTCTATTTGAAATAGCTATATGACATTAGAATTACAAAAGGTGGGAACTCCCTTCTCTCTAATAGCTCCAATATTCAGTACCTATAAATAAATTGCTTATGTTCCTTCTTCCTAGCCCTTTTGGATTCAAATACCATGTAAAATTGTAGTTGAACCTACACAAAATGAATCTAGCTAGAAAACAATAAACAAAACTTGCAAGGAAAGATGAAAGAAAATTGATAAAGAAAATAATTAATGAATTGTATTCATGCATAGAAAAGAAAAATTATAAAAGAATACAATTCAATGCAATATATTCTACATGGATAAAATAATATAGTAGTGAGTCTAGTAGTGATCTAGATAGATGTGAACATGCATTAAAGAAAACTAACACCTAGTCCTAGTTAATTGGCCATGCAATCATTAGTTAATTGTCTCATATAATTGTATATTAGTATAACTCATACATGCACTTGTGGAGTGTCGTCTTCGTGATAGTAACACGGTTTCCACGCATGACTCCACTCACTAGTTTAACTGAAGTATAATTAAGCGTATGTTATCTCCAATAAAGGCAAGTCATGTGTAATTATATTCATAAATTGGCCTGCTTGCAAGAACTTTAGAGAAAACTCTAGTGATATTGTAGTATGCAACCTAAAGCAGAGTTGTCTTTGGATGAAAGAATGATTGGTTATTGATGGATGCAGAAAATATGCCTCAAAAGTATGCTTTACAAATACTATTTAGATAATCCGAGAGATTTAGAATAACTGTAAAAAAAAAGGTGAAGGTCAATTTTCTTTATAACATTTGAAGGATACTCTCGAGATTTGAGACTCTGAAAACCTGTGGAAAATTTGGTTGCATAGTATGTGTCTCTCATACTTGGAAGATATCCCATAATAATTGAGATCTTCAAAGATTATGCAAGTATGTACTTTAAGATGATTGCTATGGTCTTATTAAAAGGTATGTTTATAGTTATATAAGGTCTGGCCACCATTATATACATGCCCATGCATTGATTTATGATCATGAGAAAGATAAGAGTCTAACTATCATTATGTAGTCAGTATTGTAAGGTTTTACACAACATCCACCACATTTCAGCTATTCTGTTTATTTAATGGAAGAACAATTTATCTCTATTGGGATGCTCTCATCAAGATTATGTGAAGGTTGATCAAGTTTGGACATCCCTTGGGATAGTTTAATTCACTAAAAATAGTTTCCATCCTCAACCCCTCCCCATAAAATTTGAACTTGAGACTGGGTGGTGATCAACCCTATAGACCAACTAATTTACACTACTCATTCAAACCAACTAATCTATACTTCATGAATAACTACTAAAAATCATTACTCAACACAAACATTTATCTCAAAAAATTTACCTACAATTTTTTTAAAACTCCACTATAATTTGATATTTTTTCAAACCTATAATACAATTTGATGTTGTGGATAATAAAAAATAAAATTCACTTTAATTAAAATTTAAATTACACTTATAATTAATTTCTCTAATCAAAATATTATTAACTTTGATTAACCTATTATTTAAACTTTGAATATAATTGGGTAAACTTATTTTTTTAAAGGTAGAATATAATTTAATAATACGGAAAAAAGTACACTTTAATTAGAAAATAAATTGCACTAAAGAGTAATTTGTCTAATTTTATAAAGATATTATTCACGACGATTAACCTTCTCACATCCTTAGTCATGTTAAAATTGAATTTAAAAAATGATATATATTTATATTATTCACTACGATTAACCTTCTCACTTAGTCATGTTAAAATTGAATTTTAAAAATGATATATATTTACACTTATAAACATATTGTGTGTTCATTTAGCATAAGCAATTTCAATCCTCAATTCCAAGTTTAAGAATTGGAATCATTTCTTTACTATGAAAAAAAATGTAATTTTAAATAATTATAATAACTACAAATAAAATTTTTATTTTGAAAAAATAATTATAAATTTAAAAATAATCATAAATTAATAATAAAAAAATAAAAACATTATTCTTATTATATAGTTATGAAGTTTGGAGTTATATATATTTTTTAAAATAATAAAAAAAGTTGATTCAAATCTAAAAATATTTTATATTTATAATTTTAAAATAAAATGTTATGGTTAGATAGCTAATGTTATCTATAAAAACAATTAAAGTAAACAATACTGAAACAATAGATTTATTAGATTGTTTTAAATTAAAAAAAAAAGGGTCTCATGTTTAAATCATTGTAATATAAAGAAAAATACTACTCTGCAAAATTAAATTTATTTAGAAAAATTATGAAGTTATAAAAAATATAAAAGATTATCAATCTTAATTTAAATTAATATAAAACTATAAAAACTAACACATAGCATGCATTAATAAGTTAATTACAAAATTTATAATGAAAGCAAATTAAAACAGAGGGTGGAAAACAGCTTAATTTAAACAATTTAATTTAAAATTATTAAAATTAAGAATTGGTATAAAAAATTGATTTTCCAATAGAAACCAAAAAATATTTAATGAAAAAGATAAATAGATTTAAAAGTGGCTTTAGAAATTAAAATTACAATCATCACCATTCTACTTAAATAATAATGTCCATGGAAAGTTTTATCTTATCTTTATGGATCAAAGTTGTTTTCAATACATTTTTTAAATTACAAAATGTAAAAATAAAATATAGTTAGACTTTTAAATTGAAAATGGTAAATAGTATTGCAATGTAAAAATAAAATATAGTTAGACTTTTAAATTGAAAATGGTAAATAGTAGGAAGTTTTATTTTTGAAAATCAGGTATAATAATGGAAATAATTCCCACTATAAAGTTTGAATTTGATTTTATTCATTTTTATGATTGAAAAATCCAAGCTTGCATTGTGAATAAATAAAAAATGAGTAGAGTGAAACATATTTCATTAATCCCAATCCATTTCAATCATATAATCTGCCCTTGGATTCGTTTGATTTAAAGTCAACACTGCATTAATAGCAGAATTCGACTTTAAGACACCAATGATTGTTCTGTTTGTATCAATGCATTATGAATAAATAAAAATGACTAAGAATGAAATATATAGAATGCATTAACCATAGCACCTGGACTAGTGAGTATTATTGAGAAAGTGCAGCTCTCACTGCCACTTCTGGTTGGAGTTTCTTCAACCTAGAGTTGTTTCTAACACCCTCGCCTCGTGAACACCAACCCCACAAGTTTTCAAGACCGCCCAAAACTGATGACAACACGTTGACAGAACCCACCAGAGCCGAGCAGGAAAAGTCGAATTTATTTGGTTATTTGGTTGGTCTTAGTCTTCCTCACAAATGTGCCACTGAAGGTCATAACATGCACAGTTGCGAACGGAAAAAAGCTAAGCCATGCCAATGGCTCACATAGAAATATCACTTTCTTCATCATGTTGATTTTTTGTATAATTAAGTCTTACCACCTGCATCTGCTCGCAGCGTATTTCGCACGTGTTCGTTAATGGGGTTCACCAGATTATGGACTAAAAAACAAAAAAAATTATGTGTTTTTGGGGCTGGGAGGAGATAGAAACATAAATGTCCTCTGACATGTGATGGAAATAGCTCTCGTCTTCTCTTTCCACACTCCATTCATTTGTTTACGTACTTTTATTCAGAGAGCGAGCGCTATTTTCCTCTTATGTCAAAAGACATTTATGTTTTTATAGAGTTGGAAATAACATTAACTATTTGTTATATTATCTAAAAAAATTAAAATGATGGAGCTCTGAATTAATGAGTAGACTATGAAAGCACTCCTTTCACCTCACACTTTAGGATTGTGACGTGTTCAATTTTTAACCCTGTCCCATGTCTTTTGATATTAAGACACCAAACGCCATCGACTCAACACGCTCACCAGATGTGCTAGACCCCTGTTGAAGGATTGTGATAGACCCCTGTACGTGTTCAATTTTTAACCCTGCACTGCTTTATTCAAATGGACAGTTAGGGTTAGCTCCCCATAGACTTCACGCGTGTGGAGAAGCAATTTAATTATTCCGAAAAAAAATGTGCTTTATGTATTTTGAAGGTTCTCTAAATATTAAAAATACAATCTATTTCACATGCTAATTAAAAATCATACTAATTTTAAATATTTTTGAAGATGCTAAAGTCATTTGATCATGCCAACCAAACGCTCGAGTTGAATAAGAAAATCAAACTAAAATTTTTGGGTCTAAGTGTAATAAAGATTACTTATCTATCTTTTTCTACAGATATTTTTGTTAAATTTTCACCAAAATTGTTGGATGCGAGCAACAATTCAATTTCTAAATGATTTTTATCCGCCTTCGTAAAGGTTTGTTTTTTAGAGTCCAAACTCTCATAGATGTGGGAATTTTTTACACCTCTCACCTGCAATTGAGGGGGTGTTTCCTCCTCACTAGAGAAATTTTGAGGTTTAACATGGGCCTCATAAGGAATATTATAAAATGATATTGAAAATAATAAAATAAGATTAGATTACATCATCAAATTTTAGAGGGAAAAATGAAAAATTTATTTTTTCAACTTATCTCCCTATGGTTTTACTCAAATTTTGAGTGGGAACACTCATTGGATGCGAAATTTAATTCTTCATCCAAGGAATACTCATGTTGCATATTTTTGATGGACCATGCTACAAGAGCATATTTTAGATGGACCATGCTACAAGAAAAATGAGAAATACATGAAACGACATGATTGCAATCACGTTTTTCATGTATATTTCATTTTTCATGTAGCAGGGTCTATCGAAAGTATGCAACACAGGTACTCCTTGGATTAGGAATTAAATTCCACATCCAATGAGTTCGCCTTGAAATTTGAGTAAACCCATAGGGAGATAAGTTGAAATTACGAGTTGAAAAAGTAATTTTTTAATTTTTTAATCTTTTTACTTTTTACTGCAAAATTGGTTTATCAACTTCATGGTTGACATCATCATTTTGAATCTTATTAGTTTATATAAAGTTGATTTTGGTTGTACATTTTTTTTGCCCATTTTAAACCTCAAAATTTATCTAATGTCTGTTGCACTATAATATCTGTTTTTTTAGAATTCCCCTAAATTTGGACCATTGTTCATGCCTTCTCTTCCCCTCCATTCAAAAGTGTGCCTTGTTGAAGTGTGCCTTGTTGTTGTTGAACCTACACATTTATGTGATTCTCCACTACTTCATCATCCTCTTCTTCTAAGAGGTGAAAATCTAGAATCTTCTATCCCTTTGGATTTTGAGGCTGTTTATTTTTCCTATTTGGAGCTTTCTTTGCCTAAGGACACATGTTTTATAAATGTCCTATTTGAAAACAAAAGCTTCACCTGAATGTTGTGTTCTCAAATTATAATGTTTGGGTCCAATGAAAACTATTATGAATCAAGTGTGTGATCAGGTAAACCTTTACACATATTTTGACAAAAGTAAAAACTATTTTTTCAGGTCTTTTTAGATCCGTCTTTATGAACTTACCCAATGTATTTAGAATTTCCTTTAATACTTAGTAGTACCAAAAGGAAGAGGAAGGTTATGCAGTGTCACCCAAACCAACATTTAGGAAACTGCTATTGTGTTGGCATTGAAACTAGGAAACCATGGAGTTATAAAAAGAACTTCTTTGCCCGAAAACCATGGCCTCTTGTTTAAAGAAAAATCTAGGTCCTTCTCTGTGTCAAATTGTACAATAAAAATTCATTTTGAACACAAGTGTATGTCGCAATTAAGAGTCCAATTAGAGATATTAAATAGAAAACGTCAGCGAGTAAAGCATACTTCACATGCCAAATGTCCTATCAACCTCATTCCAGCACCTTCCTTCCTCTATCACCTCGGACTGAGCTACCGGGAAAGATATCTGTCACCAGAAAGACTCGTCAACTGACCAAAACCAGAAAGCTGAGCTTAGGGCAGGACTAAACAGGCATTAAATTAGAAGACAAAAAAACTCAGAGATACTATAGGCATGCTAGGGGAAAGACTCGGATGGAGCCCTGGTAGAGAAGTTACAGGGAAGACTAAAACAAATCTAGACAGCAGCAAAAACATCCATTACACCTACACCACCATTTGCCTATTCTGCAGCCAAAATCTAGACAGGGACGGGATACAATACAAAAATTTGGAGTTTGCACACAGGGAAACTTATATGAAACGATCTCCTTTACTATAATTTTGACACGGGAAATAAACAAATCTACCAATACTATAGACATTTCCACTTCTAAAGCATGTTAAAGCCAAATAGGAAGAAGCAAGATGAAACAACTCAAATTTTAAACTTGATGAAGAAGGATTTCTGAAACTAATAAGCATAGTAGCAAGCTTACATACCTCTTTTACCCCGCGCGAAGCCCCCAGGGAAGAAACGCCGGAACCACCGTAGCCACCAGAACTGAGAACCAAACAACATAGAAACACCTCCCACAAAGACAGAACAGACAGTTCCATGACAATGGAAGAGATTGTAGACAGAACAAGAAATGATAGACCGAGATTGATCCCAAAAAAAGGTATTCAGTGGCAGAGATGGACTATTATAATATGCCTCCTTCCAGAGAAAGGAGACAAAAGAAGATTGTGAGAAATAAAAAACACACCCTCTTAACACATATTAAGAGAGGCTTTACCTACCAGACTCGTGTCCCAAAAATCCGGAAGCGTGGAACAATAAACCCGCTTTGGAATTAGGTTAGTGACCCGGAGCTTCTTCGTTCTCCATGTGTCACAGGAACACTGAAAACTCTGGGTATCACATGCCTGAAGTGCTCGGCATACGGCAAAATAAAGTTGGGACAACAACAAAGGTGTATCGACTTCAGTTCATTTGTGAAGCCACAACAGTCGCAGGGTTCATTGGTGGAGGACCACGCACAGGCCTAGAGGTTTATCATTCACTGTCTACGTTTTTTTAGACCCCGATTGTCGATGTCATATGGAAAAACAAATTTATACTCGTCCAAAAACTATTAACAGTCATGTTCAGAACTCAAATTACACACAATACATATTTCAGAATGCAATCCAATAATGATGGTGGTACGTGGACAGAACATTGTAGAAACTCAAATTACTGAGGAATGCAAATTTCAAATTGCAATGCAATAATGATGATGATTGTATGTGGACAAAATATTGGAATTGGAATTGAATTTATGTTTAATTTTAATTAATTTATAAATTATTAATATTATTTTTTATATAAAAAATAAGTTGTTATTTAAATTACTTTTAATAATAATAATTACAAAATATTTAATTTATATATAAAATTTCTTTCTTTGTTTAAAATTATATGTGTTTTGATATATAATAACATTAAAATGGTTAAAAATCTATCACTAATATTTAAAACTTTTAATTTCTAAATGAGGTTGAGGATATTTAGTCGATATCAATAAAGTTTTGGAAGTGAAAAAACAATGAGATTTATTTATTTTTCATTTATATTTTAATATTTTCAATATAAAAGTAATTTTTTTCATTTATATTTTAATATTTTCAATATAAAAGTAATTTTTTTAAAATATCATTGTTTGGAAAGAAATTTAATTTTACAAAAATTGAGAATATTTTATTTTATAGATTTACTTTATATTTTTTAGTTATAATAATAAATAAATAAATAAATAAAATTAAAATTGATATATATTGATAGATGTGTATTATATATATAGACGTTGAATGAGTTTTCTAGAGATTATTTATGGTATGAAAAATTATGATAAGGGGCATCTACGTCATCAAAATCACTGGGATCATACCCGACCTTGGCCACACCGACTCTTGACATAGTTAGATTTTTCCCACTAAGTTTTAAACTTGTAACCTTCACATCATGAAGTGACTTAAGAGTACACCCTATCCTCGTATGTTATATGCCTCATGGGCTACCATAAAAATTTAATATTAATATTAATATTAATTAATATATAATTATTTCCAAGAACATATTCCAAATTCCCAATTCTCATTTGAATTTAGCCAAAAATCTCCATTAATACATTGAAAATGAAGATTAATATTCATAAAGATTAGTATTACTAGTATAATCGTCACTACTTCTAATACAAAATTAAAAACTTTTGAAATTATGTTAATTTTCCATTTATTAGTTGCAGTAATTAATCTATTGCAAGTGGTTGAGTCCTCAAGCTTGATTTCATTATGACTCTTTGATTCGATCAACCATAACTTGTGATCGAATGGTTATTTTTTAATGGTGGGGATGCAAACACCTATTTCATCTTAAACAATATTGAAACCCTACAAATAGAAGAATAAACTCAATTATGCAAACTCTTCCATCACCAAAAAAACTTTTACAAGTGGTTATTGGTAATAACATGAAAGCCACCTCGGGGGAGGTAGGAGTGGAAGGGCTAATTTTCTACCCCGAAGGAAAAGTAGACCTCAAATTTGCATGGGTGTTGGGGGAATTCTCTGATAACCAGGGAGAGGCACTAACACTATGACAAGGACTAAAACTAGCTCTGACAAGAGGCATTCATCAAATAACCATATTAGGTGATTTGATGCTAATTATTCAAAAATTACACAAGGTTAAAAATCATAGAGCGGAAGATTTGTTGCCCTTGGATACATGGATTAGCAGTCAAGTTCAAAAAAATTATTCTATATCTTTTTTTGATATAAAAAGTGAGAATAATAAAATTGCAGATGAGCAAGCCAATAAAGACACCTGTCTTGATCAAGGCATTCTTCTCCTAGATCAAGGAGATCCCACATTGCATTATATACCATGAAGCCTGAATGGAAGAATAAATTAGAGGTTGGGAATAATTTAATTAGCAAGGTAAAATGGAGTGAACAGGCGCCGAGACCTGTCTTGATGATAATTATTAATATAGTTAAATTTTTAATGACAATTCCAAAGTGACGGTCCTCGATCTCGGCAATAGATTCACATCGCCTCTCCAGGTGGTTATCGAAGATGGTTTTTGTCACTCTCAAGGACTGCATATGTCATTCGACATGGAAACCGACCTTGGGATATATCATATCCTAGGTCAATAACAAATTCCCTTACCTATAGATTAAATGTGGAATGTATGATCATTGGGTGAAAGATAAGTTTCATGACATCAACGATATCAATTGGAAATTGCACTTCAAAGTCATTCAATGTAATTCAATGCATATGGGGATTGGAATTGGGAGCATCCTGGGCTATAAATGGCGAGTGATGAAGTTGGAGTTTCTCATAATCTCATTGAATTCTCATTTGTTGTTAATTATGGCATCTCCATTCAAAGCAGGTGGTGATAATTCTCGGTCGGTTCAAGCAGTGATCTCGCTGGAGGATAACCTAGCCAAATTAGATTGATTTGGGGATCAAATTGTGGTGGAAGTGCATTCACATTTCTCCTTATTAATATGAGATATCAAGGAACTGAGAGAGGACGTAGAGAGACTTAGACTAACAGTGGTCAATCTGGCCATGAGGGTTGAGAACCTTGGTTCAAAGGTAGAAGGGATAGAAGTGACAATTGATGTCACAGTCATGGGTGTTCTCAAGGAGGTATTTTGACTTCAAGGTCCTCCCCCCAGTGGAGTAGAACCATTAGGTGAGCTGAGGAGTAGTCGAACCTAGATCTTACAATGTAGGCAGTGGAAGAAAATGGAAATGCAACAACAGTAAGTGGGTCTCTAGGAATGTAGTCCTTTTTTTAGAATATTTTTAGATAAATGTTATGTAAAAAAATATTATATAATGGCCTATTTTGGAGAGTGTATTGGATAAATAAATTGTTAGAGGCATACTCGGGTATAGGAAGGGTTTTGAATGTCCACGATCTTGGGTCTAGGTTAGAATCTTAAAATCTTTGACGTTACCAAACGAAGAATCTCAACAAGAACTACTTTGCACAACGGAAAATATAAAACAGTAAATCACATATTCACAAGTATAGACAATTTTTAGCAAATATTGTACAATAATGTACAACCCAATCTTTGTTGTATTAAACCAATTTGAATAATACAATAGTCTATGCAATACAAGGTACAATGACAATCTTTGATGCAACCTCTATGTTGTATCTTGTCTTGTCGGTCCTTCGCTTATGTAATGCTCTCTAGTTTCCCCTTAGTCCTTCAAAGGACAACACATAGAGACTCAAAGAGGGTTGTCACTTAACCCTGTTGTAAGTTGCTTCTATTCTAATGAAAACAAGCTAATCTCATCTACTATCTAGGTTGGCCAATACCTGAGCTCCAATATACCTTATAGTAGCGTCTTTCATCCATCAAAGAGCTACTCATAAGGCTACAAACTTCACCCAACCTTTAGTTATCTTTGTCACTTCTAGATTGCTACTCTAGGGCTACTTTGGGTAGCAAACACACTGCCCTCCACCAGATCAATGGCTCCCAATTCTTAATTGTAAGCTATCCTCCTAGGATAGGCTTTTGACCTCCATTAAAAGTCCTCCAAAATGGCACCCATAGACTGCTAAAAACATTGATCCAAACTAATCCACAAAACAGAGATCTAACACCTACAAGTGGCACCAAAATACATACCTTCAACTCATTGTTTGAGGTCTCCTTGACTATTGCAATCTGGGTTTGGTTAGGGCACAAGACACAATACTTAACATCACTCACAAAATCATACAACAGTCCCTTTATTTGATGTGGATTGTTTTCACCTTAGAGTTGCTACCCTACACTGGTTTTCCTTTAGTTTTGTTGTAGGAAATAGGCCTTACGACCCCTCCAATAAGCCTAATATAGAATCGTGTTATCCCTGTAATAACCATAGGGCCTACGACTCACATAACCAACAAATATTCCACCTCCAAACAACCCTCAAGCAATCCTTCCTGGCCTCTGCCCTCTAGCAAAGATCCTCGACCCTCCTTCTAGCAAATCGGTCACCCTAACATGGCCCTGAAACAGTCTCTTGTTCCCACACTATTATTCCCTCATTTGTTGCAGCCCAAAATAGAGAATAAATCTCTCCTCCAATGAGTTGTCATTTGTAATGTGTTTCAAAAATGGATACTCAAATGCCTCCTCCTCACCTCTTATTGACAAACATAAGAGGGATCCTCCAAAACATCATACTTGGGACTTGTACAATTGTCACAAGGCTAAATAACATTAAGTTGACTTTGACACTTCTTGTGCAAACCCACACGCTGACTTCAAAAATTCATATCTCACTAAGGAAAACTAGAAATTAGATGATTCTTGAAGCATTGGATTCTTATTTCCGCCCTCTATCATCTCATGCCATCACATGTCCAAAGTGCTCCATGGAAATTCCCCAAACACGATTTGTGCAAAATTTCAAGCTTAGGTTCGAAGCCCACAAGTGACTTTTATGGCGCTTTTCCCTCCAAACCCCAAACCCTAGGGCTTGGAGTACCTCCCAAGCTACTCAAAAATCAACACTCCATCTTAGCGAGGGAGGTAATTCCAAGACTAGGAAGTAAATCATCATGATCATCACTACTCGCAACACTTGCCCAACTCTTGGCACTCACAATTGCAGCAATCCATGTTTTGTGAGATACGCCTCTCTCGGAAGTGTCACTGTCACTGGAAGCATCTGGGGCATAGGTGGTCTCAAGAAAATTTCCAAAGGCCTAGGAATCCCTTGACTGGTTTTGGTGGGATACACAATAAATCCTAACAATGGAGTCTCGGTTTAGGGCCTAGTGATCTAGTGTGGATTGCGGTAAAGATTGAGAGACAAGGAGACAGAAAATTCCTCAAGGATAGTGATGGAGTCCATAGGAATTCCAAGCTCGGTTTTGTTTTATGATCGCGGTGTCGGTTTTGGTGAGATCATAGTTTGGTGAGGGTGGAGGTGGTTTAACCTTTGGATTCCCTTGGTTTTTTTGGAATGGTTTATCCATGAGATCTCGCATTCATGCTTGGAATATGGCACGATGGCGACTGACTAAAAGGAATATTTGGTTCAGCCATGTCTATGGTAGGGTGGTATGTGGAAGTCCCGAACCTGGTTGGCTCTTGCCTATGTTTAATAAAAAATTAAGTTATCTTATTTTTTGCTTGTCATTATGTGGCCTCAATGGTCATTATCTCATTTCTATTTACATGCTTTAATGTTGGTTATAAGCATGGTTATATGACTAGTTATAGTCATGGTTATTTCATGTATTTACTTATAATTGAAAGGATAATGGGTGTAAGGCCTAGCTGATGTCAAAAGAGTTAAGGGAAGAGGGTGGTGATCCTTCTTATCAAGTCTCATATGAGTTGTTAGTCATTTATGCTCTGTCTTACATTCATGTCCTGTAGATTACATTGATGCCAAGTGTTTGACAGAATGTTAGTCCCGATTGGGGATGGTCAGGCCTAGTCCTGGAGCCAATTTTTGGCTTGCAAGTCTTGTTGTCATGTGAATTATGGATTCTGAAATCTACAGGTTTATATGGCAGTGACTTGGATTCTAGGCCCTCAAAGTGGCATGATTCTCGGAGTCGCAAGCATAGTTCTGAGGAGAGAAGTCCCTAGACGCACCTATGCCTTGTTGTGCGAGTGTTTGGAGCCTCCCAGATGCACTTTTGTCCATATCAAGGGAGCGTATAGGGGTTTAATGGTCTAAAACTTGGTGGGACCTAGGGACTGGTCATGGGGATGATTGGGAAGGCTTCTAGGAGTCATATAGCAGGTATAAAAAGTCTGTGTTGTGGGTTTCCATTAATTCCACTTCTTTAAGGTGATTTAGGAGGTCGAGTCTTGTCACAGTAGCCCCTCATCTCATGTTTATTTTGGGTAAGCTAGTGAAAGTGGGTAGATATGAGGGGAGACGTCATTACAATAATCATAATGACTCATTGCCGATATCATTTTAATGGCTTGCCAAGATCTTAAAGAGTCCTTGGCAAAAGAACAATATCGTCTTAGTCACTTGCCAAGATCATAAGGTCTCCTTACTAAAAGAACAATACCATTGACATAAAGAAGAAGAGTGATAAGTTTGCCAATAAAAGTTAGCTCAACACAATCTAATCATTGTAAGAACTATTCTACTTAGCTATCAATATATATGCTAAAAAAATAAAAAATCAGTTACATTTTTATTTAACTTCATATTACCATTAATTTCTTTTAACCAATTCTCAAATAATTACTTAATTTTTTTATAATTTAAATTCATATAGAATTAAAGTAAATTAAATTAGGGCTAATAAAATAAATATGTATTTAAAATAAGTAAAGCGTAACCCACACTAATATATAATTAAAATAGATATTATTCAAAATTGTGAAACATTTAAACAATTCTGTGAAAAAATGTATATTAGGGATTTCGACCATTGTAGCTAAAGTATGTCCCTTTATATGATTATAGTCCAAGTGAGCAATCTCGAATGGCGGTTTGAGTGAGGATTTTGGTCTTTGAAATTCCAGTTCAAATCCTTTCTGCATAAACAATATAGACATTTTATCCCATATAAACGTATAATGTTTTTCCTTTATGAGTTGTTTTTCCTTTTATTATATATATATATATATATATATATTTATTTATTTATTTTAAAACAATAGCAACACAGAACAACAACGAGCATGTGTAATATATATTAATGTTTTTCTTTTATATTATTCATTTTAACAATTCAAATGTCTGGTCATTCAAATTTCCATGGGCTATTGTATGAATTATTTATCATGTCAATTTTCTCAGTAACTTTTGATTTCTTTAAGTATTTGCGAGGTTTTTTAGTTTCATAACCATTACTTTTATATGATAAAAGTAATATCAAATCATAGGGATGAACACGATATTGTAAAGGACATAGCGTCAAAAATTCAAGAAATATGAACACGGTATTTATGAACTAAATTGTTAGTTAATTATATATGGGTTAGTTATAAATGTTATTATTTTTTTAATTTTTAATCTTTTATCATAATATGTAATCACATTCACACATTCATATAATTATGTGGCATCTATGAATTTGCTAATAAGTTTTATAATGTATTTACTTCTCAAGCTATTTTATTTTGTCAATTGTTTGGTCCATTTTCTATTGATTTCACTTGGCCATCTTCATGATAATGTCATGTAATACCACCCTTAAGACTGAAAATGTGAGAGATAAATATAATTAATTATAACATAACAACACACATATAAATCATAACCTATGATTTATTTTCGAAAACCCTAACCCAAAGCATATTCCCTTGAAAATAAATCTAAATCATCAATTAAAAAATTCAAATAAAAAAATCAACAAATCTTCATCCAATTTAAGTTGAAATTATAACATAACAACAACACTTACAATTTTTTGAAAAAACCAACCATAAAACTTTGATTATTATTTTCTTAAAATTAACTAAACAATTAAATAAATCACACATCCACTTAAAACCTTATAATAGAAAAATTCCTAACCCTCCCATATGTTTCAAAACCACTTACTATAAGCCTAACAACTTTTACTTTATGATCGAGACAAGTCTACCTAACAAAAAAAGACCTCCAGTACCATTAGCATACAGCCTGAAGAAAAATTCTCTTTCAGTAAATGAAAAATTGATTATCGGACCTCCAGTACCATTAGCATGCAGCCTGAAGAAAAATTCTCTTTTAGTAAATGAAAAATTGATTATCGGTAGATGCAGAAAATAGGGCTCCAAATTTTCTTTGGAAATACTAAATGTAAGATAGTCTTGGAGATTTAGACTAACAGTGAAAAGACATGACCAGTTGTAGCTCAAAATGACCTAGCCAATTTTTTTGTTGTTGACTTTCTTGGAAAGCCTATCCAAAAACCTTTAGTTTCCGGTCTTCCCAATCCAGTTTGAACAGATCTTCTTCAGGTACTATGGAGCCTCTGTTTCTTGTAACATATTACACTCTCACCAACAAGGCACTGTAACATAATGGATATCCTATTAAAGTTATTGGTAGTCATGACAGTAAACAGGGCATGCTTCTCCAAGGTCTACTCCTTTAAAGTTGTTAGCACTTGATTATGAAATGTGTTATACATTAGAAGGCCTGGAGCATTGAAGGTTATCCACAATCTCGCAATAGATACAACCCTCTTGTAAACCGGCTTTATGAATCATTGCAAAAATGTTTTTGAACAGAGAAAACCGGCAATCTGAAAATGGTTTTTGAAGTCGCCACTAGTACAGCTGCATCCATAGCACAGATAGAAGATGTTGCAAATTGTTTGGGAGCAGATTGTGCACCTCAATATGTGGAAATAAAACAAATTCAGGAACTTGGAGATATGTCTTGGGAAGCATTGTTGGGTCAGAGGCAGAAACAAGCCATTCAGCAAGGCAGATGCCAGGACTACTTGCATCAAGATTTCAAAAACCTTGGAGAAACTTTGTCAATATTTTGGAGGAGGACTGAGGAAGCTTGGAATGATGTGACTGAGCACTTGGAAATATTCAGAAAGGACCTGAAATGGTACTTAATGAAATTATTTCTCATTGTCTTGGTACTGCCAACACAAAGCTTGCATAGCATCAACTCTTTCGAGACTTGTTCGTGGTAATCCTGTGCATCAAATTACATAAATTATCCATGATCCTCTGTTAATATTTTGAGGACTTGACTGCATTACATATTAATTTCCCGTTTCTTTTTGGGTTTGTTATTGATTAATGTAGCAATGTAGGGAGATTGCGAGTTAGTATGTGAAATATGTCATATTTTATGGTTTTTTGACATGTAGTATCGATAATCTATGGTATTGGTATGGGCTATAGTATTGTAACAAATCCATGATAAAGTTCAGGTGAATCTTCATTGTCAAGAATATTGTTCCATGTTTTTTTTTCATGGTTAAGAATATTGTTACATGGTTTATAATTTTATTTATTTTTATTAAAGAATTTTAGCTTGAATGGTTTGGTGAATAATTCGTTTCAAGTAGCTATAGACATGTTGTAATTGGTTTGTTTGTGGCATTTTTAAAAAGAAGTTACTCTAGAAATTCATTTTTCAATTAAAAAAAGTTTACTTACTTTTATGAAATAATTTGATCACATATGCAATATTGAGATTCATCTGAAAAGTAGTTATGTCTTTTTACTCTTTTAATTGAATAGATTAATTTAATTAAAAAATGTCATATAATATAAGTTATGATTTTTTGTACACTTAATATTAATATGTTATGATATTGACCCTAATATTGTAATAAAGCCATGATAAAATGGGGTGAATCTCTATGTTTAAAAATATTGTTACATGTTTTGTTAAATATATATGTTTAACTCATAAATCAATTATTTTTATAATTATTAATAATAATAATTTAAAAATAAAAATATGATTAGTTAAATTTTATAATGTTTTCTAATTTCAAAAATGTAAAGTGTATGTTTGATGATTATAAATGTTTATCAATCATTTAATTTATATGATTACATTAAGTATATAAATATTTAATTTATATCTAAACACGTGAAAAACACTCATTATAAAATAGAAAATATTTATTGATATAATAAACATCAAATTATACACATTTATGAAATCATTCAAAATTAAAACATATCTATCTGGCTTTTAAAATTAATAATATTCAAAATTAAACCATATCTATATCACTCTTAAAATTAATAATATTTTCTTAATATGAAAAATGAATGGTTCACATTTTCACACAGATTATATATATTTTCCCAAATGAAAAAATGAATTATTTCTATCGTTTATTAAGAAAAAAATCAAATATATATGTTCAACATAACCACACAAAATATGAAAAGTATTTTTGTAATAAAATTTGTTTATCTTGTCCAAAAGATAAATCACATTCTGATTTGAAATGCTTTGATCAAATATTTTCAATGTGATTTTTTCCGAAAATCTTCTTAATATTAAAAAATATCATAATAATAAAATTTGTTTTTCAATTTAAATGAGTAATTACCATAAATTGCATAGATACCTGGATTATCAGCTTTAAAGCGCAAGGCGGCCCATCCTCCTGTTGGGACCCTACTGTGTTCCGTAGAGGAGGATCCACCAGATTAAATGAATGAGGGTCCATATTTGGATCATAATTTCCAAATCCTTGCCCCACAACATAGACGTTGAATCCGTGTATATGAATTGGATGACTCTCAAACCCCATGATGCTTGTGCCTTGCAGAATCAGCTCCACGTTTGCATTGTAAGGAATCGGTTTTCATGAGAATGCTCATGGTCTGGCCTGGACCTATCATTCATTATGCAGTCGGTAGTGTAAGGTTTTGTATAACAACCGTCGCCTTCCACGACTGTGAACTTGTGATTTGCTATGGCGAAGAACAACTCGTCGTTTAACGGTGCATTGACCAGACGGAGAAGGTAAGTCTTTCCAGCATCCACGCGTTGAACGAATGTATCTGCGTGTTTACAAGTCAAAGTAATAATGGTATTAGTCAGGCCCACGGGAAAATATTACTCTATTACAACGGGTGGGATATCACTTTTTTGTCATAAAGGGTATATAATTTGTTATTTTTCCCAGAGAAAATCTAATCTAATTTTTTATTTAAAAATTAAATTTAAATGGAAAGTAAAAGTTTATTATAGATTTGAAAATAAGTTAGGTTAATAATTTTAATATTTTTGTTTTGTTTGCTAAGTTATATGAGTTGAGATGATTTGTATACTTAATTTATAATTTTAGTAAGAGAAATCAAAATATTTATGCAGTGAAGGGACTACACCAAATTTGGGTTACACTTCCTCTTAACATAACTACATAACTAGATTTTTAGAAAATTTTCGAACCAAACCTTATTTCTATCTACTTTATACCATGAACAAATTTAAAATAATTAAAAAATATATATTATTCTAAAATCTATCTTAAAAAAAACCTCTTGTATAAATTAAATAAAATGTAAAAACTTGTAAATTTATTATCAAATGGACATTTAATATGAATTCATTAGTATGTTATTTGTGAACATGAAATCCAAAATAAATTTAATGGTCAAATAAATATATAGTAAAAACTTGTAAATTTATTATCAAATGAATATTTAATATGAATTCATTAGTATGTTATTTGTGAACATGAAATCCAAAGTAAATTTAATGGTCAAATAAACATATATATTATCCTAATGATATAATGAACATTTATTTAAATTAAATATAATTTATTTATTTAAATTATATAATAATTAAAAAATTAATGATAAATCTATTTTTTAAATATATAAAAAGTTAGAAAATAAAATATTTATATTTATAATATAAAAATACAAAATATAATCATCAAAACATTATTAAAATATTTTTATAATTTAAAAAATAATTTAACCTAATCAATATTTAATTATCAAATTTAAATGTTAAAAAAATTGTAATACAAATTAGTTTTAATTTTTTATTTATAAGAAAGGAAATTTTATAACAAAGGAAAAAGGTGGAGTATATATTTTAATGGAATAATTTTTCTATAAATAAATTTGTCTAATAAAAAATATTATCATGAAGTTTTTTCTCATTATAAAATGTTGTTAAGGTTCATTATGATGTTAAAATTAAGGCATTTAAATTTTGTCCAGTAATAAATATTTTCATGAAGCTTTTCCTCATTATAAAATATTGTTAAGGTTGATTATGGTGTTGATATTAAGGTATTTAGATGTTTTTAAATGATATAAGATTATATGTTCTGATATATGAAGCTGATTATAAACAATATGACTATGGTCGTTTTCATATTGATTATAGTTTTTTTGGAAGAAAAAACAACCAAAAAATTTGCTTAAAAATAACACACATATTATTCCATATATTATTTCACAATAACTCTATCTTCAACCCCTACCATGTAACACAATCAAAATTAAACTTCACAGATATACCCCTCATAAATATAATATATTAATTTATATATTAATTTTTTATCCACCTCATGAATATTATATATTAATTTTTTACACAATCCCTAACACAATTAAAGCATTTAAAGTTAACCAAATTAAAACATTTAAAAGATAACATGAAAGGAATTGTAATCATAATTGTTTTTTTATTAGACAGCTAAGATCATAATTGTTTTTTATTACACAGCTAAGATTATAATTGTTGTTTTTTTTTTTGGGGGGGCTCTGTTGTATCATGCTTCCAGTGTTATTATGTTAAAAAGAGGAGATGCAAATACCTTAGCATGGATAAAACACGTCTGGTTGCTTTCTGTTCATTCATTAACAACAAAAGTTTTTGTCATATATGAGATTGATTAAACAAAAATTTAAATATAACCCTTTACAATACTTAATCACCACTTAATAGGGACAATTAACAATAATTAGAATTAATACAATCACTAATCAACTATTCTAAACCAAATCTATATGATTTTAGGCCAATTTTTAAGCATATTAGATCTTTTATTTGTCCTAATCTAACCTAATTTATAATTTTCAGCCAAGATTAAACTGTTTGGTTGAATTTATTCTCTAGTCTAGAACAAAAATTTAAATGATCCGATCAAGATTAAATAGTTTGATTCAGATAAGAAGAAAAGGTTGTGGCATAAAAGAAAACTGCACATAGACCTTTGTTATTACAAATCGAATTTTTCATGAAGTGGCACTTTAAGCAAGCACACTTATTCACATCTTTTTTACTTTCTTTGATGGGGTTCTATTTCATCTCTTTTTATTTTTCTATTTTTTTTTATACCCTCTTTTATAAAATAACAACTAACTTATCAAAAATAAAGTATGTTACAACACCCTGATAAGAAAGGTGTAATTGTTAGGTGATCTTATGGGGCCATTTCCATATCCTTCCATAAGCTTGTTCACCATCCCATGTTTTCTAAGCTATTACATGTATTTGAAGTTCAAGTGTCCAAACCCTTCATGCCAAATTCTACTTTCATTGTTTGCATGTGTTAGTAGTAAAGCAATATGATTAAGGAACAAATTGAGAAAAAATATGCAAACAATACTTGATAAATGACCTTACCAACTGCAATTTTGGAGTTATTCTACATGTCATATATACTCACTGAATCTGAGGTGAATACAACTCTCCTTTCGGTTATATTATGTGTCATTTAATACATGGAGAGAAGATTTATTGGAAGATTTAGAGTATGCATGACATTCTCAAAACTTCCTTCTCCAAGATCTACCCTCATGTAGTTTTCTCTATTGGAGAATCATTTCCCATGAGAATAGGAGGACCAAGATATGGTTTTAAAGATGAGAGATCATTTTTTGTGGCTTCCATGTGAGGTGAAGCTCCAAAAATACGATCCATGCATTAGAACTAGAAGAATGAATAAAAAATAATACATGTGCATCCCTGCTTATTTCAAGTTCTCTTTCTCATTGCTTCTTCTTAGCATTATTTAAATAAAGTCACCAACATTGTTTCATCAAAGGTTCTAGGCCATGAGATGAATTCTCTTCTTCATGCATGATTATTTCAGATGGTAACCATGGTTGTAATAACTACATTTTGATTTCCCCTTCCTCCCCTTCCTTTACTTTGAGCTGATAGATTCATATGGAGGTTTGGGATTTTCCTCCCTTTCTTGGATATGGTTCTTTTTCCTTTCCTTTGCCTTTAGATTTCTAATTGGATTTTAGTTCGACCTTGCCTCTTTCATGCACAAAAAGTGCATAGACATTGGAAGTTTTCAATATGCCTATTTTTATGAGCTTACCCTGCTTATGTATCAGGGACTTAATAAAAGAATCAAGTACAAGCATATCCCATTATGAACATTTTGAGTTAAAAAATGAGCCTCAAAATGAAATATGTACTAATAAAATCAACTTTAAAAGAACCAGTAGGATTCAAGATGATGTTGTCATCCCTAGGAATAAGTTTGGGCACTCATTGGATGTTGAATTAGATTATGTGTCCAATAAGTACCTACTCAACATACTTTTGAGTAGGTTCACACCGATAAAAATAAAAATACACTTTTTTTCATGTATTTTGTTTTTTTCTCGGTGTGGGTCTATTCAAAAGTATGTCGAGTGGGTACCCATTAGATGCATAATTGAATTTTGGATTTTACAAGTACATGCACTTGAATTTTGAGTAAATATATAAGGAGATAAGTAAAAAATCTGGGTTAAAAGTAATTTTCTTTCTTTTCTTTTAAAAATACATAACCCTTAATTTATTATTTTTACTATTTTTTTATTATTTTACTCATGAGGCCCATTTTATACCTTAAAATTCCCCTAATTCTAGGTTGATCCTATTGCAAGCATGACAATGTGAAAAGTGGAGGCAAATATAATGTACTCTGGACCTATTTTTGATAATATGGCAATAATTGATTGACTTTCTTTCTTAGATTTGTTTATCTCAATTTTTTTCAAATGGGGTAACAAAGATTTGAACCTTGTAAAGAAATATTGAATATTTTTTAAATTTCTTGGATCTAATGATTTGAGCTCATTTTCGAGGATGTGACCTCGCATCCCATCCTGCTTCCAAAAGAGTGTCTCCAAAGTGGTCCAAACTTGACTTGGAGTGGATTGTGCTTCAACATGAAAAAATAATAATGGAGAAATTGATAAGCATATGAGACCGATGAGACCGAAGACCTTGTCCATGCTATCAAAATATTTGGATTTTTCAACTATGAAAATTGGTTTGATATGTTGTCATGGCTATCTAATACAAGCTTCTACTTTTGAGCTGAAGTAGAATATTTGGATTCTATTTGAAATAGCTATATGACATTAGAATTACAAAAGGTGGGAACTCCCTTCTCTCTAATAGCTCCAATATTCAGTACCTATAAATAAATTTCTTATGTTCCTTCTTCCTAGCCCTTTTGGATTCAAATACCATGTAAAATTGTAGTTGAACCTACACAAAATGAATCTAGCTAGAAAACAATAAACAAAACTTGCAAGGAAAGATGAAAGAAAATTGATAAAGAAAATAATTAATGAATTTTATTCATGCATAGAAAAGAAAAATTATAAAAAAATACAATTCAATGCAATATATTCTACATGGATAAAATAATATAGTAGTGAGTCTAGTAGTGAATCTAGATAGATGTGAACATGCATTAAAGAAAACTGACACCCAGTCCTAGTTAATTGGCCATCCAATCATTAGTTAATTGTCACATATAATTGCATATTAGTATAACTCATGCATGCACTTGTGGAGTGTCATCTTCGTGATAGTAACAAGGTTTTCACACATGACTCCACTCACTAGTTTAATTGAAGTATAATTAAGTGTATGTTATCTCCAATAAAGGCAAGTCATGTGTAATTATATTCATAAACTGGCCTGCTTGCAAGAACTTTAGAGAAAACTCTAGTGATATTGTAGTATGCAACCTAAATTAGAGTTGTCTTTGGATGAAAGAATGATTGGTTATTGATGGATGCACAAAATATGCCTCAAAAGTATGCTTTACAAATACTATTTAGATAATCCGAGAGATTTAGAATAAGTGCAAAAAATAGGTGAAGGTCAATTTTCTTTATAACGTTTGAAGGATACTCTCGAGAGTTGAGACTCCGAAAACCTGTGGAAAATTTGGTTGCATAGTATGTGTCTCTCATACTTGGAAGATATCCCATAATAATTGAGATCTTCAAAGATCATGGAAGTATGTACTTTAAGATGATTGCTATGGTCTCATTCAAAGGTATGTTTATAGTTATATAAGGTCTGGCCACCATTATATACATTCCCATGCGTTGATCTACGATCATGAGAAAGATAAGAGTCTAACTATCATTATGTAGTCAGTATTGTAAGGTTTTATACAACATCCACTAGATTCCACCATTATATACATTCCCACCATTATAATTTTAAAATAAAATGTTATGATTAGATAGCTAATGTTATCTATAAAAACAACTAAAGTAAACAATATTGAAACAATAGATTTATTAGATTGTTTTAAATTTAAAAAAAAAAAGAGCTCATGTTTAAATCATTGTAATATAAAGAAAAATACTACTTTGCAAAATTAAATTTATTTAGAAAAATTATGAAGTTATAAAAATATAAAAGATTATCAATTTTAATTTAAATTAATATAAAATTATAAAAACTAACACATAGCATGCATTAATAAGTTAATTACATAATTTATAAAAATATATACAAAATTTATAAGGAAAACAAATTAAAACAATAGATTTATGAGATTGTTTTAAATTAAAAAAAAAAAAAAGACCTCATGTTTAAATCATTGTAATATAAAGAAAAATACTACTTTGCAAAATTAAATTTATTTAGAAAATTATGAAATTATAAAAAATATAAAAGATTATCAAACTTAATTTAAATTAATATAAAATTATAAAAACTAACACATAGCATGCATTAATAAGTTAATTACAAAAATTATAAAAATATATACAAAATTTATAACGAAAACAAATTAAAACAAATGGTGGAAAACAACTTAATTTAAAATTATTAAAATTAAAAATTTATATAAAAAATTGATTTTCCAATAGAAACGAAAAAATATTTAATGAAAAAGATAAAAGGATTTAAAAGTTGCTTAAAAAATTAAAATTATAATCATCTCCATTCTACTTAAATAATAATTCCATGGAAAGTTTTATCTTTATAGATCAAAGTTGTTTTCAATGTAAAAATAAAATATAGTTAGACTTTTAAATTGAAAATGGTAAATAGTAGGAAGTTTTATTTTTGGAAATTAGGTATAATAATGGAAATAATTCCCACTATGAAGTTTGAATTTGATTTTATTCATTTTTATGATTGAAAAATCCAAGCTTGCATTGTGAATAAATAAAAAATGAGTAGAGTGAAACATATTCCATTAATCCCAATCCATTTCAATCATATAATCTGCCATTGGATCGGTTTGATTTAAAGTCAACACTGCATTAATAGCAGAATTCGACTTTAAGACACCAATGGTTGTTCTGTTTGTATCAATGCATTATGAATAAATAAAAAATGACTAAGAATGAAATATATTCCATTAATCCCAATCCATTTCAATCAACCATAGAAACTGTGGAAGGATTGGTTTGAATTAAAGTCAAAATGCATTAATATCAGAATTCAACTTTAGGACACCGATGATTGTTCTGTTTGTATCAATTATTTAGAATGCATTAACCATAGCACCTGGACTCGTGAGTATTATTGAGAAAGTGCAGCTCTCACTGCCACTTCTGGTTGGAGTTTCTTCAACCTAGAGTTGTTTCTAACACCCTCGCCTCGTGAACACCAACCCCCAAGTTTTCAAACACCGCCCAAAACTGATGACAACACGTTGACAGAACCCACCAGAGCCGAGCAAGAAAAGTCGAATTTATTTGGTTGTTTGGTTGGTCTTAGTCTTCTTCACAAATGTGCCACTCAAGGTCATAACATGCACATTTGGGATTGGAAAAAAGCTAAGCCATGCCAATGGCTCACATACAAATATCACTTTCTTCATCATGTTGATTTTTTATATAATTAAGTCTTACCACCTGCATCTGCTCGCAGCGTATTTCGCACGTGCTCGTTGATGGGGTCCACCAGATGATGGACGACAAAAAAACAAAAAAAATGTGTTTTTGGCGCTGGGAGGAGGCAGTTGGCTTCATCACAGTCTGCAAATAAATCTGGTGAGCGTATTGAGACGATGGCGTTTGGTGTCTTAAGATCGAAAGAGATGGCAAATTTAGTAGCCTCTCGAGGCAACCAGGGCTCCAGCCTCAGGGATATCTGCCAATTTATTCGGCCTGAATTTATCCAATAACCTTTCGAAGACGATTTGTTATATTATCTAAAATGGAGCTTTGAATTAATGAGTAGACTATGAAAGCACTCCTTTCACCTCACACTTGATTGTGACGTGTTCAATTTTTAACCGTGTCCCATCTCTTTTGATATTAAGACACCAAACGCCATCGACTCAACACTCTCACCAGATGTGCTAGACCCCTGTTGAATGATTGTGATAGAGGTTAAGCTCCATTAAATTTTCCCCCATTGCTGCATACAATTACGGAAGTGAACTGCAGTCATTTTTTTAATTTCTGGAAACCAACTGCAGTAGTTTCTTTAAATTATGGAAATCAATCGCAGTTAATTAATTTATTGTTGGGAGCTTATGAAGTGGTCCATTATTTTATCTGGAGTTTTCTACCATGATTTGTGGAACATCTGACACATAGTCAACAAAAGCTTAATGGAAGCTTGGCTATATATTTATCTGTTTGGTCCCCAAATTTACCTCTCAATCCCCTTTATTTTTTACACCACCAAGTGAAAAAGCAAAACTTGGAAGTGCCTTCCAGATCCGTATTCTTCTTATTTCTGCTTGAGTGAGATTATTCTGCCCGCACAGTGCCTTTCAGATTTTCTATATTTTTTTCCTTGTGGGAAGATTGTGTTACGATATTCACTCTTCATGGACTTCGAGAAGCTCTCTGCAGTCAATTGTTTAGCACGGATGACATGTGCCTATTTTGATAACAGGATTCAGTTTGTCCTTTCAGCGTAAAATATTTTTGCTGCTTTCTTCTCTGGAAGGATTCGTGAACAAATAACTGGTATTGAACTTGTTAGTGCATGTATCTTGATTATGAGAGTCTCATTATCGGTATTCACTCTAGTCAGCAGGCGAATTCCAGTGTCTACACGACTCAGCCTCTTGAAGCCAAATTGATCGTATTTTCAAAGAGGCAGGCTTGGCCCGCTGCATCGTTTCATTTGGCGGTGTGGTCTTGGCGGTTATGAGACATTTTATTTATCTTGGCTTCCATGCTCGTACTTATGGTTCTGATCGTTTATCTGTTAAGATATTTTGATGTGGTGAAGAGGAAAGCACTCAAATTTGAAGAAAATATTGTGAAGTGGCCTGGAAGCTTTATTTACAAAATACATTGGGATTATTTAAGTTTTTTTGTTTTTGGATTTTTTTAAAGTGTATTCCTCATTAAGTTTAGATTTAGCATTGTTGAAATTCGATTGTTAATTAGAATAATTGTTATTTTCGCTATCATTTGGTATCAGAGCCTTAATTTATCTCTGCCTTGATGTGTATAAATTTATAAATGTGCGCTATTTAATTTGCGTGAAGCAGTGCTTTAATTTTAATTTAAGGTTTATTTATTTTGAGAAGAATTTTTGCCATCATTTGGAGTGCTTTAATTTTAATTTAAGGTTTATTTATTTTGAGAGGAATTCTTGCCATCATTTGGAGTAATACTGATATTTATCGCAGTTTTTACCCATATAGTTTTCTTGTATGAAGTTTATTTAAAATGTCATTTTGACTTATTCATTTTACTAAACATTTTTTTACTCTGGTTAAATAAATGTTTATAATTTTATAAGAAATTTTTTTAAAAGTTTCATTAGTGCGGTAATTGTTTCCGCTTTTCATATTTTTTAAAATTGCTTCATATTAAACTGTGTATACACCATTTCACGTAGCATGAAATGTAAAGTACTGTGTATATTTTTGTTTATGCAATTTATAATGAATAATGTCTAGTGATCCATATAATTTTAATTAATTAGAGAATAGCCACAACATCTTTAATTAAATAAAATTATATATTATAATTGGTTAGGGTCACATAAAGATTATTTAGACATTAAATTGTAATTAATTATACTAAATATAATAAATTTTATCCCACAGGAATTTTTATTATATTTAAGTATTTAATTAAGATAAAATTTCATGACTTACCCACAGGAATTATGAATTAATAGTTTTATCATAAAGTTCAAAATTATAAATAATTGAATAATTGAATCTGCTTGAATTAAAAATTTAGCCCACAAGCAATTTTTATGTAATTAGATTCAATTTTGAGCATGATTTACATTGGTAAAACATGAAATTTTATTTAGGCCTCAATTTTAACATAAGCGTGTGATCTTTAATGCAATTGTACAACCTGCAAATTTCTCTGAAATTCATTGTGATATTCCTGAACTTAAGGGAGATAAATATAAGGTTTGGAAGGAGAGGGTTATCCTTCATTTGGGGTAAATGGACATAGACTATGCTATTAGGAAAGATGAACCACAGGCACTCACTAATACCAGCACTGCAGCGGACATCACGTTTTATGAACGATGGGAGCGATCCAATCGTCTAAGCATGATGTTCATTAAGACTAAAATTTCAGCTGGTATTTGTGATTCCGTTGATCAGCATGAAAAGGTCCGAGACTTGTTGAAGGCCATTGATGATCAATTCGTCACTTCAGACAAGGCACTAGCAAGCACCCTAATCATGAAGTTCTCATCCCTAAGGCTCACCAGTGTGAAAGGTGTGCGCGAGCACATCATGCAGATGAGGGATACTATGGCTCAATTGAAGAAACTCAAGGTTGATATATCGGAGTCCTTCCTAGTGCACTACATCCTGAACACCCTTCCACACCAATACGGACCTTTCAAAATCTCATACAACACACATAAGGATAAATGGTCAATTAATGAACTCATGACCATGTGTGTTCAAGAGGAAGAGAGACTGGTGATGGAACTGGGAGAAAGTGCAATGCTGGCAACGCGTAGAAAGGGCAAATATCAAGCCAATCGGAAAGGGAAAGGTAAAGTACCTCCCCAAGCCGATATCAAGAAAGATTCCAAGTGTTTCTTCTGTAAAAAGAAGGGACACATGAAGAAGGAATGCGCCAAATTTCAGAAATGGGTTGCGAACAAAGGTAATCAAATATCACTTGTTTGTTATGAATATAATATGGTTAATGTTAATCTTAACACATGGTGGATTGATTCTGAACCAACAATTCACATTTCGAATTCTTTGCAGGGTTTGCAAAACCTAAGGAAGCCAGTGGGAAGTGAGGAGAGCATCTTATCAGGAAACAAGATGGGCTCGCATGTGGAAGCTATAGGAACATGTTATTTAACTTTGAGTAGTGGCTTTGTTTTAGAATTAGATAAGACCTTTTATGTTCCAAGGTTTTCTAGAAACTTGATTTCAGTTTCAAGACTTGTACCTTTTGGATATTCCTTTAACTTTTCAGAAAAATCCTTTAGTCTATTTTATAAATCTGACCATGTTGGGAATGGTATTTTGTCTAATGGTCTTTACTGCATTAATTTACAAAACAATGTCACTATGATTCAATGCATGTTCACACTGGCACTAAAAGATGTGTTATTAATGAAGATTCCTCTAAATTATGGCACCAGAGACTAGGTCATATCTCCATAGAAAGAATTAAAAGATTGGTAAATGAAGGAATACTTAATACTCTAGATTTTACTGATTTTGAGACTTGTGTGGAATGCATAAAGGGAAAACAGACCAACAAGTCAAAGAAAGGTGCCAATAGGAGTTCAGACATATTAGAGATCATACATACTGATATATATAGTCCAGACATGGACTCACATGGTTAGAGATACTTCATCTCCTTTATAGATGATTACTCACGATATATGTATCTCTACATGCTTCATAAAAAGAGCGAAGCATTAGATGCCTTTAATATCTTTAAGGCTGAAGTAGAGAAACAATGTGGCAAACAAATTAAGATTGTGAGATCAGATAGAGGTGGAGAATATTATGGTAGATACACAGAAGATGGAGAAGCACCTGGGCCATTTGCTAAATTTCTTCAAGAGCATGGGATTGTTTCCCAATACACCATGCCTAGTTCACCTGACCAGAATGGTGTAGCAGAAAGAAGAAACCAAACATTATTGGACATGGTGCGGAGTATGCTTAGCAGCTCCAATCTTCCTAAATCCTTGTGGACTGAAGCACTTAAGACGACAATGTATATATTAAACCGAGTTCCAACCAAGGCTGTTCCTAAAACGCCATTTGAATTATGGAAAGGTTGGAAACCGAGTTTGTGACATATGCATGTTTGGGGATGCCCGTTTGAAGTGAGAATTTATAATCCACAAGAGAAGAACCTGGACCCAAGGACCATTAGTGGGTATTTCATTAGATATGCTGAAAGGTCTAAATGTAACAGATTTTATTTCCCATATCACAGCACTAGGATTGTGGAATCAAGAAATGCAAAGTTTCTTGAAAATGACTTGATCAGTGGGAGCGATCAAACCAGGAACATAGTTTCTGAAAAAGATCATTCAGAATCTCAACCTTCCACCTCAACTGATAGATAGATTATTTTTCATTGCACCCCTCAAGTACAAACAGGTGTTGAACAACCAATTGTTGAAGTTCCACAAGCTGTTGACGATATTCCAGTAGATCAGGGAGTTCAAGAGTTGCCAAGAACTTTTGAACAACAAGCTGAACCACATACTTCTCAGGAAGATGATGGTACAACATTAATAAGATCTACTAGACCAAAGAGATCAGCAATTCCTAATGATTATGTTGTGTATCTACAAGAATCTGACTACAACATTGGAGCCGAAAATGATCCCGAGTCATTTTCACAAGCCATGAGTTGCAAAGAATCAGAACTATGGTACAATGCCATGAAGGAAGAGATGAATTCCATAAAGAGTAACAAACTCTGGGATCTTGTTGAGATGCCTAATGGTGCAAAAGCCATTGGATGTAAATGGGTCTTTAAGACAAAGAAAGACTCATTGGGCAACATTGAGAGATACAAGGCAAGACTTGTTGCTAAGGGATTCACTCAGAAAGAAGGAATCGACTACACGAAGAATTTTTCTCTTGTATCTAAGAAAGATTCCTTGCACATAATTATGGCAATAGTAGCCCATTTTGACTTGGAGTTGCTACAAATGGATGTGAAAATGGCTTTTCTTAATGGAGATCTAGAGGAGGAGGTTCACATGAAACAACCTGAAGGATTCCCCTCTAGTGATGGTGAGCAATTGGTTTGCAAGCTCAAGAAGTCATTATATGGTTTAAAACAAGCATCCCGCCAATGGTATTTGAAATTCCATAACGTAATTTCTTCTTTTGGTTTTGTAGAAAACATTATGGATCAATGCATATACCTGAAAGTTAGTGGGAGTAAAATTTGTTTTCTTATTTTATATGTGGATGACATTTTGCTAGCAACCAATGATAAGGGTTTGCTACATGAGGTGAAATAATTCCTCTCTAAAAGTTTTGATATGAAGGATATGGGTGAGGCATCTTATGTCATTGGCATTAAGATCCATAGAGACAGATTTCGAGGCATCTTGGGTCTGTCATAGGAAACCTATATTAATAAAATTTTAGAGAGATTTCGGATGAAGGATTGTTCACCAAGTGTAGCTCCCATTGTGAAGGGTGATAGGTTCAATTTGAACCAATGCTCGAAGAATGACTTTGAAAGGGAACAAATGAAGAACATTCCATATGCTTCTGCTGTCGGAAGCCTAATGTATGCTCAAGTCTGCACAATACCTGACATTGTATTTGTTGTGGGAATGTTGGGACGATATCAGAGTGATCCAGGTCTAGACCACTGGAGAGCTGCAAAGAAATTAATGAGGTACCTTCAAGGAACCAAAGACTACATGCTTATGTATAGACGGACGGACACCTTGGAAGTAATTGGCTACTCAGATTCTGACTTTGCTGGATGTGTTGATTCACGCAAATCAACATCAGGTTACATTTTTATGATGGCCGGTGGAGTTGTATCATGGAGGAGTGCCAAGCAGACCTTGATTGCCACTTCCACTATGGAGGTCGAGTTCGTCTCTTGTTTTAAGGCTACTTTACATGGTGTATGGCTTAAGAATTTCATTTCTGGGCTTAGAATTATGGATTCTATCTCTAAGCCATTGAGAATATATTGTGATAATTCAGCTGCTGTTTTTATGGCTAAAAACAACAAAAGTGGGAGTCGAAATAAACACATCGACATTAAGTATTTAGCTATAAGGGAACGTGTTAAAGAAAAAAAAGTGGTCATTGAGCACGTCAGCACTGAGTTGATGATCGTTGATCCTTTGACTAAGGGCATGCCACCGTTTAAATTCAAGGATCATGTAATGAATATGGGACTTGGTTCCATTATGTAGTTTCTCATTGTATGGATAATGTTATTTTAATGAAATTCTTAGTTATTGTGATGTTTTTCTCATATTTATGTGCACCTTAAGTTGATTTGAGAAAATTCATTTAAGAAGGACCAAGAATAAACATAAGGTTTATTCATTAAGAAATTGTTACCACATAAATTATAATAAGAATAAATACATAATAATACATGGAAGATAATACTCGTTATAAGAGGACTTATCGCCATGATTCATGTATCTATTACTTAATACAAATTATCAATGGGTTTTAAGATGAGACATTAAGTTTGGAAGTATGGACCAAGTGGGAGAATGTTAAGCTCCATTAAATTTTTCCCAACTGCTGCCTACAATTACGGAAGTGCATTGCAGTCATTTCCTTATTTTCTGGAAACCAACTGCAGTAGTTTCCTTAAATTACGGAAATCAACTGCAGCTAATTAATTTATTGTTGGGAGCTTCTGAAGTGGTCCATTACTCCATCTAGAGTTCTCTACCATGATTTGTGGAACACCTGACACATAGCCAACAGAAGCTTGATGGAAGCTTGGCTATATATTTATCTGTTTGGTCCCCAAGCTTACATCTCAATCCCCTTTAGTTTTTACACCATCAAGTGAGAGAGCAAAGCTTGGAAGTGCCTTCCAGATCCGTATTCTTCTTATTTCTGCTTGCGTGAGGTTGTTCTGCCCGCACAATGCCTTTCAGATTTTCTATATTTTTTTTCCTTGCGGGAAGATTGTGTTACGATATTCACTCTTCATGGACTTCGAGAAGCTCTCTGCACTCGATTGTTTAGCACGGATGACATGTGCCTATTTTGATAATAGGATTCAGTTTGTCCTTTCAGCGTAAAATATTTTTTTGTTGCTTTCTTCTTTGGAAGGATTCGTGAACAAATAACTAGTATTGAACTTGTTAGTGCATGTATCTCGATTATGAGAGTTTCATTATCGGTATTCACTCTAGTCAGCAGGCGAATTCCAGTGTCTACATGACTCGGCCTCTTGAAGCCAAATTGATCGTATTTTCAAAGAGGCAGGCTTGGCACGCTGCATCGTTTCATTTGGCGGTGTGGTCTTAGCGGTTATGAGACATTTTATTTATCTTGGCTTCCATCCTCGTACTTATGGTTCTGATCGTTTATCTGCTAAAGATATTTTGATGTGGTGAAGAGGAAAGCACTCAAATTTGAAGAAGATATTGTGAAGCGGCCTGGAAGCTTTACTTACAAAATACATTGGGAGCAAAAGTAGCATCAATGGCTGGAGGTATTTCTTCTTGGTTATTTAAGTTTTTTTGTTTTTGGATTTTTTAAAGTTTATTCCGCATTAAGTTCAGATTTAGCATTGTTTAAATTTGGTTGTTAATTAGAATAATCGTTATTTTCGCTCTCAATAGACCCATGTTGAAGGATTGTGACGTGTTCAATTTTTAACCTTGCAGGGGGTTTATTCAAATGGATAGTTGGGGTTAGCTCCCCATAGACTTCACGCCTGTGGGAGAAGCAATTTAATTATTCCGAAAAAAATGTGCTTTATGTATTTTAAAGTTTCTCTAAATATTAAAAATACAATCTATTTCACATGTCAATTAAAAATCATACCAACTTTAAATA
This sequence comes from Pinus tabuliformis, assembly GCA_031772625.1. NCBI lineage: Eukaryota > Viridiplantae > Streptophyta > Pinopsida > Pinales > Pinaceae > Pinus > Pinus tabuliformis. The sequence continues at coordinate 343,338,841 of CM062818.1, read as the reverse complement.
TGCGATATAAAATATTTGGTTTGAAATTTGATTTTAAGATAATAAAATAGGAAAAATTCTCATTAACAAATAAACAAACATTTTGTTCGGTGATTTGCGATTTTAATACTAATTAAATCTGTCAATTATAGATATGGTTAAATAAGAACATTTTATGGAAATATTTGATATGAAGTGATTTTTTTTTTTTTTTAATTTGTTTGTTTTTTTTTTTAAATAAATTGAAATTTTTTCCGGAAAAAAATATTAATTTTATTCAAGAAACAAAAATAAATTTTTGAAGATGCTAAAGTCATTTGATCATGCCAACCAAACGCTGGAGCCGAATAAGAAAATCAAACTAAAATTTTTGGGTCTAAGTGTAATAAAGATTACTTATCTACCCTTTTCTACATTTATTTTTGTCAAATTTTCACCAAAATTGTTGGATGGGAGCAATAATTACAATTGCTAAATGATTTTTATCCGCCTTCGTAAAGGTTTGTTTTTTAGAGTCCAAACTCTCATAGATGTGGGATTTTTTTACACCTCTCACCTACGATTGAGGGAGTGTTTCCTCCTCATTAGAGAAATTTTGAGGTCTAACATGGGCCTCATAACAAATATTATAAAATAATAGTGAAAATAATAAAATAAGATTAGATTACATCATCAAATTTTAGAGGGAAAAATGAAAAAATTATTTTTTCAACTTATCTCTCTGTGGTTTTACTCAAATTTCGAGTGGGAACACTCATTGGATGCGAAATTTAATTCTTCATCCAAGGAATACCCATATTGCATATTTTTGATGGACCATGCTACAAAAGCATATTTTTGATGGATCATGCTACAAGAAAAATGAGAAATTCATGAAACGACGTGATTGCAATCATGTTTTTCATGTATATTTCATTTTTCATGTAGCAGGGTCTATTGAAAGTATGCAACATGGGTACTCCTTGGATTAGGAATTAAATTCCACATCCAATAAGTTCGCCTTGAAATTTGAGTAAACCCGTAGGGAGATAAGTTGAAATTACAAGTTGAAAAAGTAGTTTTTTAATTTTTTAATCTTTTTACTGCAAAAATGATTTATCAACCCCATGGTTGACATCATTATTTTGAATCCTATTAGTTCTTATAAAGTTGATTTTGGTTGTACATTTTTTTTTGCCCATTTTAACCTCAAAATTTATCTAGCGTTTGTTGCACTATAATATCTGTTTTTTTAGAATTCCCCTAAATTTGGACAATTGTTCATGCCTTCTCTTCCCCTCCATTCAAAAGTGTGCCTTGTTGAAGTGTGCCTTATTGTTGTTGAACCTACACATTTATGTGATTCTCCACTACTTCATCATCCTCTTCTTCTAAGAGGTGCAGATCTAGAATCTTCTATCCCTTTGGCTTTTGAGGTTGTTTATTTTTCCTATTTGGAGCTTTCTTTGCCTAAGGACACATGTTTTATAAATATCCTATTTGAAAACAAAAGCTTTACCTGAATGTTGTGTTGTCAAATTATAATGTTTGGGTCCAATGAAAACTATTATGAATCAAGTGTGTGATCAGGTAAACCTTTACACATATTTTGACAAAAGTAAAAACTATTTTTTAGGTCTTTTTAGATCTGTATTTATATGAAACGATTTCCTTTACTATAATTTTGACATGGGAAACAAAAAAATCTACCAATACTATAGACATTTCCACTTTTAAAGCATGTTAAAGACAAATAGAAAGAAGCAAGATGAAACAACTCAAATTTTAAACTTGATGAAACAAGATTTCTGAAACTAATAAGCATAGTAGCAAGCTTACATACCTCTTTTACCCCACGCGAAACCCCCAGAGAAGAAACGCTGGAACCACCGTAATGACCAGAACTGAGAACCGAACAACATAGAAACACCTCCCACAGACACAGAATAGATAGTTCCATGACAATGGCAGAGATCGTAGATAGAACAAGAAATGATAGACCGAGGTTGATCCCAACAGAAAGGTATTCAGTGGTAGAGATGGACTATTATAGAGAGATATTCCTCCTTCCAGAGAAGGGAGACAAAAGAAAATTGCGAGAAACAAAAAACACACTCTTTTAACACGGATTAAAAGAGGCTTTACCTTCCAGACTTGTGTCCCAAAAATCCGGACGCGTGGAACAATAAACCCGCTTTGGAATTAGGATAGTGACCCGAAGCTTCTTCATTCTCCATCTGTCACAAGAACACTAAAAACTCTCGGTATCACATGCCTGAATTGCTTGGCATATGGCGAAATAAGGTTGGGACAACAACAAAGGTGTATCGGCTTCAGTTCATTTGTGAAGCCACAACAGTCGGAGGGTTCATTGGCGGAGGACCACGCGCAGGCCTAGAGGTTTATCATTCACCGTCTACGTTTTTTTAGGCCCCAATTGTCGATGTCATACGGAAAAACAAATTTATACTCGTCCAAAAACTATTAACAATCATGTTCAGAACTCAAATTACACATAATACATATTTCAAAATGCAATCCAATAATGATGGTGGTACGTGGACAGAACATTGTAGAAACCCAAATTACTCAGGAAGGCAAATTTTAGATTGCAATGCAATAATGATGATGATTGTATATGGACACTTGGAATTGGAATTGGAATTAGAATTGAAGTTATGTTTAATTTTAATTAATTTATAAATTATTAATTTTATTAATATTATTTTTTATATAAAATGAGTTGTTATTTAAATTATTTTTAATAATAATAACTACAAAATATTTAATTTATATATAAAATTTCTTTCTTTATTTAGAATTATATGTGTTTTGATATATAATAACATTAAAATGGTTAAAAATCTATCACTAATATTTAAAACTTTTAATTTCTAAATGAGGTTGAGGATATTTAGTCGATATCAATAAAGTTTTGGAAGTGAAAAAACAATCAGATTTTTTTTTTCATTTTCAATATAAAAGTAATTTTTTTAAAATATCATTTTTTTTGGAAAGAAATTTAATTTTACAAAAATGTGAGAATATTTTATTTTATAGATTTACTTTATATTTTTTTAAGTTATAATAATAAATAAATAAATAAAATTAAAATTGATATACATTGATAGATGTGTATTATATATATAGACATTGAATGAGTTTTCTAGAGATTATTTATAGTTTGAAAAATTACGATAAGGGGGCATCTACGTCATCAAAATCACTGGGATCATACCCGACCTTAGTCACACCAACTCTTGACATAGTTAGATTTTTTCCCACTAAGTTTTAAACCTGTAACCTTTACATCATGAAGTGACTTAAGAGTACACCCTATCCTCGTCTGTTATATGCCTCATGGGCTACCATAAAAATTTAATATTAATATTAATATTAATTAATATATAATTATTTCCAGGGACATATTCCAAATTCCCAATTCTCATTTAAATTTAGCCAGAAATCTCCATTAATACATTGAAAATGAAGATTAATATTCATAAAGATTAATATTACTAGTATAATCATCACTACTTCTAATACAAAATTAAAAACTTTTGAAATTATGTTAATTTTCCATTTATTAGTTGTAGTAATTAATCTATTGCAAGTGGTTGAGTCCTCAAGCTTGATTTCATTATGACTCTTTGATTCGACCAACCATAACTTGTGATCGAATGGTTACTTTTTAATGGTGGGGATGCAAACACCTATTTCATCTTAAACAATATTGAAACCCTACAAATAGAAGAATAAACTCAATTATGCAAACTCTCCCATCACCAAAAAAAACTTTTACAAGTGGTTATTGGTAATAACATGAAAGCCACCTCGGGGGAGGTAGGAGTGGGAGGGCTAATTTTCTACCCCGAAAGAAAAATAGACCTCAAATTTGCATGGGTGTTGGGGGAATTCTCTGATAACCAGGGAGAGGCACTAACACTATGACAAGGACTAAAACTAGCTCTGACAAGAGGCATTCATCAAATAACCATATTAGGTGATTTGATGCTAATTATTCAAAAATTCCACGCGGTTAAAAATCATAGAGAGGAAGATTTGTTGCCCTTGGATACATGGATTAGAAGTCAAATTCAAAAAATTGATTCTATATCTTTTTTTGATATAAAAAGAGAGAATAATAAAATTGTAGATGAGCAAGCCAATAAAGACACCTGTCTTGAGCAAGGCGTTCTTCTCCTAGATCAAGGAGATCCCACATTTCATTATATACCATGAAGCCTGAATGGAAGAATAAATTAGAGGTTGGGAATAATTTAATTAGCAAGGTAAAATGGAGTGAACAGGCACCGAAACCTGTCTTGATGATAATTATTAATATAGCTAAATTTTTAATGACAATTCCAAAGTGATGGTCCTTGATCTCGGAATAGATTCACATTGCCTCTCCAGGTGGATATCGAAGATGGTTTTTATCACTTTCAAGGACTACATATGTCATTCGACATGCAAACCGACCTTGGGATATATCATATCCTAGGTCAATAACACATTCCCTCACCTATAGATTAAATGTGGAATGTATGATCATTGGGTGAAAGATAAGTCGCAAGACATCAACGATATCAATTGGAAATTGCGCTTCAAAGTCATTCAATGTAATTCAATGCATATGGGGATTGGAATTGGGAGCATCCCGGGCTATGAATGGCGAGTGATGAAGTTGGAGTTTCTCATAATCTCATTAAATTCTCGTTTGTTGTTAAGTATGGCATCTCCATTCAAAGCAGGTGGTGATAATTCTCGGTCGGCTCAAGCAGTGATCTCGCTGGAGGATAACCTAGCCAAATTAGATAGATTTGGGGATCAAATTGTGGTGGAAGTGCATTCACATTTCTCCTTATTAATATGAGATATCAAGGAACTGAGAGAGGATGTAGAGAGACTCAGACTAACAGTGGTCAATCTGGCCATGAGGGTTGAGAACCTTGGTTCAAAGGTAAAAGGGATAGAAGTGACAATTGATGTCACAATCGTGGGTGTTCTCAAGGAGGTATTTTGACTTCAAGGTCCTCCCCCAAGTGGAGTAGAACCATTAGGCGAGCCGAGGAGCAGTCGAACCTAGATCTTATAATGTAGGCAGTGGAAGAAAATGGCAATGAAACAACAGTAAGTAGGTCTCCAAGAATGTAGTCCTTTTTTTAGAATATTTTTAGATAAATGTTATGTAAAAAAATATTATATAATGGCCTATTTTGGAGAGTGTATTGGATAAATATTGTTAGAGGCATACTCGGGTATAGGAAGGGTTTTGAATGTCCATGATCTTGGGTCTAGGTTAGAATCTTAAAATCTTTGACGTTACCAAACGAAGAATCTCAACAAGAACTACTTTGCACAATGGAAAATATAAAACAGTAAATCACATATTCACAAGTATAGACAATTTTTAACAAATATTGTACAATAATGTACAACCCAATCTTTGTTGTATTAAACCAATCTGAATAATACAATAGTCTATGCAATACAAGGTACAATGACAATTTTTGATGCAACCTCTATGTTGTATCTTGTCTTGTCGATCCTTCGCTTATGTAATGCTCTCTAGTTTCCCCTTAGTCCTTCAAAGGACAACACATAGAGACTCAAAGAGGGTTGTCACTTAACCCTATTGTAAGTTGCTTCTATTGCAATGAAAATGGGCTAATCTCATCTAGTATCTAGGTTGGCCAATACCTGAGCTCCAATCTACCTTATAGTAGCCTCTTTCATCCATCAAAGAGCTACTCATAAGGCTACAAACTTCACCCAACCTTTAGTTATCTTCGTCACTTCTAGACTGCTACTCTAGGGCTACTTTGGGTGGCAAACACATTGCCCTCCACCAGATCAATGGCTCCCAATTCTTAATTGTAAGCTATCCTCCTAGGATAGACTTTTGACCTCCATTAAAAGTCCTCCTAAATGGCACCCATAGGCTGCTAAGCACATTGATCCAAACTAATCCACAAAACATGGATCTAACACCTATAAGTGGCACCAAAATACATACCTTCAACTCATTGTTTGAGGTCTACCGCAATCTGGGTTTGGTTAGGGCACAAAACACAATACTTAACATCACTCACAAAATCATACAACAGTCCCTTTATTTAATGTGGATTGCTTTCACCTTAGAGTTGCTACCCTACACTGGTTTTCCTCTAGTTTTGTTGTAGGAAATAGGCCTTACGACCCCTCCAATAAGCCTAATATAGACTCGTGTTATCCCTGTAATAACCATAGGGCCTACGACTCACATAACCAACAAATATTCCACCTCCAAACAACCCTCAAGCAATCCTTCCTGGCCTCGACCCTCTAGCAAAGATCCTCGACCCTCCTTCCAGCAAATTGGTCACCCTAACATGGCCCTGAAACAGTCTCTTGTTCCCACACTATTATTCCCTCCTTTGTTGCAGCCCAAAACAGAGAATAAATCTCTCCTCCAACGAGTTGTCACTTGTAATGTGTTTCAAAAATGGATGCTCAAATGCCTCCTCCTCACCTCTTATTGACAAACATAAGAGGGATCCTCTAAAAAATCATACTTGGGACTTGTACAATTGTCACAAGGCTAAATAACATTAAGTTGAATCTGACACTTCTTGTGCAAACCCACACTTTGACTTCAAAAATTCATATCTCACTAAGGAAAACTAGAAATTAGATGATTCTTGAAGTATTGGATCCTTCTTTCTGCCCTCTATCATCTCATCCATCACATGTCCAAAGTGCTCCATAGAAATTCCCCAAACATGATTGGTCCAAAATTCCAAGCTTGGGTTCGAAGCCCACAAGTGACTTTTGTGGCACTTTTCCCTCCAAACCCCAAACCCTAGGGCTTGGAGTACCTCCCAAGCTACTCAAAAATCAATACTCCCTCTTAGCGAGGGAGGTAATTCCAAGACAAGGAATTAACTCATCATGATCATCACTACTCGCAACACTTGCCCAACTCTTGGCGCTCACAATTGCAGTAATCCATGTTCTGTGAGATACGCCTGTCTCGGAAGTGTCACTGTCACTGGAAGCATCTGGGGCACAGGTGGTCTCAAGAAAATTTCCAAAGGCCTAGGAATCCCTTGACTGGTTTTGGTGGGATACACGATAAATCCTAACAATGGAGTCTTGGTTTAGGGCCTAGTGATCTGGTGTGGATTGCGGTAAAGCTTGAGATACAAGGAGACAAAAAATTCCTCAAGGATATTGATGGAGTGCAGAGGAATTCCAAGCTCGGTTTGGTTTTATTATCGCGGTGCTAGTTTTGGTGAGATCATAGTTTGGTGAGGGTGGAGGTGGTTTAACCTTTGGATTCCCTTGGTATTTTTTGGAATGGTTTATCCATGAGATCTCGCATTCATGCTTGGAATATGGCATGAGGGTGGCTGGCTAAAAGAAATATTTGGTTCAGCCATGTCTATGGTAGGGTGGTACGTGGAAGTCCCGAACCTGGTTGGCTCTTGCCTATGTTTAATAAAAAACTAAGTTATCTTATTTTTAGGAGGTCGAGTCTTGTCATAGTAGCCCCTCATCTCATGTTTATTCCGGGTAAGTCGGTGAAAGTGGGTAGATATGAGGGGAGACGTCGTTACAATAATCATAATGACTCATTTCCAATATCATTTTAACGGCTTGCCAGGATCTTAAAGAGTCCTTGTCAAAAGAACAATATCGTCTTAATCGCTTGCCAAGATCATAAGGTCTCCTTACTAAAAGAACAATACCATTGACATAAAGAAGAAGAGTGATAAGTTTTCCAATAAGGGTTAGCCCAACACAATCTAATTACTGTAAGAACTATTCTACTTAGCTTTCAATATATATACTAAAAAATAAAAAACCAGTTACATTTTTATTTAACTTCATATTACAATTAATTTCTTTTAACCAATTCTCAAATAATTACTTTATTTTTTATAATTTAAATTCATATAGAATTAAAGTAAATTAAATTAAAGTTAATAAAATAAATATGTATTTAAAATAAGTAAAGCGTAACCCACACTAATATATAATTAAAATAGATATTATTCAAAATTGTGAAACATTTAAACAATTCTGTGAAAAAATGTATATTAGGCATTTTGACCATTTCGACCATTGTAGTTAATTATATATGGGTTAGTTAAGTATTTATAAATGTTATTATTTTTTTATTTATTTTTTATTTTTTATCATAATATGTAATCACATTCACACAGTCATATAATTATGTGGCATTTATGAATTTGCTAATAAGTTTTATAATATATTTACTTCTCAAGCTATTTTATTTTGTTAATTGTTTGGTCCATTCTCTATTGATTTCACTTGGCCATCTTCATGATAATGTCATGTAATACCACCCTTAAGACTGAAAATGTGAGAGAGAATATAATTAACCATAACATAGCAACACACATATAAATCATAACCTATGATTTATTTTTGAAAACCCTAACCCAAAGCATATTCCCTTGAAAATCAATCTAAATCATCAATTAAAAAATTCAAATAAAAAAATCAACAAATCTTCACCCACTTTAAGTTGAAATTATAACGTAACAACAACACTTACAATTTTTTGAAAAAACCAACCATAAAACTTTGATTATTATTTTCTTAAAATTAACCAAACAATTAAATAAATCACACATCCACTTAAAACCTTATAATAGAAAAATTCCTAACCCTACCATATGTTTAAAAACCACTTACTATAAGCCTAACAACTTTTACTTGATGATCGAGACAAGTCTACCTAACAAAAAAAGACCTCCAGTACCATTGTAGCATGCAGCCTGAAGAAAAAATCTCTTTCAGTAAATGAAAAATTGATTATCGGTGGATGCAGAAAATAGGGCTCCAAATTTTCTTTGGAAATACTAAAAGTAAGATAGTCTTGGAGATTTAGACTAACAGTGAAAATACAGGACGAATTGTAGCTCAAAATGACCTAGCCAATTTTTTTGGTTGACTTTCTTGGAAAGCCTATCCAAAAACCTTTAGTTTCCGGTCTTCCCAATCCAGTTCGAACAGATCTTCTTCAGGTACTATGGAGCCTCTGTTTCTTGTAACATATTACACTCTCACCAACAAGGCACTGTAATATAATGGATATCCTATTAAAGTTATTGGTAGTCATGGCAGTGAACAGGGCATGCTTCTCCAAGGTCTACTCCTTTAAAGTTGTTAGCACTTGATTCTGAAATGTGTTATACATTAGAAGGCCTGGAGCATTGAAGGTTATCCACAATCTCGCAATAGATACAACCCTCTTATACAAACATCCCCTCTTATACAATCTGAAAATGGTTTTTGAACTTGTCGCCACTAGTACAGCTACATCCATAGCACAGATAGAAGATGTTGCAAATTGTTTGGGAGCAGATTGTGCACCTCAATATGTGGAAATAAAACAAATTCAGGAACTTGGAGATATGTCTTGGGAAGCATTAGCAGAAACAATCCATTCAGCAAGGCAGATGCCAGGACTACTTGCATCAAGATTTCAAAAACCTTGGAGAAACTTTGTCAATATTTTGGAGGAAGACTGAGGAAGCTTGGAATGGTGTGATTGAGCACTTGGAAATATTCAGAAAGGACCTGAAATGGTAATTAATGAAATTATTTCTCATTGTCTTGGTACTGCCAGGACAAAGCTTGCATAGCATCAACTCTTTCGGGACTTGTTCGTGGTAATCCTGTGCATCAAATTACAAAAATTATCCATGATCCTCTGTTAATATTTTGAGGACTTGACCACATTACATATTAATTTCCCGTTTCTTTTTGAGTTTGTTATTGATTAATGTAGCAATGTAGGGAGACTGCGAGTTAGTATTTGAAATATGTCATATTAACATAATTTATGGTTTTTTTGACTTGTAGTATCGATAAGCTATGGTATTGGTATTGGCTATAGTATTGTAACAAATCTATGATAAAGTTCACGTGAATCTTCATTGTCAAGAATATTGTTCCATGTTTTTTTCATGGTTAATAATATTGTTACATGGTTTATAATTTTATTTATTTTTATTAAAGGATTTTAGCTTGAATGGTTTGGTGAATAATTCGTGTTTCAAGTAGCTATAGACATGTTGTAATTGGTTTGTTTGTGGCATTTCTAAAAAGAAGTTATTCTAGAAATTCATTTTTCAATTAAAAAAAAATTTACTTACTTTTATGAAATAATTTGATCACATATGCAATATAGAGATTTATCTGAAAAGTAGTTATGTCTTTCTACTCTTTTAATTGAATAAATTAATTTAATTAAAAAATGCCATAAATATAAGTTATGATTTTTTTGTACACTTAATATTAATATGTTATGGTATTGACCCTAATATTGTAATAAAGCCATGATAAAATGGGTTGAATCTCTATGTTTAAAAATATTGTTACATGTTTTTTTAAATATACATGTTTCACTCACAAATTAATTATTTTTATAATTATTAATATTAATAATTTAAAAATAAAAGTGTGATTTAGTTAAATTTTATAATGTTTTCTAATTTCAACAATGTAAAGTGCATGTTTGACGCTTATAAATATTTATCAATCATTTAATTTATATGATTACATTAAGTATATAAATATTTAATTTATATCTAAACACGTGAAAAACACTCATTATAAAATAGAAAATATTTATTAATATAATAAACATCAAATTATACACATTTATGAAATCATTCAAAATTAAAACATATCTATATGGCTTTTTTTTCCCCTGGGAAAAAGTCGTAATTTTCATTAAGATTAAGAAAATTACATTTTGCAGATGCCGAAGCATATTCATATGCAGGCAGTTGCCTGTCGAGTTCATAATAACTGGTAAGAGTATAAACAAGATATCTCCACGCAGGGAGCATTTCAAAATAAGTCTAACTGTGATCAAAATTGTGGCTGGCTCTTCGCAGAGAGCGATATATAACTGCTGAATATAAACAAAAAGTTGTACTGATTCTTCTGTCTAACAGTGTCTATCTACATGCTATAATAATCAAAACTGATAAAGTAAGGGCTTTATGGCCCATTTTCCATCTGTTCATCAAAAGGGCGATGATAATACTGATAAAAAGTGCCCTCAACTTCCTCTTGGATCCACCAATCTTCACCTACTCTGTGCGCTGCCTCTTTGGAGAGCTGATCTGCAATGGTGTTTTGCTCCCTGTAGATGTGATGGCAGACAAAGGATTCAAAAGAAGTTGTCAATCTCTTTGCTTCATCAAGAATATGTCTTAAAGAAAAAGCATGACAATATGATGCATCATTGAGCCAATTACAAACAATTTTAGAGTCTCCAAATATCTGTAAGTGTCTGCAGTTTTTTTGGATAGCAAAATGGATGATGTGTTTGGCTGTGCTAAGCTCTGCGAAGTTATTAGTGCCTCTGCCAAGGTTGATTTGGAGTTTGTAACAATGCTTGTCATTAAGATGGAGTATAGTTCCCCCCCGCATCCATCTTCTTGAGCTGAGCCATCGAAATAAGCCCAAGGTTTGGTTTTGTCGATGGGCACAGGTCTGAGGGTTCTCGGTGGGGCGGGGTGGTCTTCTTCAGGTAGCATGTTGAGATCTGCGACCGTATGGAGGATGATAGAGGGCCAGTGAGGATCTTTGAGATTGAAGATTGACTGATTCCGGGCGATCCAGATAGCCCAGCAAGCCAGCAGAGGCAGATTTTTAGCCTTTCCTGTGTGCTCAAGGCACCAGTTAGACCATGCCTCAGGAAGGTTATTCCCGTGCCATTCTTTCAGAAGTGGGATATGTGAAGACAGTGATTGCCAAAGAGTTTGGGAAGAGTTGCATGAAAGAAACAAGTGTTCGGTGCTCTCTTCAGCATCATGACAGAGGTGGCAGCGGAAAGGTCCATAGAAGGACCGCTTCATGAGGTTGGAGCCAGTAGGTATTTTGTCAAATAGGATATTCCACATCAGAAGTCTCGTCCGAGGTGCAGCCTTAAGCTTCCAGATCGCCTTCCAGGTAGGTTGAATGTCTGGGGGCTTATAAGGTTCCATGAGCCTGAGATATCCCAGTTTTGGAGTATAAACACCATGTTTAGCATAAGCCCAGATAATCTCATCAGGTCCCTCAGTGAGTCTGATTTGCGCTTGAGTGAGAGCAGCAGTATAATCCATCCATTCGTTAATCCATTGTTGAGGCAGGTCTATTGCTCGGGCGGATAACCAAGCCTGCTGGAGGAAGGTGGAGTTGGCTTGATCACCAATGTGTTTGATATGAGTAATTCCTCTGTCATGGAGATGTCGGATGAGATCTGCAGGTAATCTGTGGGCGTTACCACATCCGACCCATGGGTCCACCCCTACCCGAACAACATTCCCTTCCTTAATACGCCATGTGATTCCTTCTCGTAGCAGAGGTATGGTGTCTATGACAGCTTTCCAGATATTGGAAATTTGGTGATTATTTCCCTGTCTAGTGCAGATCCAATCTAATACGGATTGAGGCTTAATATATTTTGCATATGCCACCTGTGACCAGAGGCTGTCTGATGTGAGTAATCGCCATCCGAGCTTGGCAGCCAATGCCTTTGAGAATATAGCCAGTCTCTTGATGCCCCAGCCACCCCATCTTTTAGGCTTGGTGATGGTGTCCCATTTTACCCAAGCAAAAAGTCGCCCCGGCTGGTGTCCTTTCCATAGGAATCTACAGCATATGCTTTGGAGCCTGTTCAGGATGCCCCTTGGTATCCAAGCAAGGGCCATCCAATAGACAGGTGTGGCTTCAATTACAGCTTTGATGAGTACTAATCTGCCTGCCCGCGAGAGGTATCGATGATACCAGACCTGAAGCCGCTTCTCCACTTTTGTAATAAGCCATAACCAGTCAGCAATTCTGTAGCCAGATGGTTTAAGTCGAAAACCAAGATATTTTATACCATCGGTTAGATTCAAGTTGACAAATGGAAAGCGCTGTGTGGCATAGGTGATTTCATGAACTGAGCATCCAACCGATGTGATAGTGGACTTATTATTGTTGATCTGCATTCCAGTGGCATGCTGAAATAGGAGGAAAGAGTTATGTAATGATGAGGTGTCACCGATGCTGCCATTCAGGAAGATTAAAATATCATCAACGAATAATAGGTGTGTGAGGAAGAAATTGTCCACAATTTTGATGCCTGTAAGTTGGTGCCGATCTCTGGTGGATAAAATAATCCGACTCAGCCCTTCCATAATCAGGAGAAACAGCAGCGGTGAGAGAGGACATCCCTGCCTAAGTCCTCTCTCAGAAGTAAAGAAGGGTGTAGCTTCCCCATTGAGTAATACGCTGTAAGATACATCAGTGATACAACTCATCGTCCATTTGATGAAATCATATGGGAATCCAAGATGAGTGAGTAGCAATCTAAGATACAGCCAGTTTGTTCTGTCGAAAGCCTTGGATAGGTCTACTTTGAGAATCATTCCCTTCTGCTTCTTGATCTGTAGGGAGTGTATGAGTTCTTGAGCAGTAGCAATGGCCTCATGGATCTGTCTATGATGCAAGAAAGCAAATTGCTCAGATGATATGTGCATAGAGAGGATGGGCTTTAGGCGATTGGCAATAATCTTATAGAGGCAGTTGCAGAGTGATATGGGGCGAAAATCATCGAAGGAGTTCGGGTCATCGGTCTTAGGAATGAGGGCGATGAAGGTGGATTTGATAGCAGATGATATCCGACCTCTTTTCCTACTGTCCTCCACAATGTTCAAAAGGTCATGGCCCAGAATATCAAAGAAGGCGATGTAGAATTCAATGGTCCATCCATCCGGGCCAGGGCTCTTGTCCTTTTTGAACCATTTCAGTGTAGCTTCCAGCTCTTCCATGGTCACCTCCTTCTGTATCTCTTCCGACATTTCCTGATCCACATATCTAGGAAATAGTTCTGCCACTCTCATGATTTCCAAAATGTTTATGATACCAGGCGCCTTGTATATACCCCTAAAGTGCTCATTGGCAAGCCTGGCCAAGTTCTGCTGGGATGTAATAGTTTGGCCGCGATCATCCTTTAATTCCCAAATGGTATTGATTGCTTTACGACCATTGGCAAATTTGTGATAAAATTTGGTGTTGTTGTCTCCCTCAGTGAGCCAAATAGCCCTGCTCCTCAGTCTCCAGCTTTCTTCTCTTTCCTTCAAGATCTGTGAGCGCTTGGCGATAAGGAGGTTATACTGATCCTTGTGCTCCTGTGTAGTGAAGGTCCCAGCTGTCGAATTTTCAAACTCAGCAATGACCCTTTCCGCCTCATTGAGTGTGAGGTTATCCTGGATTCGCTTCTGGTGTGCCCAGTTTTTAGTGATCTGCTTGAGTTCTGTGAGTTTCCTAACAAAACCAGCTGATAGTTCCTCATCTTCCCGGTTGGGATTGTTCTGCCAATATTCATGAACCAGCTGAATATATGAAGGATCTTGTAGCCAGGCTGCATTGAATTTGAATGGGCTCTTGATTTTGTGAGTGAGGCCATCTGCCTCCAGGAAGATAGGCCTGTGATCGGATAATCCGCCAGATCCTACCCATTGACGAGTTCTGGGGATAATATTATATAAAGGCTCCTTTATGAGGAAGCGATCGAGCCTCCTGGCCAAACTCTGATCTCCACTTCTATTATTTGACCAGGTATACTGAAGACGAGCAGATGGGATGTCCACCCAGTGGTGGTCCTCCAAAAGGGAGGAGATGGTATCAGAGAGTGAATCGACTTGTGCCATGTGCCCCCAGGATTCGCAGTAACCCAGGGAAAAATTTAAGTCCCCCCCCAATATAATGTTATCCGCTTGAAAAAGCTCAGATCCAAGAAGGGTTCTCCAGAAGGTGGCACGATCGGAGCAAGGGCCATAGACATTGATGATGCGAAGATCCCTCTCTATAGTATGAGCAAAAATGTCAAGGCCTATGAAACCCTTGCCTCCCCAAAAATTGCGAATGTCCACTGATCTATGGCAAACCCCTATAGCCAGGCCTCCGGATCTCCCTGATGCATCCAGTGCGTGGAAAGTCCAGTTGGGGAGCCAGGAGGAAAGGGAGTGAATGAGGGAATCCGCTAGACAGAGGGTTTCTTGCAGGAAAATAATATCCAGTTGAGCCGAGGTTAGCAGCCTCCTGAGCGCTAGTTTTTTGGTTGAACTAGCAAACCCTCGACAGTTGAAAGAGAGAATCTTCATGAGGGGGGGGGAGGAGGGCCATCCTTTGCTCTAAGGGCCCCAAAAATTGTTTGTTGTCGCCCAAGAGCGACCTCCTCATCAGCAGTATGTCTCGCTTTTGTGATTCGGGAGGGACGACCTCGAGAGGTCTTATGAGAAGTAGGGGAACTGACAGAGTCGAGCCCGACTACATCCAGGCCTCGATCTTTAACCCGTGGGCGAAGGGAGTAGCGAGGAGATGACTGGGTGGTAACCAGTGTCGATGTGATCAATGGAGGGGGAGCCAACGGAGGAGGGGGAGGAAGCGTGCACGTGAGGGATGATTGTGTGTGAATGAGTGATGCATGAGAAGCAGCAAATGGAAGGGGATCAGAGCACAAGGGGGTACTTGATATGTCCGATGATGTGCAGGATGCAAGTGATGACAAAGTGATAGGAGATAAAGACATACCCGTAACCGCCGAGTCCACCGGAGGGGGCATCGGATGCTCAGGAGCTGCTGAAGATGAGGGCGGAACAGAGGTGGCTGTAACAATGACTGCAGCTGCGTCCCCTGGCTCTCCCTGGGGGGCATCATCCCTCTGGTTGCGCACTTGAATCTCTGGTGGCTGATCAGGTTGCTGAACCGGGGGTGCCATCTGAGTAGGATCAGTATACTCATCCTTTCCGTTCCTTTGCGCTTTCCGGAGGAGTGGGCAGTCCTTGTAGAGATGCCCAACTTTATGGCACCTGCGACAACGGTAGGGAATGCCCTCATAATCAATTATCTGTCTACGGGCCGTGTCTCTCCACTGGATAGTAATGTGCTCATAAAGACCGCCCCTGGTGTCCATGTATATGAGGATCCTGGCATAAGCCATCATGCCAGTCTGGAGATAAGATTTGTCGTAGCCCATATATGTGCCGAGTGAATTACCAATGCGCTTGAATATTTCTTCAGACCAGTATTGTAGAGGAAGGCCCGGGAGCCGAATCCAAATAGGTCCGACCCCAATCTGCTCTGTCTCAGGATCAAACAAAGGTGTCCATCTCTTTAGGAGCACAGGCGCATGCTCAAAGTGCCAATGTGAGGACAGAACCCAGTTAGTATGGTCAGCACGCGCGAATCTTAGTGCGAACCATCCTCTCACAAATGTCTGCACAAATGGGATATCCACCAGGTGATGTCCCCAAACCTCGGTTGCCCAAGCCTTCAATCGTGCCGCCGAATAGCTGCGACCCCTGATGCGACCGACCAAGACCCGATCTGCAAAGTCCATCGCTTCGCCCCACTGTATGTCCTCTTCCAATCTGAGGAAGTAATCGTCCTCTCTAGATTTGAAACACTTAGATTTCCTTTTAGGGCCGCCAGGAGGGGGAGGGTTCAACGATGGTCCGGGGGCCGGAGCAGAGGCATGTAATGGAACCGAGAAATGATGGGAGGCAGGGAAATCCGCAGGGATTTCGTGACCGGCAGCAGGAGGGGGGCCCGAAAGCGGGGGTACGGAGGTAAAACAACCGGAGGAGGGACCAGGATAACCCAAGGGGCCGGATGAGGATGGAAGCAGAGTAGGGTTGTGCGGTAAACGGGAATAAGTGCCGGCTACTTGAGGGTCTAAACCGGGGTTAGGGTTTAGGCAATCAGTGACGAAACCGAGGGTTGCCGGCGAGAGAGGAGGCGTTGAGAGGGCCGGCCAGGTGGGAGGTTCGTCCGGGAGGACCACAGGTAGAGATCTAGACGATTCGCCATGCGTATACTGTGAGAAATTCTCGGAGAAGTCTTCGTAAAACATACCTTCTGAGCTGGCAAATGGGGTTCGCCAGATGGGGACCCCCTCCATCGGGTCAGCGGAGTAATCAACGGCCTCCAGATCATCCATGGCCAGCTGCGTCTCGGAACGGCGAAAACCTTGAGGAAACGAAGAATCCCGGAGAAAAGGACAGGTTGCAGTTAACGGACCGATGAAGGGTGAAAATGAAACCGCCACAGGAGAGACCGGAAGTCGTAGCTCAGGTAGAGCATATCCCCGCAAGGCGCGATGCAACCGGAAGGTGACAGTAAACGGCGGAGAGGAGGACGGAGGTTGCGGTCGCGGCGTGAAAGAACGGAGTGCGGCGGGTTTCAGCAGCTGCAGGGTTCACAGAAACCCTAACCTAACCCTGTTCGCGAAATAACCCTACCCGTCTCCATCCCGACCCCCGGCACAAACCTATATGGCTTTTAAAATTAATAATATTCAAATTTAAACCATATCTATATCACTCTTAAAATTAATAATATTTTCTTAATATGAAAAATGAATGGTTCACATTTTCCCACAGATTATATATATTTTCCCAAATGAAAAAATGAATTATTTCTATTTTTTATTAAGAAAAAAATCAAATATATAATAAATATATATTTTCAACATAACTACTCAATATGAAAAGTATTTTTGTAATAAAATTTGTTTATCTTGTCCAGAAGATAAACCACATTCTGGTTTGAAATGCTTTGATCAAATATTTTCAATATGATTTTTCCTGAAAATCTACTTAATATTAAAAAGTATCCTGATAATAAAATTTGTTTTTCCAATTTAAATGAGTAATTACCATATATCTTTTTGTAAAATATTGATAAGGCTACTTGTAACACTAAAATTTGTAAAATATTGATAAACTACTTGTAACACCAAGCTAAAATTAGTAATAAGACTTTTCATACTAGTATCTTCTTACCTTAAAAATGTATAAATAACCCCTAATATAAAATAACTACACAAATAGATTCCAAACATTGACCAAAAAAAAAAACTATTAAATACTTCCTTTTCAAACCCCATGACTCTCAATACTCAAACTCCATGATGAATTGGATGACTCTCAAACCCCATGATGATTGTGCCTTGCAGAATCAGCTCCACATTTGCATTGTAAGGAATCGGTTTTCATGAGAATGCTCATGGTCTGGCTGGACCTATCATTATGCAGTCGTTAGTGTAAGGTTTTGTATAACAACCGTCGCCTTCCACGACTGTGAACTCGTGATTTGCTATGGCGAAGAATAACTCGTCGTTTAACGCTGCATAGACCAGACGGAGAAGGTAAGTCTTTCCAGCATCCACGCGTTGAACGAATGTATCTGCATGTTTACAAGTCAAAGTAATAATGGTATTAGTCAGGCCCACGGGAAAATATTACTCTATTACAACGGGTGGGATATCACTTTTTTGTCATAAAGGGGATATAATTTGTTATTTTTCCACGAGAAAATCTAATCTAATTTTTTATTTAAAAAATAAATTTAAATGGAAAGTAAAAGTTTATTATAAATTTGAAAATAAGTTAGGTTAATAATTTTAATGTAAAGTATTTTTTTGTGCTAAGTTATATGAGTCCTAATCTAACCTAATTTCTAATTTTCAACCAAGATTAAACTGTTTGGTTGAATTTATTTTCTAGTCTAGAACAAAAATTTAAATGATGTGATCAAGATTAAATAATTTGATTCAGATAAGAAGAAAAAGTTGTGGCATAAAAGCAAACTGCACATAGACCTTTGTTATTACAAATGGAATTTTTCATGAAGTGGCACTTTAAACAAGCACGCTTATTCACATCTTTTTTACTTTTGTTTGATGGGGTTCTATTTCATCTCTTTCTATTTTTATTTTTTTATTTTTTTTATACCCTCTTTTAGAAAATAACAATTAACTTATCAAAAATAAAGTATGTTACAACACCCCTGATAAGAAAGGTGTAATTGTTAGGTAATCTTATGGGGCCATTTCCATATCCTTCCATAAGCTTGTTCACCATCCCATGTTTTCTAAGCTATTACATGTATTTGAAATTCAAGTGTCCAAACCCTTCATGCCAAATTCTACTTTCATTGTTTGCATGTGTTAGTAGTAAAGCAATATGATTAAGGAACAAATTGAGAAAAAAATATGCAAACAATACTTGATAAATGACCTTACCAACTGCAATTTTGGAGTTATTCTACATGTCATATATACTCATTGATTCTAAGGTGAATACAACTCTCCTTTCGGTTATAGTATGTGTCATTTAATACATGGAGAGAAGATTTATTGGAAAATTTAGAATATGCATCACATTCTCAAAACTTCCTTCTCCAAGATCTACCCTCATGTAGTTTTCTCTATTGGAGAATCATTTCCCATGAGAATAGGAGGACCAAGATATGGTTTTAAAGATGAGAGATCATTTTTTGTGGCTTCCATGTGAGGTGAAGCTCCAAAAATATGATCCATGCATTAGAACTAGAAGAATGAATAAAAAATAATACATGTGCATCCCTGCTTATTTCAAGTTCTCTTTCTCACTACTTCTTCTTAGCATTATTTAAATAAAGTCACCAACATTGTTTCATCGAAGGTTCTAGGCCATGAGATGAATTCTCTTCTTCATGCATCATTATTTCAGATGGTAACCATGGTTGTAATAACTACATTTTGATTTCCCCTTCCTCCCCTTTACTTTGAGCTGATAGATTCATATGGAAGTTCGGGATTTTCCTCCCTTTCTTGGATATGGTTCTTTTCCTTTCCTTTGCCTTTAGATTTCTAATTGGATTTTAGTTCGACCTCACCTCTTTCATGCACAAAAAGTGCATAGACATTGGAAGTTTTCAATATGCCTATTTTTATGAGCTTACCCTGCTCATGTATCAGGGACTTAATAAAAGAATCAAGTACAAGCATATCCCATTATGAACATTTTGAGTTAAACAATGAGCCTCAAAATGAAATATGTATTAATAAAATCAACTTTAAAAGAACCAGTAGGATTCAAGATGATGTTGTCATCCATAGGAATATATATTTTGGAGAGAAAAGAAGAAAAATATTTTTTTAACCATATTTTTTACTTATATCCTTATAGGTTTACTAAAATTTCAAGTTTGGGCACTCATTGGATGTTGAATTCGATTACGTGTCCAATAAGTACCTACTCAACATACTTTTGAGTAGGCTCACAGCGATAAAAAATAAAAATACACTTTTTTCATGTATTTTGTTTTTTTCTCGGTGTGGGTCTATTCAAAAGTATGTCGAGTGGGTACCCATTAGATGCATAATTGAATTTTTCATTCTACAAGTGCATGCACTTGAAGTTTGAGTAAATATATAAGGAGATAAGTAAAAAATTTGGGTTAAAAGTAATTTTCTTTCTTTTCTTTTAAAAATACATAACCCTTAATTTATTATTTTTACTATTTTTTATTATTATTTTTACTATTTTTTTATTATTTTACTCATGAGGCCCATTTTATATCTTAAAATTCCCCTAATGCTAGGTTGATCCTATTGCAAGCATGACAATGTGAAAAGTGGAGGCAAATATAACGTACTCTGGACCTATTTTTGATAATATGGCAATAATTGGTTGACTTTATTTCTTGGATTTGTTTATCTCAATTTTTTTCAAATGGGGTAACAAAGATTTGAACCTTGTAAATAAATATTGAATATTTTTTAAATTTCTTGGATCTAATGATTTGAGCTCATTTTCGAGGATGTGACCCCGCATCTCATCCTGCTTCCAAAAGAGTGTCTCCAAAGTGGTCCAAACTTGATTTGGAGTGGATTGTGCTTCAACATGAAAAAATAATAATGGAGAAATTGATAAGCATATGACACCGAAGACCTTGTCTAGGGTGTCAAAATATTTGGATTTTTCAACTATGAAAATTGCTTTGATATTTGTTGTCATGGCTATCTAATACAAGCTTATACTTTTAAGCTGAAGTAGAATATTTGGATTCTATTTGAAATAGCTATATGGTATTAGAATTACAGAAGGTGGGAACTCCCTTCTCTCTAATAGCTCCAATATTCAGTACCTATAAATAAATTGCTTATGTTCCTTCTTCCTAGCCCTTTTGGATTCAAATACCATGTAAAATTGTAGTTGAACCTACACAAAATGAATCTAGCTAGAAAACAATAAACAAAACTTGCAAGGAAAGATGAAATAAAATTGATAAAGAAAATAATTAATGAATTTTATTCATGCATAGAAAAGAAAAATTATAAAAGAATACAATTCAATGCAATATATTCTACATGGATAAAATAATATAGTAGTGAGTCTAGTAGTGAATCTAGATAAATGTGAATATGCATTAAAGAAAACTGACACCTAGTCCTAGTTAATTGGCCATGCAATCATTAGTTAATTGTCTCATATAATTGCATATTAGTATAACTCATGCATGCACTTGTGGAGTGTCATCTTCGTGATAGTAACAAGGTTTCCACACATGACTCCACTCACTAGTTTAACTGAAGTATAATTAAGCGTATGTTATCTCCAATAAAGGCGAGTCATGTGTAATTATATTCATAAACTAGTCTACTTGCAAGAACTTTAGAGAAAACTCTAGTGATATTGTAGTATGCAACCTAAAGTGGAGTTGTCTTTGGATGAAAGAATGATTGGTTATTAATGGATGCAGAAAATATTCCTCAAAAGTATGTTTTACAAATACTATTTAGATAATCCGAGAGATTTAGAATAACTCCAAAAAATAGATGGCAATCAATTTTCTTTATAACATTTGAAGGATACTCTCGAGAGCTTAGACTCCAAAAACCTGTGGAAAATTCAGTTGCATAGTATGTGTCTCTCATACTTGGAAGATATCTCATAATAATTGACATCTTCAAAGATTATGCAAGTATGTACTTTAAGATGATTGTTATGGTCTCATTAAAAGGTATGTTTATAGTTATATAAGTTCTAGCCACCATTATATACATTCCCATGTGTTGATCTACGATCATGAGAAAGATAAGAGTCTAACTATCATTATGCAGTTAGTATTGTAAGGTTTTACATAACATCCACCAGATTCTAGCTAGTCCCTTTATTTAATGGAAGAACAATTTATCCCTATTGGGATTCTCTCATCAAGATTATGTGAAGATGCTCTCATCAAGATTATGTGAAGGTTGATCAAGTTTGGACATCCCTTGGAATAGTTTAATTCACTAAAAATAGTTTCCATCCTCAACCCCTCCCCACAAAATTTGAACTTGAGACTGGGTGGTGATCAACCCTATAGACCAACTAATTTACACTACTCATTCAAACCAACTAATCTATACCTCATGAATAACGACTAAAAATCATTACTCAACACAAACATTTATCTCAAATAATTTACCTACAATTTTTTTAAAACTCCACTATAATTTGATATTTTTCAAACCTCTAATATAATTTGATGTTGTGGATAATAAAAAATAAAATTCAATTTAATTAAAATTTAAATTACGCTTATAATTAATTTCTCTAATCAAAATATTATTAACTTTGATTAAACTATTATTTAAACCTTAAATATAATTGGGTGAACCTATTTTTTAATTGCACTCATAAGTAATTTCTCTAATGAAAATATTATTAACTTTGATTAACCTATTATTTAAAATTTGAATATAATTGGGTAAACTTATTTTTTTAAACATAGAATATAATTTAATAATATGGAAAAAAAAATACACTTTAATTAGAAAATAAATTGCACTAAAAAGTAATTTGTCTAATTTTATAAAGATATTATTCACTACAATTAACCTTCTCACATCCTTAGTCATGTTAAAATTGAATTTAAACAATGATATATATTTATATTATTCACTACGATTAACCTTCTCACTTAGTCATGCTAAAATTGAATTTTAAAAATGATATATATTTACACTTATAAACATATTGTGTGTTCATTTAGCATAAACAATTTCAATCCTCAATTCCAAGTTGAAGGATTGGAATCACTTTCTTTACTATGAAAAGAAATAAATTTATGTATAATTTAAAATAATTATAATAACTAAAAATAAAATTTTAAAATTTTTATTTTGAAAAAAAAATTATAAATTTAAAAAAAATTATAAATTAATAATAAAAAAATAAAAACATTATTTATGAAATTTAGAGTTATATATTTTTTTAAATAATAAAGAAATTCAAATCTAAAAATATTTTAAATTTATAACTTTAAAATAAAATGTTAGGATTAGATAGCTAATGTTATCTATAAAAAACAACTAAAGTAAACAATACTGAAACAATAAATTTATTAGATTGTTTAAAAAAAAAAAAAAACCTCATGTTTAAATCATTGTAATTATCCTTTGATGGTGCCTCGAAGGGTAATCCTGGCGAGGCCGGTTGGGGTGGAATTTTTCGTGATGGACAAGGGCGACCGCGCTGGATCTACGCCGAATGGGGCGGGGAGATGTCTAATAATGAGGCAGAGCTTTGGAGTGTCTTCCATGGCATCAGAATCGCCTTCAGGAATGGATATCGCAACCTCGTTATTGAGGGTGATTCCCAAATGGTTATTGAGATGCTACGGAAGTTGCAGTATGGTAAAACATGGGAACAAGTCACTAAAAGTTGGCGGATAGCGGCTATTGTCCAAGATATAGAAGTGCAGTTGAGACAGCTTGAGTATGTCACCTTCTGTCATGTCCTACGGCGTGGCAATAGAGCGGCCGATCATTTAGCAAATTGGGCAACAGGAGCACCCAATCGGGTGTTGGATGGAGGCTGGGGAGGATTTCAGGCCGACCCACGATGGGCTGAGTTGGCCACTATCATTCGGCATGATTATGATGAGGCGCGCGGCAGTGAAACTTTGGAGTAGACCCGGTGTCATGAGGAGGGTGCGTTGGATCTATGGGGGGCTGAGGGGGTTACCGGGTAATGATCTTATGCTGTGGTGGCGAATATGGGAGATAGTACCTCTCCGAGCTATTGTTGTAATCATTTGGCGGCGGTATGGTCCTGCTAACATTCCCAGTTGGCAGACTGGTTTAATGCAGCTATCTAACGAATTTCCAATCCCAAGGCGGCAGTCCGGGCGTGTCCAGAGGAGGGACGGTGGTGGCATCACTCTGATGTGCGGGCTATCACATCAAGGGTGGTGGGTTGCGACGTGTAACTCTACCT
Organism: Pinus tabuliformis; assembly: GCA_031772625.1. NCBI lineage: Eukaryota > Viridiplantae > Streptophyta > Pinopsida > Pinales > Pinaceae > Pinus > Pinus tabuliformis. The sequence goes on along the minus strand of CM062818.1, from coordinate 343,314,788 downwards.
CGAGCTGGGTATTAATGATCAAACGAACCGGGAGATCGTCGTGCTGTGCTCCTTTAATGCTGCATGCATGCGAGGGGATTTTGCCAGTTAGTCGAGGGTGGTCGATTGAAGTTGCATTAGTCCAGGGTAGGGTGCCATCAGTCTGGTTGAGAGGTGAGGTTGTGTTGCAGGAGTGTAGTGGTATAGGGCATTGCGCACTCAGCTGGTCGTGCGAAGGTGAATTGTTGCCGAGAAGGGGGAACTCGCTCTGTGACCATATTTGGGTGAACGCCTCAGGCCGAGAAGGGATCTGCGACTATATTTGGACGAGTGCCTTGGGTAATTGGACCTTGTTGGTTCAGAAGTGGACGAGGATGGCAGCCATGCGTGCTGAGGGCCGGCGTACGCGTAGCCAGGGGGCTGTCTTGGAGGAGCAAGGGCCGCAGAGGCAGGAGGAAACCCTGCGATCCATTTACCAAATTTCTGATGAGTCCGACGGGCCGAAAGAAGCTTCACAGCAGGGGGTGGCAGCGCGAGCACCTTGGCCGACCTCTGGTGGTAAGGTTGGCAAATGGATGAAGCATACTGAGTCCGCGGATGCTGCAGATGAGTCTGTCGAGGAGGAGGTCTCGGAGGATGAAGATGAGGAGGAGTATGCTCGTTGTCGAGGTCGAGGTCGCGGCAGGAGGGGCCGTGGGAGAGGAAGGGGTCGTGGCAGGTATAGTGAACAATCAGCGGAGGGTAGTCGGGCAGGGAGCTCTGGAGGTAGGCGCGTCAAGAGGGATATGCGACGCAGGCTTCACGAAGCAGAGGATGCTTTTGTTCAGGAAACTCATCCACATATTCGCCGTATCATCGACCACCTTGAAGAGCAGGCTTTGCAGGATCAGTCCGACCCTGAAATGTTTGATTGGGAGACTTATCTCCCTGATCCGGGTCATACTCGCGGGCGTATGTCACTCTATAAGCAATCATTGCATGTGTATTGGGGACTCAAGCGTCTTCTGGCACGGGCTATGGAGCAAGTAGCAGAAGAAATGTTGGATCTCGCCCAGGCTAACCTCAAAAAGGAAATGAAGAATATTCACCTGACCCTTATGATGCAGGACAGACGGATGGATCAGCTATTCCAGTTGCTTAGAGACAATGGGATAGTTAAGGCAGACCCTGAGGCCCAGCCAGCCGATGCTATGAAGCTGTAGAACCTGGAGGTTATTGCGTGGCTTTTTTGTTAATATGCTATCGTTTTCAGTTCCTTCGTTTTCAGTTATAACTATGCATAGAATGTCGATAGGTAGATTAGGCAGTTTTGCTATCAGATTTGACAAACTGGCAACTTATTTTTTTTGGATGGGTGTCATATACTTTCGAAGCCCACCTGGTTTCCCTTCTGGGCGGGTGGTGTTGTTTTAAACTTCTGTATATAGTCTGCTTTCGGTTATATTAATAGAATCTTACCTCAGTTTACAAAAAAAATATATATATAAAGAAAAATACTACTTTGCAAAATTAAACTTATTTAGAAAAGTTATAAAGTTATAAAAATATAAAAAATTATCAATCTTAATTTAAATTAATATAAAATTATAAAAACTAACACATAATATGCATTAATAAGTTAATTACAAAATTTATAAAAATATATACAAAATTTATAATGAAAACAAATTAAAACAATAGATTTATTAGATTGTCTCAAATTAAAAGAAAAAAGAAGAAGACCTCATGTTTAAATCATTGTAATATAAAGAAAAATACTACTTTGCAAATTAAATTTATTTAGAAAAATTATGAAGTTATAAAAAATATAAAAGATTTTCAAACTTAATTTAAATTAATATAAAATTATAAAAACTAACACATAGTATGCATTAATAAGTTAATTACAAAAATTATAAAAATATATACAAAATTTATAATGAAAACAAATTAAAACAAATGGTGGAAAACAACTTAATTTAAACAATTTAATTTAAAATTATTAAAATTAAGAATTTATATAAAAAATTGATTTTCCAATAGAAACTAAAAAAATATTTAATGAAAAAGATAAAAGGATTTAAAAGTTGCTTAAAAAATTAAAATTATAAACATCTCCATTCTACTTAAATAATAATGTCCAATAATGTCCCTGGAAAGTTTTATCTTTATGGATCAAAGTTGTTTTCAATACATTTTTTAAATTGCAAAATGTAAAAATAAAATATAATTCGACTTTTAAATTGAAAATGATAAAGAGTGGAAAGTTTTATTTTTGGAAATGAGGTATAATAATGGAAATAATTCCCACCATGAAGTTTGAATTTGATTTTATTCATTTTTATGACTGAAAAATCCAAGCTTGCATTGTCAATAAATAAAAAATGAGTAAAGTGAAACATATTCCATTAATCCCAATCCATTTCAATCATATAATCTGCCATTGGATTCGTTTGATTTAATGTCAACACTGCATTAATAGCAGGATTCGACTTTAAGACACCAATGAGTGTTCTGTTTGTATCAATGCATTATGAATAAATAAAAAATGACTAAGAATGAAATATATTCCATTAATCCCAATCCATTTCAATCAACCATATCATCTGTGGGTGGATTGGTTTGAATTAAAGTCAACAGTGCATTAATATCAGAATTCAACTTTAGGACACCAATGATGATTGTTCTGTTTGTATCAATTATTTAGAATGCATTAACCATAGCACCTGGACTATTATTGAGAAAGTGCAGCTCTCACTGCCACTTCTGGTTGGAGTTTCTTCAACCTAGAGTTGTTTCTAACACCCTCAACTCGTGAACACCAACCCACAAGTTTTCAAGACCGCCCAAAACTGATGACAACACGTTGACAGAACTCACCAGAGCCGAGCAAGAAAAGTCGAATTTATTTGGTTGTTTGGTTGAGCTTAGTCTTCTTCACAAATGTGCCACTCAAGGTCATAACATGCACAGTTGCGAACGTAAAAAAGCTAAGCCATGCCAATGGCTCACATACAAATATCACTTTCTTCATCAGGTTGATTTTTTATATAATCAAGTCTTACCACCTGCATCTGCTCGCAGCGTATTTCGCACGTGCTCGTTAATGGGGTCCACCAGATTATGGACAACAAATAAACAAAAAAAAAATGTGTTTTTGGAGCTGGGAGGAGATAGAAACATAAATGCCTTCTAACATGCGATGGAAATATGTTTGTTTTTTCTCTCTACACTCCATTTATTTGTTCACGTACTGTCACTCAGAAAGCCCTTTCTCTCTACACACTATTTATTTGTTAACGTGCTGTCATTCAAAAGACTACCGCTATTTTCCTCGCATATCAAAAAACATTTATATTTTTATAGAGTTAAAAATATCATTCACCATTTATTATATTATCTAAAAAATTTTAAAAATCATGGAGCTCTGAATTAATGAAGAGACTATGAAAGCACTCCTTTCACCTCACACTTTAGGATTGTGACGTGTTCAATTTTTAACCCTGTCCCATCTCTTTTGATATTAAGACACCAAACGCCATCGACTCAACACGCTCACCAGATGTGCTAGACCCCTGTTGAAGGATTGTGATAGACCCCTGTACGTGTTCAATTTTTAACCCTGCAGGGGGTTTAATGGTACCCACTGCTTTATTCAAATGGACAGTTAGGGTTAGCTCCCCATAGACTTCACGCGTGTGGGAGAAGCAATTTAATTATTCAGGAAAAAAAATGTGCTTTATGTATTTTGAAGGTTCTCTAAATATTAAAAATACAATCTATTTCACATTTCAATTAAAAATCAAAATATTAAAAATACAATCTATTTCACATTTCAATTAAAAATCACACCAATTTTAAATATGCGATATAAAATATTTGGTTTGAAATTTGATTTAAGATAATAAAATAGGAAAAGTTTTCATTAACAAATAAACACTGATTTTGTTTGGTGATTTGGGATTTTAATACTAATTAAATTGGTCAATATGGTTAAATATGAAGATTTTAAGGAAATATTTGATATGAAGTGATTTTTTTTTGAATGTGTATATTTTATTTTTTAAAATAAATTGAAATTTTTTCCCTGTAAAAATCTTAATTTTTTTCAAAAAACAAAAATACATTTTAGAAGATGCTAAATTCATTTGATCATGCCAACCAAACGTTGGAGCCGAAATATAAAATCAAATTTAAATTTTTGGGTCTAAGTGTAATAAAGATTACTTATCTACTTTTTTCTACATTTATTTTTCTCAAATTTTCACCAAAATTGTTGGATGGGAGCAACAATTACAATTCCTAAATGATTTTTATCCGCCTTCGTAAAGGTTTGTTTTTTAGAGTCCAAACTCTCATAGATGTGGGATTTTTTTATACCTCTCACCTCCGATTGAGGGGGTGTTTCCTCCTCATTAGAGAAATTTTTGAGGTCTAACATGGGCCTCATAACGAATATTTTAAAATAATAAAATAAAATTAGATTACATCATCAAATTTTAGAGGGAAAAATGAAAATTTTATTTTTTCAACTTATCTTTCTATGATTTTACTCAAATTTCGAGTGGGAACAATCATTGGATGTGAAATTTAATTCTTCATCCAAGGAATACCCATGTTGCATATTTTTGATGGACCATGCTACAAGAAGAATGAGAAATACATGAAACGACGTGATTGCAATCACGTTTTTCATGTATATTTCATTTTTCATGTAGCAGGGTCTATCGAAAGTATGTAACATGGGTACTCCTTGGATTAGGAATTAAATTCCACATCCAATGAGTTTGCCTTGAAATTTGAGTAAACCCGTAGGGAGATAAGTTGAAATTACGAGTTGAAAATGTAGTTTTTTAATTTTTTAATCTTTTAATCTTTTTACTTTTTACTGCAAAAATGGTTTATCAACCCCATGGTTGACATCATCATTTTGAATCGTATTAGTTCTTACAAAATTGATTTTGGTTGTACATTTTTTTTGCCCATTTTAAACCTCAAAATTTATCTAATGTCTGTTGCATTATAATATCTGTTTTTTAGAATTCCCCTAAATTTGGACAATTGTTCATGCCTTCTCTTCCCCTCCATTCAAAAGTATGCCTTGTTGAAGTGTGCCTTGTTGTTGTTGAACCTACACATTTATGTGATTCTCCACTACTTCATCATCCTCTTCTTCTAAGAGGTGCAGATCTAGAATCTTCTATCCCTTTGGCTTTTGAGGTTGTTTATTTTTCCTATTTGGAGCTTTATTTGCCTAAGGACACATGTTTTATAAATATCCTATTTGAAAACAAAAGCTTCACCTGAATGTTGTGTTCTCAAATTATAATGTTTGGGTCCAATGAAAACTATTATGAATCAAGTGTGTGATTAGGTAAACCTTTACACATATTTTGACAAAAGTAAAAACTATTTTTTCAGGTCTTTTTAGATCCGTATTTATGAACTTACCCAATGTATTTAGAATTCCCTTTAATACTTAGTAGTACCAAAAAGGAAGAGGAAGGTTATGCAGTGTCACCCAAACCAACATATGGGAAACTGCTATTGTGTTGGCATTGAAACTAGGAAACCATGGAGTTATAAAAAGAACTTCTTTGCCCGAAAACCATGGCCTCTCATTTAAAGAAAAATCCAGGTCCTTCTCTGTGTCAAATTGTAGAATAAAAAATCATTTTGAACACAAGTGTATGTCACAATTAAGAGTCTAATTAGAGATAATGCTTATACTAAATATTTGAGAGAGATTAAATAGAAAACGTCAGCGGGTAAAGCATGCTTCACATGCCAAACGCCCTATCAACCTCATTCCAACACCTTCCTTCCTCTATCACCTTAGACCGAGCTACCGGGAAAGATATTTGTCACCAGAAAGAGCCGTCAACCGGCCATAACCAGAAAACCGAGCTTAGCCTAGGACTAAACAGGTATTCAATTAGAAGACAGAAAAACTCAGAGACACTACAAGCATGCTAGAGGAAGACTCGGATGGAGCCCTGACAGAGTAGTTACAGGGAGGACTAAAACAAATCTAGATAGCAGCAAAAACATCCATTACACCTACACCACCATTTCCCTATTCTGCAGCCAAAGTCTAGACAGGGACGAGATACTATACAAAAGTTTGGAGTTTGCACACAAAGAAACTCACAGGAAACAAACAAATCTACCAATACTATAGACATTTCCACTTTTAAAGCATGTTAAAGCCAAATAGGAAGAAGCAAGATGAAACAACTCAAATTAGAAACTTGATGAAGCAGGATTTCTGAAACTAATAAGCATAGTAGCAAGCTTACATACCTCTTTTACCCCATGCGAAGCCCCCAGAGAAGAAACGTCGGAACTATAGTAGCCACCAGAACTGAGAACCGAACAACATAGAAACACCTCTCACAGAGACAGAATAGACAATTCCACAACAATGGAAGAAATCGTAAATAGAACAAGAAATGATAGATCGAGGTTGATCCCAACAAAAAGGTATTCAATGGTAGAGATGACTATTATAGAGAGATATGCCTCCTTCGAGAGAAAGGAGACAAAAGAAAATTGCGAGAAACAAAAAACACACCCTTTTAACATAGATTAAAAGAGGCTTTACCTTCCAAACTCGTGTCCCAAAAATCCGGACGCGTGGAACAATAAACCCGCTTTGGAATTAGGATAGTGACCTGGAGCTTCTTCGTTCTCCATCTGTCACAGGGACACTAAAAACTCTGGGTATCACATGCCTGAAGTGCTCGTCATACGACGAAATAAGGTTGGGACAACAAAAAAGGTGTATCGGCTTCAGTTCATTTGTGAAGCCACAACAGTCGCAGGGTTCATTGGCGGAGGACCACGCGCAGGCCTAGAGGTTTATCATTCACTGTCTATATATTTTTAGACCCCAATTGTCGATGTCATACGGAAAAACAAATTTATACTCGTCCAAAAACTATTAACAGTCATGTTCAGAACTCAAATTATACACAATACATATTTCAGAATGCAATCCAATAATGATGGTGGTACGTGGATAGAAGATTGTAGAAACCCAAATTACTTAGGAATGCAATTTTCAGATTGCAATGCAATAATGATGATGATTGTATGTGGACAGAATATTGGAATTAGAATTGAAGTTATGTTTAATTTTAATTAATTTATAAATTAATAATTTTATTAATATTATTTTTTATATAAAAAATAAGTTGTTATTTAAATTATTTTTAATAATAATAATTACAAAATATTTAATTTATTTCTTTCTTTATTTAAAATTATATGTGTTTTGATATATAATAACATTAAAATGGTTAGAAATCTATCACTAATATTTAAGACTTTTAATTTCTAAATGAGGTTGAGGATATTTAGTCGATATCAATAAAGTTTTGGAAGTGAAAAAACAATCAGATTTTTTTTTTTTTCATTTATATTTTAATATTCTCAATATAATTTTTTTTAAATATCATTTTTTTGGAAGGGAATTTAATTTAAAAAAAATGTGAGAATATTTTATTTTATAGATTTACTTTAAGAATATTTTATTTTATAGATTTACTTTATATTTTATTTTAAGTTATAATAATAATAAATAAATAAAATTAAAATTGATATACATTGATAGATGTGTATTATATATATAGATATTGAATGAGTTTTCTAGAGATTATTTATGGTTTGAAAAATTAGGATAAGGGGGCATCTATGTCATCAAAATCATTGGGATCATACCCGATCTTGGCCACACCAACTCTTGACATAGTTAGATTTTTTCTCACTAAGTTTTAAACCTGTAACCTTCACATCATGAAGTGACTTAAGAGTACACCATATCCTCGTATGTTATATGCCTCATGGGCTACCATAAAAATTTAATATTAATAAATATATAATTATTTCCAGGAACATATTCCAAATTCTCAATTCTCATTTAAATTTAGCCAAAAATCTCCATTAATACATTGAAAATGAAGATTAATATTCATAAAGATTAATATTACTAGTATAATCGTCACTACTACTAATACAAAATTAAAAACTTTTGAAATTATGTTAATTTTCCATTTATTAGTTGCAGTAATTAATCTATTGCAAGTGGTTGAGTCCTCAAGCTTGTTTCATTATGACTCTTTGATTCGATCAACCATAACTTGTGATCGAATGGTTACTTTTTAATGGTGGGGATGCAAACACCTATTTCATCTTAAACAATATTCAAACCCTACAAATAGAAGAATAAACTCAATTATGCAAACTCTTCCATCACCAAAAAAACTTTTACAAGTGGTTATTGGTAATAACATGAAAGCCACCTCGGGGGAGGTAGGAGTGGGAGGGCTAATTTTCTACCCCGAAGGAAAAATAGACCTCAAATTTGCATGGGTGTTGGGGGAATTCTCCGATAACCAGGGAGAGGCACTAACACTATGACAAGGACTAAAACTAGCTCTGACAAGAGGCATTCATCAAATAACCATATTAGGTGATTTGATGCTAATTATTCAAAAATTCCACAAGGTTAAAAATCACAAAGAGGAAGATTGTTGCCCTTGGATACATGGATTAGAAGTCAAATTCAAAAAATTGATTCTATATCTTTTTTGATATAAAAAGAGAGAATAATAAAATTGCAGATGAGCAAGCCAATAAAGACACCTGTCTTGATCAAGGTGTTCTTATCCTAGATCAAGGAGATCCCACATTACATTATATATCATGAAGCCTGAATGGAAGAATAAATTAGAGGTTGGGAATAATTTAATTAGCAAGGTAAAATGGAGCAAACGGGCGCCGAGACTTGTCTTGATGATAATTATTAATATCGTTAAATTTTTAATGACAATTCCAAAGTGATGGTCCTTGATCTTGGAATAGATTCACATTGCCTCTCCAGGTGGATATCGAAGATGTTTTTTTATCACTTTCAAGGACTACATATGTCATTCGACATGCAAACCAACCTTGGGATATATCATATCCTAGGTCAATAATATATTCCCTCACTTGTAGATTAAATGTGGAATGTATGATCGTTGGGTGAAAGATAAGTTGCAAGACATCAATGATATCAATTGGAAATTGCACTTCAAAGTCATCAATGTAATTCAATGCATATGAGGATTGGAATTGGGAGCATCCCGGGCTATAAATGGCGAGTGATGAAGTTGGAGTTTCTTAGAATCTCATTGAATTCTCGTTTGTTGTTAAGTATGGCATCTCCATTCAAAGTAGGTGGTGATAATTCTCGGTCGGTTCAAGCGGTGATCTCACTGGAGGATAACCTAGCCAAATTAGATAGATTTGGGGATCAAATTGTGGTGGAAATGCGTTCACATTTCTCCTTATTAATGCGAGATATCAAGGAACTGAGAGAGGAAGTAGAGAGACTCAGACTAACAGTGGTCAATCTGGCCATGAGGGTTGAGAACCTTAGTTCAAAGGTAGAAGGGATAGAAGTGACAATTGATGTCACAGTCGTGGGTGTTCTCAAGGAGGTATTTTGACTTCAAGGTCCTTCCCCTAATGGAGCAGAACCATTAGGCGAGCTGAGGAGCAATCGAACATAGATCTTACAATGTAGGCAGTGGAAGAAAATGGAAATGCAACAACAGTAAGGGGGTCTCCAGGAATGTAGTCCTTTTTTAAGAATATTTTTAGATAAATGTTATGTAAAAATATATATATATAATGGCCTATTTTGGAGAGTGTATTGGATAAATATTGTTAGAGGGATACTCAGGTATAGGAAGGGTTTTGAATATCCACGATCTTGGGTCTAGGTTAGAATCTTAAAATATTTGACGTTACCAAACGAAGAATCTCAACAAGAACTACTTTGCACAATGGAAAATATAAAACAGTAAATCACATATTCACAAGTATAGACAATTTTTAACAAATATTGTACAATAATGTACAACCCAATCTTTGTTGTATTAAACCAATCTGAATAATACAATAGTCTATGCAATACAAGATACAATGACAATCTTCGATGCAACCTCTATGTTGTATCTTGTCTTGTGGGTCCTTTGCTTATGTAATGCTCTCTAGTTTCCCCTTAGTCCTTCAAAGGACAACACATAGGGACTCAAAGAGGGTTGTCACTTAACCCTGTTGTAAGTTGCTTCTATTGCAATGAAAACGGGCTAATCTCATCTACTATCTAGGTTGGCCAATACCTGTGCTCCAATATACCTTATAGTAGCCTCTTTCATCCATCAAAGAGCTACTCATAAGGCTTCAAACTTCACCCAACCTTTAGTTATCTTCGTCACTTCTAGACTGCTACTCTAGGGCTACTTTGGGTAGCAAACACACCACCCTCCACCAAATCAATCGCTCCCAATTCTTAACTGTAAGCTATCCTCCTAGGATATACTTTTGACCTCCATTAAAAGTCCTCCAAAATGGCACCCATAGGCTACTAAACACATTGATCCAAACTAATCCACAAAACACGGATCTAACACCTACAAGTGGCACCAAAATACATACCTTCAACTCACTGTTTGAGGTCTCCTTGACTACTGCAATCTAGGTTTGGTTAGGGCACAAAACACAATACTTAACATCCCTCACAAAATCATACAACTGTCCCTTTATTTGACGTGGATTGCTTTCACCATAGAGTTGCTACCCTACACTGGTTGTCCTTTAGTTTTGTTGTAGGAAATAGGCCTTACGACCCCACCAATATAGACTCGTGTTATCCCTATAATAACCATAGGGCCTACGACTCACATAAACAACAAATATTCCACCTCCAAACAACCCTCAAGCAATCCTTCCTGGCCTCGGCCCTCTAGCAAAGATCCTCAACCCTCCTTCCAGCAAATCGATCACCCTAACATGGCCCTAAAATAGTGTCTTGTTCCCACACTATTATTCCCTCCTTTGTTGTAGCCCAAAACAGAGAATAAATCTCTCCTCCAACGAGTTGTCACTTGTAATGTGTTTCAAAAATGGATGCTCAAACGCCTCCTCCTCACCTCTTATTGACAAACATAAGAGGGATCCTCCAAAACATCATACATGGGGCTTGTAAAATTGTCAGAAGGCTAAATAACATTAAGTTAACTTTGACACTTCTTGTGCAAACCCACACTTTGACTTCAAAAATTCATATCTCACTAAGGAAAACTGAAATTAGATTATTCTTGAAGCATTGTATTCTTCTTTCCGCCCTCTATCATCTCATGCCATCACATGTCCAAAGTGCTCCATGGAAATTCCCCAAACACAATTGGTGCAAAATTCCAAGCTTGGGTTCGAAGCCCACAAGTGACTCTTGTGGTGCTTTTCCCTCCAAACCCAAACCCTAGGGCTTGGAATACCTCCCAAGCTACTCAAAAATCAACACTCCCTCTTAGTGAAGGAGGTAATTCCAAGACTAGGAAGTAACTCATCATGATCATCACTACTCGCAACACTTGCCCAACTCTTGGCGCTCACAATTGCAGCAATCCATGTTCTGTGAGATACACCTCTCTCGGAAGTGTCACTGTCACTGGAAGCATCTAGGGCACAGGTGGTCTCAAGAAATTTTCCAAAGGCCTAGGAATCCCTTGACTGGTTTTGGCGGGATACACGATAAATCCTAACAATGGAGTCTCGGTTTAGGGCCTAGTGATTTGGTGTGGATTGCGGTAAAGCTTGAGAGACAAGGATACAAAAAATTCCTCAAGGATAGTGATGGAGTCCGGAGGAATTCCAAGATCGGTTTGGTTTTATGATCGTGGTGCCGGTTTTGGTGAGATCATAGTTTGGTGAGGGTGGAGGTGGTTTAACCTTTGGATTCCCTTGGTTTTTTTTGGAATGGTTTATCCATGAGATCTCATGTTCATGCTTGGAATATGGCATGAGTGTGACTCGCTAAAAGAAATATTTGGTTCAGCCATGTCTATGGTAGGGTGGTACGTGGAAGTCCCGAACTTGGTTGGCTCTTGCCTATGTTTAATAAAAAACTAAGTTATCTTATTTTTTTGCTTGTCATTATGTGGCCTCAATGGTCATTATCTCATTGTTATTTACATGCTTTAATGTTAGTTATAAGCATGGTTATATGACTAGTTATAGTCATGGTTATTTCATGTATTTACTTATAATTGAAAGGAATGGGTGTAAGGCTTAGCTGATGTCAAAAGAGTTAAGCGAAGAGGGTGGTGATCCTTCTTGTCAAGTCTCATATGAGTTGTCAGTCATTTATGCTCTGTCTTGTATTCATGTCCCGTAGATTACATTGATGCCAAGTGTTTGACAGAATGTTAGTCCCAATTGGGGATGGTCAAGCCTAGTCCTGGAGCCAGTTTTTGGCTTGCAAGTCTTGTTGTCATGTGAATTATGGATTCTGAAATCTACAGGTTTATATGGCAGTGACTTGGATTCTGGGCTTGGAAAGTGGCATGAATCTCAGAGTCGCAAGCACAATTTTGAGGAGAAAAGTCCCTAGACACACCTATGCCTTGTTGTGCAAGTGTTTGGAGCCTCCTAGATGCACTTTTATCCATATCAAGGGAGCATATAGGGGTTTAATGGTCTAAAACTCGGTGGGACCTAGGGACTAGTCATGGGGATGATTGGGAAGGCTTCTAGGAGTCCTATAGCAGGTATAAAAGGTTTGTGTTGTGGGTTTCTATCGATTCCACTTCTTTAAGGTGATTTAGGAGGTCGAGTCTTGTCATAGTAGCCCCTCATCTCATGTTTATTCTTGCTAAGCCGGTGAAAGTGGGTAGATATGCGGGGAAGCGTTGTTACAATAATCATAATGACTCATTGCCAATATCATTTTAACGGCTTTGCAGGATCTTAAAGAGTCCTTGTCAAAAGAACAATATCGTCTTAGTCGCTTGCCAAGATCATAAGGTCAACTTACTAAAAGAACAATACCATTGACATAAAGAAGAAGAGTGATAAGTTTGCCAATAAGGGTTAGCCCAACACAATCTAATCACTGTAAGAACTATTCTACTTAGCTATCAATATATATGCTAAAAAAATAAAAAACCATTTACATTTTTATTTAACTTCATATTACAATTAATTTCTTTTAACCAATTCTCAAATAATTACTTAATTTTTTTATAATTTAAATTCATATAGAATTAAAATAAATTAAATTAAAGTTAATAAAATAAATATGTATTTAAAATAAGTAAAGCGTAACCCACACTAATATATAGTTAAAATAGATATTATTCAAAATTGTGAAACATTTAAACAATTCTGTGAAAAAATGTATATTAGGCATTTCGACCATTGTAGCTAGAGTATGTCCCTTTGTATGATTATAGTCCAAGTGAGCAATCTCGGTTTGAGTTAGGATTTTGGTCTTTGAAATTCCAGTTCAAGTTGGAAATAATTAATTCCTACTTGTCTATTGTTGTACTTTTCTATTTGAGGAGTTTGTTCCTATGTAATAGGAATTTAGTTTCTCCTAGTTTAGTGTGTGGTTGAGAGAATCTCTCAACCACACTATTGTACGTCTAATATAGCATTCCTATCTTGAGACTATTGATTGTATAAATATGTGTGTAATTTCCTCATTCAACAATTAATAGAATATATTATTGAGTGTCTGTAATTTTATCTTGGTATCAGAGCCTGTGAGGGCCTGGCCCCTCCTCGGCTTGGCCTCTCCTGGGCTGAGGGAAAATAATGGAGTGTATAATTTCATTATTTTTTTGTCCATCGAAAGTTGTGTGGGTAATGAGCGATCTGCCAGAGTGGTGCTGATCTTGATTCGTACGCCTGGAGGAGGATTCGTATGCGGTTGGGATTGGTGATTTTCTCAGATCTGGCGTGCTGAATCTGAATTTGTGGCAGCAGGCAGGCAGCTGCAGGTCGATTTTGTGGAGAATGGAGCGGGTTTCCTCAGACTGGGCGGCTTTGGGCGTTCGGAAAGATTATTTGAACCGTCCCTTGACTATGCTACGTCGCCTGCCGGACAGAAAACCCATGGGAGAAGAAGAGAAAAAAGATGTAGTGGGGCGTAGCAGGGCCGTGAGAGTGGCGGCAGATCTATCCCTCGCCATGACCGCCCGAGGCACAACTTGGAGCCGGACTATTTTGTCACAATCCAGAAAAATGTCACCAAATTTCATGGATTTTATTCGCAGTTGCAGACCAAAGAAGGAGAAAATATCGATGAAGATCAGGCTGTCCCGGCCTTTAATGGGCCGCGACAGATGGCGGGCGAGTTTTCTGAGAATGAGGAGGACTTTGTACAGCTTGAGAAAGTGGCCATTAGGTTGCAGGCCGCGGGTGGTTGGCAAAACGGTCCCGGGAAAATGCGCAGGCAAATCGATGAACGCCTGGTCTAAGAATTCCATGAGGGTTCTGCTTCGGGGCGTGTCACGGGCCGAGAGGTCGAAGCGGCGAGAGGAGACTCGAACCTGGGACGCCCGCATCAAGATGCTTCAGAGTCTTGTGCCAGGTGGACGGGGTCTGGACACGCCCACGCTGTTGCAAGAGCAGTTTTCAGACCTGCGTGGGGTTGCAATGGTCCAGTGATGGTAATGATCTGTTTGGACGTGAGGCTGAAATGAAGTTGATTTGAAAGTTCAGCGTGGAGAGACCGAGCATAGTAGAAGCGCGGTGGTGTGCCAACGGTCCTACATTGTGGACCGATCTTCCGGCATTTGGAGGACCCGAGTTGTTGGCGATACCAACTGAGATATGTTGGCTGATCTGCACAATTTGAGAGGGTTAGATCTGGAGACCATAAAGCGCTCACTGAGCCTCCATGTGTTGCTCGAATTCTTCAACGGAAAGATGATGCGCCACCTCAACGACCACGGGACTTGCGCCGGGCAACGCTAGGTCCATCAATATCTGGGAGGATGCTTACGCCTCCGATTTCATTGAGTTGCTGCACCAGAGTGGCATCGATTTCAAGAACAACAGTGAACGGGGCATGGACTCTGTCGTCTGGCCTTGATTTCGTCTGGCCTTGATTTCAAATTGGGTGAAATTGTCCTGTGGATGAAACAGACGAAGTTTGTGGTGTGAACCTGCGTACAGGAGCAAAGAGTTGTTGCGTGGAGAAGAAAGCAGCGTGGGTAAATTTTTTGAACTGTTGGTGTGTGCAGACCTCCTCAACGTTCTTGATGCTTTGCTACTACGCCAGTCTGCTGCGTGGTTTGTTTGCAATTCACTAGTATGTTTGGTGCAGATCATAAGTATTGATATGATGTCATGTTGTATATTGTTTTAAGAATGGTCATGTGAGTAAAGTAAATCTGGTTGAAAGAATTAATTTATTTATTGTGACATTTAGCTTGGCAAACTATTGTCACGAGTATAAATCTATGTTGGAATTTGCCATTCCAACAATAGACAAATTTATTTGCAGGAATGTTCTACTACCAGATACGATGATGACATGACAATGAAAATGGCATCAAAGAATAGTGGTTGGAGCTGCATGATGATCGCGTTTGTGTGATCAGGAGAGTAGATACTGAAATGCGATGGAGGATTGGACCGTGGAGTCCTGGATTACTGTTCTTGAAGGGAAAATTGTGTTCTCTTCGTGTGGCTGTGAGTGCCTATCTTCCAGTTTCTTTATCAGTGGACCCCTCACAGATGAGGTAAAGGAACAGTGATAACGTTTATGGTGGACAACAAAGTAGATTTTTGTTTGAGTTAGTGTGGTTTGTGGAACAGACTCCCTAGCATGTTATTGTAATAGTCATTGTATGTACCGAGAAACTCCAAAATGTGGAATCAGATGTAAGATTTTTAAAGGCATCTGAAAGTTCGTGGTGATCTTAAAACCACTTTGTAATGGTTTATGGTCAGCCTGAAAGCATCTTTTGTCAGTAAAAGTGAGGGTTGGTGGTGAGCCAGAAACCATCTATATAGTCTTTGTGACTGAAGTGCCTTTGTGGCCAGCTTGCCTTTGTGGCTGAATCGCCTATGTGGCTTGAGGTGCCTTTGTGGCTGGAATCGTGGATGTCAATGCATTGTTTGGCAAGCTTGCCTTTGTGGCTGTGTGTACACGAGAGCTTTGTTCTCAATTGAGCAGGTGGACTGCAGAACACCTAGCTCAGACTCAGATGATTTTTTCTGAGTAGAAGGGGATTGGCACGTTTTTCCCGTTGACAGCAGCTCCAGGAAGGCCAACTGGCGCGTCTGTTAGGCCATTAATCGCGCCAATGGGCGCGGGTTTTTTGTACAAGATCACGCCAATTCACCTTCAAGGGGATCCGCGTGATCAGAGAAGTTGTGGATCTGTCCGAGGGTGGCAGATTGTGTTTTTGGAGGTTTTATACATGCAATTCGCCTGATGGTGATGGATTTGACTATCATGACAAGTAGTCATTAAGGGGGGAGTTGGAAATAATTAATTCCTACTTGTCTATTGTTGTACTTTTCTATTTGAGGAGTTTGTTCCTATGTAATAGGAATTTAGTTTCTCCTAGTTTAGTGTGTGGTTGAGAGAATCTCTCAACCACACTACTGTACGTCTAAGATAGCATTCCTATCTTGAGACTATTGATTGTATAAATATGTGTGTAATTTCCTCATTCAACAATTAATAGAATATATTATTGAGTGTCTGTGATTTTATCTGTTCAAATCCTTTCTGCATAAACAATATAGACATTTTCTCCAATATAAACGTATACTGTTTTTCAGTTGTTTTTCCTTTTATTATATATTTATTTATTTATTTATTTTAAAACAATAGCAACACAGAACAACAACTAGCATGTGTAATATATATTAATGTTTTTGTTTTATATTATTCATTTTAACAATTCAAATGTTTGGTCATTCAAATTTCCATGGGCTATTGTATGAATTATTTATCATGTCAATTGTCTCGGTAACTTTTGATTTCTTTAAGTATTTGCGAGGTTTTTTATTTTCATAACCATTACTTTTATATGATAAGACTAATATCAAATCATAGGGATGAACATGATATAGCAAGGATATAGTGTCAAGGATTCAAGAAATATGAATAGGATATTGTAAGAAGGACATAGCTTTAAAGATTCATTTCTTGAGTAGCTATTAGCAGTTATAATTCGAAGTTTCTGCTTAAAATAAAATAATTTCATATGTATAAAGAAAGTTTTTGTTCACAATAGTTATTTTACATGCCTTTTTCCTGTACACTTTTTATTTCACAAGTATTCCTGGTTCTATATATTTGTTTGGCACAATTGAATGTGTAAAAGTTTAAAATGAGATAATAAAAAGTAAGGATAACTGATTATGGTGGCGGACACCTATAAAAGAAAGAATTAGACATAATACTAACAATAACATTGTGAGTGTTAGAACACTTACCAAAAAAATACTTATTTATAAAATTAGTTTTTTTTTAAATGATTTATCATATCAAGTCTTACTAAACCCATATAAAATTAGAAATAAAATTTTCAAAAATTAAAAAAACATTAAGAAAAATATAAATATTTAGCTTTTTTGAAAATTCAATCAAACTAATTCATAATAAAAAAAATTGAGCATAATCTCTCATAGAAATAGAGAATAACAATTTCATCTTCTCTGAGAACAACAATCTCATTTTCATGCCCTAGAGGAAGAAAATGCAACTTTGGTCATTAATAAATAACCACAAAGATTGCTCCGAATGGGAAGACAACATGGAAAAATCAATCACTTTGTAAACGAGCAGACTGAATGCATATATGTTTCATAGTTTATAGATAACATTATAGCCTTTGCAGTATTCCAAAGTAAAAGGAGGAGCCTAATGGAGTTTAGACTAGGCCAGACTAGCTCCATTCGCGTGTGAAGTTGCCATGACCATGTATTAACCAGATAACTCCACAAAATAAAAATGGAGTTAATAATAAGAGATTTCCATGACAACCTAAATATTCTTTAAAAACGTTTTCAAATTGATTATGTACGGGTGGTGCCGGAAAAAATTAATTATGGATTTTTATTTTTATAAAATAATACTACTTAATTGGTTTTAAATCACAAGACTCCTCATCTTGATTTTGGGAGCTCCTTGTCTTCCATAAAAGAGCATTCACCAAATTCAATAAATTAAAGATCTATATTTTGGATGTGAATTTGGATGACTCTTAAAGCTCATTATGAGTGTGATTGAAACTCATTATTATGAGTGTGATGGGTAGAATTAGCATTACATTTGTATTTTAAGGAATCTCTATATGTTGAATTTTGGATTTATATTTTGGATGATCAAGATGGGTTGTGTAATTTTGTTTATAACTAAATTATTAGTTAATTATATGGTTAGTTAAGCACTTATAAATGTTATTATTTTTTAAATTTTTAATTTTTTATCATAATATGTAATTACATTTACACATTCATATAATTATGTGGCATTTATGAATTTGCTAATAAGTTTTATAATATATTTATTTCTCAAGCTATTTTATTTTGTCAATTGTTTGGTCCAATTTCTATTGATTTTACTTGGCCATCTTCATGATAATGTCATGTAATACCACCCTTAAGACGAAAATGTGAGAGAGAAATATAATTAACCATAACATAGCAACACATGTATAAATCATAACCTATGATTTATTTTCGAAAACCCTAACCCAAAGCATATTCCCTTGAAAATCAATCTAAATCATCAATTAAAAAATTCAAATAAAAAATCAACAAATCTTCATCCACTTTAAGTTGAAATTATAACATAACAACAATACTTACAATTTTTTGAAAAAACCAACCATAAAACTTTGATTATTATTTTCTTAAAATTAACCAAATAATTAAATAAATCACACATCCACTTAAAACCTTATAATAGAAAAATTCCTAACCTTACAGTATATTTAAAAACCACTTACTATAAACCTAACAACTTATACTTTATGATCGAGACAAGTCTACCTAACAAAAAAAACCTCCAGTACCATTGTAGCATGCAGCCTGAAGAAAAATTATCTTTTAGTAAATGAAAAATTGATTGCAGAAAATAGGGCTCCAAATATTCTTTCGAATAACTAAAAGTAAGATAGTCTTGGAGATTTAGACTAACAGTGAAAAGACATGACCAGTTGTAGCTCAAGATGACCTAGCCAATTTTATTTTTTTTGGTTGACTTTCTTGGAAAGCCTATCCAAAAACCTTTAGTTTCCGGTCTTCCCAATCCAGTTCGAACAGATCTTCTTCAGGTACTATGGAGCTTCTGTTTCTTATAACATATTACACTCTCACCAACAAGGCACTGTAATATAATGGATATCCTATTAAAGTTATTGGTAGTCATGACAGTAAACAGGGCATGCTTCTCCAAGGTCTACTCCTTTAAAGTTGTTAGCACTTGATTCTGAAATGTGTTATACATTAGAAGGCCTGGAGCATTGAAGGTTATCCACAATCTCGCAATAGATACAACCCTCTTATACAAACATCCCCGTGGCACACATTTTAAACCGGCTTTATGAATCATTGCAAAAAGGTTTTTGAACAGAGAAAACCAGCAATCTGAAAATGGTTTTTGAAGTCGCCACTAGTACAGCTGCATCCATAGCACTGATAGAAGATGTTGCAAATTGTTTGGGAGCAGATTGTGCACCTCAATATGTGGAAATAAAACAAATTCAGGAACTTGGAGATATGCCTTGGGAAGCATTGTTGGGTCAGAGGCAGAAACAAGCCATTCAGCAAGGCAGATGCCAGAACTATTTGCATCAAGATTTCAAAAACCTTGGAGAAACTTTGTCAATATTTTGGAGGACTGAGGAAGCTTGGAATGGTGTGACTGAGCACTTGGGAAATATTCAGAAAGGACCTGAAATGGTACTTAATGCAATTATTTCTCATTGTCTTGGTACCGCCAACACAAAGCTTGCATAGCATCAACTCTTTCGGGACTTGTTCGTGGTAATCCTGTGCATCAAATTACAGAAATTATCCATGATCTTGTGTTAATATTTTGAGGACATGACCGCATTACATATTAATTTCCCGTTTCTTTTTGAGTTTATTATTGATTAATGTAGCAATGTAAGGAGACTTCCAGTTAGTATTTGTTAGACTTAAATAATAATATTCTTATAATTTTGTAATTTTTTTTCAATTAAAATAATGTGAAGCATGTCACTGAACATAATTTATGGTTTTTTTGACATGTAGTATCCATAAGTTATGGTATTGGCCATAGTATTGTAACAAATTCATGATAAAGTTCAGGTGAATATTTATTGTTAAGAATATTGTTCCATGTTTTTTTCATGGTTAAGAATATTGTTACATGGTTAATTATTTTATTTATTTTTATTAAAGGATTTTAGGTTAAGTGGTTTGGTGAATAATTCCTTTCAAGTAGCTATAGACATGTTGTAATTGATTTGTTTGTGGCATTTCTAAAAAAAAGTTACTCTAGAAATTCATTTTTCAATTAAAAAAAAGTTTACTTACTGTTATAAAATAATTTAATCACATATGAAATTTTGAAATTTATCTCGAAAGTAGTTATGTCTTTCTACTCTTTTAATTGAATAGATTAATTTAATTAAAAAAATACCATATAATATAAGTTATGTTTTTTTACACTTAATATTAACATGTTATGATATTGACCATAATATTGTAATAAAGCCATGATAAAATGGGGTGAATCTTTATGTCTAAAAATATTGTTAAACATGTTTTTTTAAATATATATGTTTAACTCATAAATCAATTATTTTTATAATTATTAATAATAATAATTTAAAAATAAAAATATGATTAGTTAAATTTTATAATGTTTTCTAATTTCAACAATGTAAAGTGTATGTTTGATACTTATAAATGTTTATCCATCATTTAATTTATATAATTACATTAAGTATATAAATATTTAATTTATATCTAAACACGTGAAAAACACTCATTATAAAATAGAAAATATTTATTGATATAATAAACATCAAATTCTACACATTTATGAAATCATTCAAAATTAAAACATATCTATATGGCTTTTAAAATTAATAATATTCAAAATTAAACCATATCTATATCACTCTTAAAATTAATAATATTTTCTTAATATGAAAAATGAATGGTTCACATTTTCACACGGATTATATATATTTTCTCACATGAAAAAATGAATTATTTCTATTTTTTACTAAGAAAAAAATCAAATATATAATAAATATATATTTTCAACATAATCATACAAAATATGAAAAGTATTTTTGTAATAAAATTTGTTTATCTTGTCCAAAAGGTAAACCACTTTCTGATTTGAAATACTTTGATCAAATATTTTCAATGTAATTTTTTCCGAAAATCTTTTTAATATTAAAAAATATCATAATAATAAAATTTGTTTTTCAATTTAGATGAGTAATTACCATAAATTGCATAGATACCTGGATTATCAGCTTTAAAGCGCAAGGCGGCCCATCCTCTTGTTGGGACCCCTACTGTGTTCCGTAGAGGAGGATCCACCAGATTAAATGAATGAGGGTCCATATTTGGATCATGATTTCCAAATCCTTGCCCCACAACATAGACGTTGAATCCGTGTATATGAATTGGACGACTCTCAAACCCCATGATGCTTGTGCCTTGCAGAATCAGCTCCACATTTGCATTGTAAGGAATCGGTTTTCATGAGAATGCTCATGGTCTGGCCTGGACCTATCATTATGCAGTCCGTAGGGTAAGGTTTTGTATAACAACCGTCGGCTTCCACGACTGTGAAATTGTGATTTGCTATGGCGAAGAATAACGCGTCGTTTAACGCTGCATTGATCAGACGGAGAAGGTAAGTCTTTCCAGCATCCACGCGTTGAACGAATGTATCTGCATGTTTACAAGCCAAAGTAATAATGGTATTAGTCAGGCCCACGGGAAAATATTACTTATTACAACGGGTGAGATATCATTTTTTAATTTTAATTTTATTTATTTTTTATTTTTTATTTTTTATTTTTTATTTTTTTGTTGTCATAAAGAGGATATAATTTGTTATTTTTCCCAGAGAAAATCTAATCTAATTATTTATTTAAAAATTAAATTTAAATGGAAAGTAAAAGTTTATTATAAATTTGAAAATAAGTTAGGTTAATAATTTTATTTAATTTTTAATTTTAGTAATAGAAATCAAAATATTTATGCAATAAAGGGATTACACCAAGCCTAGGTTACACTTCCTCTTAACATAACTAGATTTTTAGAAAAATTTCGAACCAAACCTTATTTCTATCTACTTTATACCATGAACAAATTTAAAATAATTAAAAAAAATATTATTATAAAATCTAAAATAATTAAAAAATATATTATTATAAAATCTTTAAAAAAAACTCTTGTATAAATTAAATAAAATGTAAAAACTTGTAAATTTATTATCAAATACCAGCTAACATTTAATATGAATTCATTAGTATGTTATTTGTGAACATGAAATCCAAAGTAAATTTAATGGTCAAATAAACATATATATTATCCTAATGATATAATTAACATTTGTTTAAATTAAATATAATTTATTTATTTAAATGGTATAATAATTAAAAAATTAATGTTAAATCTATTTTTTAAATATATAAAAAATTAGAAAATAAAATATTTATATTTATAGTATAAAAGTACAAAATATAATCATCAAAACATTATTAAAATATTTTTATAATATTTTTATAATTTAAAAGATAATTCAACCTAATCAATATTTAATTATCAAATTTAAATGTTAGAAAAATGGTAATACAAATGAGTTTTAATTTTTTATTTATAACAAAGGAAAAAGGTGGAGTATATATTTTAATGGAATTTTTTATTATAATTGAATAATTTTTCTATAAATAAATTTGTCTAATAAAAAATATTATTATGAAGTTTTTTCTCATTATAAAATGTTGTTAAAGTTGATTATGATGTTGTAATTAAGACATTTGTCCAGTAAGAAATATTTTCATGAAGCTTTTCCTCATTATAAAATATTGTTAAGGTTGATTATGGTGTTGATATTAAGGTATTTAGATGTTTTTAAATGATATAAGATTATATGTTCTGATATATATGAAGCTGATTATAGACAATATGACTATAGTCGTTTTCATATTAATTATGATTTTTTTGGAAAAAAAAAAAAAAAAAACCAAAAAATTTACTTAAAAATAACACACATATTATTCCATATATTATTCTACAATAACTCTATCTTCAACCCCTACCATGTAACACAATCAAATTAAACTTCACAGATATACCCCTCATAAATATAATATATTAATTTATATATTAATTTTTTACCCACCTCATGAATATTATATATTAATTTTTTACACAATCCCTAACCCAATTAAAGCACTTAAAGTTAACCAAATTAAAACATTTAAAAGATAACATGAAATGATTTGTAATCATAATTGTTTTTTATTACAGCTAAGATCATAATTTTTTATTTTTTATTTTTGGCTCTGTTGTATCATGTTTCCAGTGCTATTATGTTAAAAAGAGGAGATGCAAATACCTTTACCAGAGCATGGATAGAGCAGGCCTGGTTGCAATAGTTGATTTCGGTTCATTTGTAACACTTTCCAACAAACGTTTTTGTCATATATGAGATTGATTAAACAAACATTTAAATATAATCCTTTACAATACTTAATCACCACTTAATAGGGACAATTAATAATAATTAGAATTAATACAATCATTAATCAACTAATCAACTATTCTAAACCAAATCTATATGAGCTTAGGCAAATTTTTAAGCATATTAGACCTTTTATTTGTCCTAATCTAACTTAATCTCTAATTTTCAACCAAGATTAAATTGTTTGGTTGAATTTATTCTCTAGTCTAGAACAAAAATTTAAATGATCTGATCAAGATTAAATAGTTTGATTCAGATAAGAAGAAAAGGTTGTGACATAAAAGCAAATTGCACATAGACCTTTGTTATTACAAATGGAATTTTTCATGAAGTGACACTTTAAACAAGCACGCTTATTCACATCTTTTTTACTTTCTTTTGATGGGGTTCTATTTCATCTCTTTTTATTTTTCTATTTTTTTTATACCCTCTTTTAAAAATAACAACTAACTTACCAGCAGGAGCTGCAAACCCTAATCGTGGCTGAACCTTAGGGTTTTAGAGGCGAATTGCGGCATTTGCAACAGAGAACCCGTGATGGACAAAGATACACAGTTATCATTGCGGGTCTGACCACCGTTTTTGTCTTGGTACATTTTTATGGAACCTGCCCTCTACTGTCGCGACTGTCAGTGTTTTTTAATAGCGTTTTTGTGTCTCTTCCGGTGGTTCTTCACCGCCTCCCGTTTCAACTTCCGTCGTCACCGCCACCCCCGTTTCATCTACCCGCTCCCCCTGGTTTCGCAGAAGTCAGAATATACCGGCCAATGGTGCTCGAGGACCTCATGGATTATGAGGACCCCATGCCAGAGCAGGAAATATGGGTTTGCAAACCCTCATCGGTTGAGGGCCCCTGGCAGCATAACCTGGGTCGGGTGACAGCTGCCGAACAGATGAAGCAACACTCGCCATTTTCTAGAAAACGACAGCACCCAGCTATTGATGTTGCGGACCTCCCCGGCTTAGAGTGCCCTCCCCTCTCTCCGGCGACTCTGCATATCCTCGGCTCCTGCATTCAGGCTTCCCCATCTTTCGACTCTCCCTCGCCCTATCTCCCGCAGCAGACCCCTCCACCTCCCCCTCAGCACTCCCTGCCTTCGCCCCCCCCATCCATCTCCCTGGCACAGGCTGGCCAGTCTTTCAATCTGCGACCTGCGCAATCTCTTTTTCACCCGGGCTCGTGCAGCCTCAACCCCCTCTCCCCGATTTGTTCTGGGTGCTTCAGCGCACCAATTCCTAACCCTAGACCTACTCATTCGGCGCAACACAGCTCATCTGAACCGTGCAGGACCCTACTCAAGGATTACCCTACTGGGCGACACTCGGATAAGGTAAAAAAGGGCTGGTGTCTCAGAGCCGTGGACTCTGATATCAACTTGACCTTTGGAGAAGACGTACAAATGGCAGATGCTTTAGACACGGCGAGGAAAGTTCTGGTTGGTCGGGTTCGAGGCAGGAACTATTCGGTGGAGAGATTGCGTCAATGGACCGTGGAGATCTGGGGATCTTTGCTGAAAGAACTCCCTGTTATTCGAGTGCTGGCCAGAGGATGGTTCGCCCTCCGCTTTCACAGGGAGGAGTACACGGATTGGATCTTATCGCGTTACTGGCACATAGAGCTCGCCCCTGTTCTGCTGAAGAGATGGGATCCTCTCTTCGATCCCGAACGTGAACAACTAGGAGCTGGACCCATCTGGGTCAGACTACCTAGACTACCTATGCAGTTTTGGACACCACAGGTCTTCAAACGTATCGGAGATGCTCTGGGGACCTACCTGGAACATGACAAGTCCTTTGAAAAAACAGGAATTATGACTATGGCTAGGATATTGGTTCACCTTGATACCAGGGCGGGGCTAGAGGAAAAAATCACGCTTCACAGGAGACACTTCTCGCGGAAACAACTCCTGGACTATGAAGGAGTACCATTCCGCTGCAGGAGGTGCCACAAAGTGGGTCACCTTTTCAAGGACTGCCCACTGAACTCCTCGGTGACCACTGAAAACTCAAAGGGGACGAAACAACAGACTTCTGTAGAGCAGAACAAGGGTGAACCGGAACAAGGAGGGACACCTACGGAAGCAGAGGTGGATGCGACAAAGAAGACAGGGAACCGGCGAAAAGCACCGTCATCACCTCCCAGGACTCGCTCAAAATCTGCAGCGGAAGCAACCTCTCTGCCGGGTAATGAGTCTCTCCCCATATCCACCACTCTTATTTCTGATGTTATGTTAAATATACTACATACATCTTCGCCTCCCCTCTCATCTGTATTCTGTACTATTCCAACTATCAGTTGCTCTTTATCCCTGCCCCCACCAACATTCTCCACCACTCCCACCCCCCTCCGGGACATTTCCTCCCCCCCTTCACTCTCATCCTCCCTCTCTAAGGCCGATACCCACTCCTATAATCTCCGTTCCAGACTTCGAACCACCTCCCTGCACCTTGGATTGGGCCACTCCCCTGGATGGACTAAGTTCCACAAACCTGTTAGAGGTCGTCCATCCAAAATCAAATCTGTTATCAAGACCACAGTGGCGGACGTCGCTAGAGGCCGACAACATACTATTGAAAGGGCGCTTAGAGTATTGGAGCCCATTAGTCAAGGTCCCTCATGATTTGGCTCTCTTACAATTGCCGGGGACTAGCCAATCCCAGAAAGAAATTGGCCCTAAAGAGACTGTTAAAGGATACTTTCTGTGACATTCTCTTCCTGCAAGAAACTCTCGGAACTTCAGATAATATTACCAGAGCCCTTCATTCTATTATGCCAGGCTGGTTATTTCAGGGTATGGATGCCATAGGCAGATCTGGGGGTCTCGCAATTGGCATAAATCCTAAAACTGTTAAGCACATATCCACCTGGGGCGGGAAGGGTTTTTTGGGTATGGACATTTTTGTGGGAGAACTAGGACTTCAACTAAAAGTGATTAATGTTTACGCCCCTAATCAGAACAGAATGGAATTTTGGCACAATCTGTTGGAACATGATATTGTCTCTAACACCACCATTATAGGGGGGGATCTGAACTTTTCATTGGGTATGGAAGAATCCTGGGGACATCAAGCTCAAATCGATCCCATCTCCGAACAGATGAGTGTATTACTGGAATCCTGCAATTTTGTTGATGTTCCCATGAACAAGAAATTGCCCACCTGGCACAATAGGCGGATAGGGGAGGCTGCCCTGGGCCGTAGATTGGATCGATTTTTGATACACGAAGACCTCATCCGGCATATTCCCCTTTATCGACAATGGGTGGGAACAGGGGGATCATCTGATCACCTACCCATATTTCTACAGATCTCCGGACCATCAAAAAAACCGCGTGCCCCCTTCAAATTTTTTGTTGGGCATCTAAAAGACCCTGACTTCATCAACATGGTGACTGAGTATTGGAGTGCTCAACCCCCCCTGCGGGAACAGAGGATGGCTGCGGACTTCTGCCTTCGGCTTAATGAGCTCAAGACATTGACAGAGGAATGGGCTAAGAGAAAGAAGCTGAAAGAAGATCTGCAACTTGTAGATATTGAAGCAAAGATTGCTCAACTTACGGATGAACGGGGGCTGGGTTATTTATCAGAGGAAACCAAAACTCTTCTAGTCGGGTTGGAGAACCAAAAGAACAAGAAGCTACTGGAACAGGAAGAAATTTGGCGCTTGAAAAGTAGAGCCACCTGGCTTCAAGCGGGTGATGGCAATACCAAATTCTTCCACAACTATGCAAATGGAAGGAAAGCCACGAACACTATATGGAAGATGCCCTGTGAGCCAGAGGGATGGGCATCTACTCACCCACAACTCTCCAGAATGGGGATCACTCATTTCAAGAGGCAATTCACTGTGCCAACGGTCATCAACCTCCTGGATATCATCAATTTAGTGGGCCATTTTCCAAGATTTGTGGATCAGGAAGAGGCAGAGGATTTAAATCAACCGGTCACTATGGAAGAATTGGAAGGAACTCTCAAGTGGTTCAAGAGAGATAAGAGCCCAGGCCCGGATGGCTGGCCAGTAGAGTTCTATTTGGCTTTTCTCGAATTACTGGGTGGGGACCTACTCGCTGTCATTGAGGAAAGCAGAATTTCGGGACACATCCATCCCCCCATTAACTTCACCTACTTGGCCTTGATCCCCAAGACAGACTCACCATCCTCCTTCAATGATTTTAGGCCTATATCCCTTTGCAATTTCCTGTACAAAATCATCTCTAAGATCATCGCCAACCGAATCAAGCCTATTCTGTCCAACCACATCTCCCAAGAGCAATTTTCCTTCCTCCACCATAGACATATTCAGGATGCCATTGGCACTGCCCAAGAAGCCCTCCACTCCATCAAGCTCAGAAATATTAAAGGACTCACACTCAAAATTGACCTGTCAAAGGCTTTTGACAAAGTGAATTGGTTGTATATCAAAATGATTATTACTCACCTGGGTTCCCCCCTTGCCTTCACCAGTTGGATCATGGGATGCATCTCCTCTGTAACATTTGTTATTCTTATTAACGGTTCAGCATCTCCCATTTTCAATATTGACAGAGGGATAAGGCAGGGTTGCCCGTTATCTCCTCTCCTTTTCCTATTGGTCATGGAAGGATTAAGCAGACTTATAGCTTCGGAGAAACGAAGGGGGGCCCTTCAAGGTCTTAAAATCACGGATCAATTCTACCTGACACATCTACTTTTTGTAGATGATATATTGATCTTCTTGAATGGCAGTGTCAGGGATACGACCTCTTTGAATGAGATTCTGAACCTGTTCTATAGAGCTATGGGTATGGAGATCAACAGAGAAAAATCTACCATCTCATTATCTGCATGCACCCTTCAGGAATCGCAGTTGGCCTCACAAAATTTTCCTTTTCAAGCAACTGATTTGATGGGGGGATTAAAATATCTGGGCTTCAGATTAAAACCAGATGGGTATAAGATTGCAAACTGGACCTGGCTCATCACAAAAGTGGAGAAGAGAATAAACTGTTGGTGCCATAAATTCCTATCCAGGGCAGGAAGACTGATCCTCATTAAAACAGTCCTCGAAGCCACCCCGGTGTACTGGATGTCACTTGCCTGGATCCCTCGAGGAATTCTCCACCGCATTCAACAAATCTGTTGTAGATTCCTATGGAATGGTAGCAAAGAGGGAAGACCATTTGCCTGGGTAAATTGGACAAGGATTGCTACTCCGAAGAAGTGGGGAGGCTGGGGACTTAAACTTCTTCCGACATTTGCCCAAGCTTTGGCGGCCAAACAGAGTTGGCTCCTACTAAAACAAGACAGCCTTTGGGCCGAAGTCATCCTCCATAAATACATTTGGCCGATGACGATTATTGACTGGATCAGAAGCCCTTCTCGGCACAGGAAAGGCATATCGGTGATCTGGCGAGCCATTCTCAATTCTATGTCTATCATCAAGGAGGGTTTATTATGGAAGATTGGCAATGGTGACTCTGTCCGGATTGGCATTGATCCTTGGATAGGCAGCGGTAACTCCCATATTCTACCAGAGGGACTGATCCAGCACCTAAACAACAAAGGTATTAAGGTTCTGGGACAGATTGGGGATCAACAAAATACCACCTTCCATACTCAAGCCTGGCTGACTGATCCTCACTGGAACCTACCAGATGACTGGAATAGAATATGGCATAATTACCTTCAGGCTCTTACAGAAACTCATGTTAGATTACGGAACGTTGAAGATGAACTAATATGGGCCCACTCCAAAGCTGGACATTACACTCCGAAATAGGGGTACAACATCATCATAGCAGACAAGAAACCGGAGATCATGAGAAGCTGGTGGAATAACCTCTGGATCCTCCAAGCTCCACCACGCACCAGATTATTGATGTGGAATATATTAGAAGACAAGATCCCCACGGGCTCCTATCTGAAGCGGAGGGATTTTATGGGGCCTTCCTGGTGTGTTTTATGCCTCCAAGAAGAGGAAACAACTCAACACCTTTTCCTCACCTGTACAACTACCAGAAGTATATGGACACAGGTCCTTCTATCTCTAAATATGAACAGAAGCTGGCAGGGTGCGGACATCACTATAGCTTGGGAGAACTGGTGGTGTACATCAACTGTTCCTAAGTCAAAAAATCTTCCTCTCCTTGTCTCTTGGCACATCTGGCTCAAAAGGAACAAAAAAATATTCGAGGATAAATTGATAAATTGGAATCTGCTCCCCCCACAAATTTGTGCTGCATATGATGAGATTCCAACCGATGACTGCCATAAGAGACCACGGATTATACAGCAGGAACAGATTAACAGAGCTATCTCGTGGGCGTATTATGATGGTGCTGCCCAACAACACGGCTGTGGGGGCGGCGTCTGCCTCCACCTATCAGATTCACACCACTACCAGATTCGTATGGGACTGGGACCTGGCACCAACAACCATGCAGAACTGATAACACTCCGCCATTTACTCTATTTTGCTATCCTGAAACAATGCCGAAACATACAAATCTTTGGAGATTCAAAGATAGTGACTGACTGGTTTAATAATTCAGCTGCTTGCAATGCATACTCATTGAGAACTATATTGGAAGAAATTGTTTTTTTCAAAACATTCTTTGATCAGATCTCTGTTTCTCATATCTACAGGGAAAGAAATGAAACTGCTGACAGGCTATCAAAGGAAGCGACACATCGTCCTCTAGGCGAGTGGATGATCGAAGAACATACTCCGGCAGGGATATATCATTATTTTCATAGACCATACATAGAGGAGGATCTGCAGAGAGGCAACAACCTCTAATTTACACAGCTTTTGATTCTGAACTTTTATATTTTTTTGCACAGAACATTATGAATAGTGTATATGGTTTGTTAACCCCTGCGTGGGTAAATTTTTGGACATATACATAGCGGCATTAGCAACAAACAGCACACCCTTGGGGTCTCCTTGTATATATTTATTATGTTTTTTGTTTTTTGTCTGTGGCCCTCAGCCACGTTTACAGCATATGCCTTCGGGCATCCACAACATGTAATTTCTCATTTCTCATTATGAATTTTCTTCTTTGGAAAAAAAACAACTAACTTATCAAAAATAAAGTATGTTACAACACCCCTGATTATTAAGAAAGGTGTAATTGTTAGGTGATCTTATGGGGCCATTTCCATATCCTTCCGTAAGCTTGTTCACCATCCCATGTTTTCTAAGCTATTACATGTATTTAAAATTCAAGTGTCCAAACCCTTCATGCCAAATTCTACTTTCATTGTTTGCATGTGTTAGTAGTAAAGCAATATGATTAAGGAACAAATTGAGAAAAATATGCAAACAATACTTGATAAATGACCTTACCAACTGTAATTTTGGAGTTATTCTACATGTCATATATACTCACTGAATCTGAGGTGATACAACTCTCCTTTCGGTTATAGTATGTGTCATTTAATACATGGAGAGAAGATTTATTGGAAGATTTAGAATATGCATGACATTCTCAAAACTTCCTTCTCCAAGATCTACCCTCATGTAGTTTTCTCTATTGGAGAATCATTTCCCATGAGAATAGGAGGACCAAGATATGGTTTTAAAGATGAGAGATCATTTTTTGTGGCTTCCATGTGAGGTGAAGCTCCAAAAATATGATCCATGCATTAGAACTAGAAGAATGAATAAAAAATAATACATGTGCATCCCTGCTTATTTCAAGTTCTCTTTCTCACTGCTTCTTCTTAGCATTATTTAAATAAAGTCACCAACATTGTTTCATCGAAGTTTCTAGGCCATGAGATGAATTCTCTTCTTCATGCATGATTATTTCAGATGGTAACCATGGTTGTAATAACTACATTTTGATTTCCCCTTCCTCCCCTTCCTCCCCTTCCTTTACTTTGAGCTGATAGATTCATATGGAGGTTTGGGATTTTCCTCCCTTTCTTGGATATGGTTCTTTTTCCTTTCCTTTGCCTTTAGATTTCTAATTGGATTTTAGTTCGACCTTGCCTCTTTCATGCACAAAAAGTGCATAGACATTGGAAGTTTTCAATATGCCTATTTTTATGAGCTTACCCTGCTCATGTATCAGGGACTTAATAAAAGAATCAAGTACGAGCATATCCCATTATGAACATTTTGAGTTTAAAAATGAGCCTCAAAATGAAATATGTACTAATAAAATCAACTTTAAAAGAACCAGTAGGATTCAAGATGATGTTTTCATCCTTAGGAATATATATTTTGGAGAGAAAGGAAGAAAAATATTTTTTTAACCATATTTTTTACTTATATCCTTATAGGTTTACTAAAATTTCAAGTTTGGGCACTCATTGGATGTTGAATTCAATTATGTGTCCAATAAGTACCTACTCAACATACTTTTGAGTAGGCTCACACCAATAAAAAATAAAAATACACTTTTTTCATGTATTTTGTTTTTTTCTCGGTGTGGGTCTATTCAAAAGTATGTCGAGTGGGTACCCATTAGATGCATAATTGAATTTTGCATTCTGCAAGTGCATGCACTTGAAGTTTGAGTAAATATATAAGGAGATAAGTAAAAAATTTGGGTTAAAAGTAATTTTCTTTCTTTTCTTTTAAAAATACATAACCCTTAATTTATTATTTTTACTACTTTTTTATTATTTTACTCATGAGGCCCATTTTATACCTTAAAATTCCCCTAATGCTAGGTTGATCCTATTGCAAGCATGACAATGTGAAAAGTGGAGGAAAATATAACGTACTCTGGACCTATTTTTGATAATATGGCAATAATTGATTGACTTTCTTTCTTGGATTTGTTTATCTCAATTTTTTTTCAAATGGGGTAACAAAGATTTGAACCTTGTAAAGAAATACTGAATATTTTTTAAATTTCTTGGATCTAATGATTTGAGCTCATTTTCAAGGATGTGACCCCGCATCTCATCCCGCTTCCAAAAGAGTGTCTCCAAAGTGGTCCAAACTTGATTTGGAGTGGATTGTGCTTCAACATGAAAAAATAATAATGGAGAAATTGATAAGCATATGAGACTGAAGACCTTGTCCAGGCTGTCAAAATATTTGGATTTTTCAACTATGAAAATTGCTTTGATATTTGTTGTCATGGCTATCTAATACAAGCTTCTACTTTTGAGTTGAAGTAGAATATTTGGATTCTATTTGAAATAGCTATATGACATTAGAATTACAAAAGGTGGGAACTCCCTTCTCTCTAATAGCTCCAATATTCAGTACCTATAAATAAATTGCTTATGTTCCTTCTTCCTAGCCCTTTTGGATTCAAATACCATGTAAAATTGTAGTTGAACCTACACAAAGTGAATCTAGCTAGAAAACAATAAACAAAACTTGCAAGGAAAGATGAAAGAAAATTGATAAAGAAAATAATTAATGAATTTTATTCATGCATAGAAAAGAAAAATTATAAAAGAATACAATTCAATGCAATATATTCTACATGGATAAAATAATATAGTAGTGAGTCTAGTAGTGAATCTAGATAGATGTGAACATGCATTAAAGAAAACTGACACCTAGTCCTAGTTAATTGGTCATGCAATCATTAGCTAATTGTCTCATATAATTGCATATTAGTATAACTCATGCATGCACTTGTTGAGTGTCGTCTTCGTGATAGTAACAAGGTTTCCACACATGACTCCACTCACTAGTTTAACTGAAGTATAATTAAGTGTACGCTATCTCCAATAAAGGAAAGTCATGTGTAATTATATTCATAAACTGGCCTGCTTGCAAGAACTTTAGAGAAAACTCTAGTGATATTGTAGTATGCAACCTAAAGCAGAGTTGTCTTTGGATGAAAGAATGATTGGTTATTGATGGATGCAGAAAATATGCCTCAAAAGTATGCTTTACAAATACTATTTAGATAATCCGAGAGATTTAGAATAACTGCAAAAAATAGGTGAAGGTCAATTTTCTTTATAGAGTTTGAAGGATACTCTCGAGAGTTGAGACTCTGAAAACCTGTGGAAAATTTGGTTGCATAGTATGTGTCTCTCATACTTGGAAGATATCCCATAATAATTGAGATCTTCAAAGATTATGCAAGTATGTACTTTAAGATGATTGTTATGGTCTCATTAAAAGGTATTTTTATAGTTATATAAGGTCTGGCCACCATTATATACATTCCCATGCGTTGATCTACAATCATGAGAAAGATAAGAGTCTAACTATCATTATGTAGTCAGTATTGTAAGGTTTTACACAACATCCACCAGATTCCAGCTAGTCTATTTATTTAATGGAAGAACAATTTATCCCTATTGGGATGCTCTCATCAAAATTGATTTTCCAATAGAAACCATCAAAATTGATTTTCCAATAGAAACCAAAAAAGATTTAATGAAAAAGACAAAAGGATTTAAAAGTTGCTTAAAAAATTAAAATTATAATCATCTCCATTCTATTTCAATAATAATGTCCATGGAAGGTTTTATCTTTATTCTACTTAAATAATAATATCCATGGAAAGTTTTATCTTTATGGATCAAAGTTGTTTTCAATACATTTTTTAAATTGCAAAATGTAAAAATAAAATATAATTAGACTTTTAAATTGAAAATGGTAAATAGTAGGAAGTTTTATTTTTGGAAATTAAGTATAATAATAGAAATAATTCCCACTATGAAGTTTGAATTTGATTTTATTTATTTTTATGATTGAAAAATCCAAGCTTGCGTTGTGAATAAGCTTGCATTGTGAATAAATAAAAAATGAATAGAGTGAAACATATTTCATTAATCCCAATCCATTTCAATCATATAATCTGCCATTGGATTCGTTTGATTTAAAGTCAACACTGCATTAATAGCAGAATTCGACTTTAAGAAACCAATGATGGTTCTGTTTGTATCAATGCATTATGAATAAATAAAAATGACTAAGAATGAAATATATTCCATTAAGCCCAATCCATTTCAATCAACCATATCATCTGTGGGTGGATTGGTTTGAATTAAAGTCAATTCAATCAACCATATCATCTGTGGGTGGATTGGTTTGAATTAAAGTCAACAGTGCATTAATATCAGGAATTCAACTTTAGGACACCGATGATTGTTCTGTTTGCATCAATTATTTAGAATGCATTAACCATAGCACCTGGACTCGTGAGTATTATTGAGAAAGTGCAGCTCTCACCGCCACTTCTGGTTGGAGTTTCTTCTAACACCCTCGCCTCGTGAACACCAACCCCACGTTGACAAAACTGATGACAACACGTTGACAGAACCCACCAGAGCCGAGCAAGAAAAGTCGAATTTATTTGGTTGTTTGGTTGGGCTTAGTCTTCTTCACAAATGTGCCACTCAAGGTCATAACATGCAGAGTTGGGATCGGAAAAATGCTAAGCCATGCCAATGGCTCACATATAAATATCACTTTCTTCATCATGTCGATTTTTAATATAATTAAGTCTGGAGTTGTCTATAATGGGATTTTTTGGAAATTCCGGTGACGGTATCCGGCGGAAGAAATTGATGTTAAATATTGATTTGTTGCAATTAAAAAGGTTTTTTAACTGCATATATTTGGATTCAGCACCATGAAAAACCCCTGGGACGCTTTGATTGTGCAGAAACTAGCTATCAAATTTGTGATTCCAATAAATTGTTGCCGGATCTCATTATAGACAACTGCATTAAGTCTTACCCCCTGCATCTGCTCGCAGCGTATTTCGCACGTGCTCGTTAATGGGGTCCACTAGGGGTCCACTAGATTACGAACGACAAAAAAAACAAAAAAATGTGTTTTTGGCCCTGGGAGGAGATAGAAACATAAATGCTTTCTGATACGTAAATGGAAATAGCGCTAGCTCTCTCTCCACACTCTATTCATTTGTTCACGTGCTGTTACTAAAAAAAGAGCGTTATTTCCCTCACATGTCAAAGAGCATTTATGTTTTTATGTTTTAATGAGTAAACTATGAAAGCACTCCTTTCGCCTCACACTTTAGGATTGTTACGTGTTCAATTTTTAACCCTGTCCCATCTCTTTTGATATTAATACACCAAACGCCATCCACTCAACACGCTCACCAGATGTGCTAGACCCCTGTTGAAGGATTGTGATAGACCCCTGTACGTGTTCAATTTTTAACCCCGCAGGGGGTTTAATGGTACCCACTGCTTTATTCAAATGGACAGTTAGGGTTAGCTCCCCATAGACTTCACGCGTGTGGGAGAAGCAATTTAATTATTCCGAAAAAAAAATGTGCTTTATGTAATTTGAAGGTTCTCTAAAGATTAAAAATACAATCTATTTCACATGTTAATAAAAAAAGCATACCAACTTTAACTATGCGATATAAAATATTTGGTTTGAAATTTGATTTAAGATAATAAAATAGGAAAAGTTTACATTAACAAATAAACAAAGATTTTGTTTGGTGATTTGGGATTTTAATACTAATTAAATCTGTCAATTATAGATATGGTTAAATAAGAGCATTTTATGGAAATATTTGATAGCATTTTATGGAAATATTTGATATGAAGTGATTTTTTTTGAATTTGTATTTTTTACTTTTTAAAATAAATTGAAATTTTTTCCCGCAAAAATCTTAATTTTACTCAAAAAACAAAAATAAATTTTTGAAGATGTTAAAGTCATTTGATCATGCCAACCAAACGGTGGAGCTGAATAAGAAAATCAAACTAAAATTTTTGGGTCTAAGTGTAATAAAGATTACTTATCTACCCTTTTCTACATTTATTTTTGTCAAATTTTCACCAAAATTGTTGGATGGGAGCAACAATTACAATTGCTAAATGATTTTTATCCGCCTTCGTAAAGGTTTGTTTTTTAGGGTCCAAACTCTCATAGATATGGGATTTTTTTACACCTCTCACCTGCGATTGCTCTTCATTAGAGAAATTTTGAGGTCTAACATGGGCCTCATAACAAATATTATAAAATAATAGTGAAAATAATAAAATAAGATTAGATTACATCATCAAATTTTAGAGGGAAAAATGAAAAATTTATTTTTTCAACTTATCTCCCTATGGTTTTACTCAAATTTCGAGTGGGAACACTCATTGGATGCGAAATTTAATTCTTCATCCAAGGAATACCCATGTTGCATATTTTTGATGAACCATGCTACAAGAGCATATTTTTGACGGACCGTGCTACAAGAAAAATGAGAAATACATGAAACGACGTGATTGCAATCACGTTTTTCATGTATATTTCATTTTTCATGTAGCAGGGTCTATCGAAAGTATGCAACATAGGTACTCCTTGGATTAGGAATTAAATTCCGCATCTAATGAGTTCGCCTTGAAATTTGAGTAAACCCGTAGGGAGATAAGTTGAAATTACAAGTTGAAAAAGTAGTTTTTTACTTTTTTAATCCTTTTACTTTTTACTGCAAAATTGGTTTATCAACCTCATGGTTGACATCATCATTTTGAATCCTATTAGTTCTTATAAAGTTGATTTTGGTTGTACATTTTTTTGTCCATTTTAAACCTCAAAATTTATCTAATGTCTGTTGCACTATAATATCTGTTTTTTTAGAATTCCCCTAAACTTGGACCATTGTTCATGCCTTCTCTTCCCCTCCATTCAAAAGTGTGCCTTGTTGTTGTTGAACCTACACATTTATGTGATTCTCCACTACTTCATCATCCTCTTCTTCTAATAGGTGCAGATCTAGAATCTTCTATTCCTTTGGCTTTTGAGGTTGTTTATTTTTCCTATTTGGAGCTTTCTTTGCCTAAGGACACATGTTTTATAAATGTCCTATTTGAAAACAAAAGCTTCACCTGAATGTTGTGTTCTCAAATTATAATGTTTGGGTCCAATGAAAACTATTATGAATCAAGTGTGTAATCAGGTAAACCTTTACACATATTTTGACAAAAGTAAAAACTATTTTTTCAGGTCTTTTTAGATCTGTCTTTATGAACTTACCCAATGTATTTAGAATTCCCTTTAATACTTAGTAGTACCAAAAGGAAGAGGAAGGTTATGCAGTGTCACCCAAACCAACATTTGGAAAACTGCTATTGTGGTTGCATTGAAACTAGGAAACCATGGAGTTATAAAAAGAACTTCTTTGCCCGAAAACCATGGCCTCTTGTTTAAAGAAAAATCTAGGTCCTTCTCTATGTCAAATTGTACAATAAAAATTCATTTTGAACACAAGTGTATGTCGCAATTAAGAGTCCAATTAGAGATATTAAATAGAAAACGTCAACGGGTAAAGCATACTTCACATGCCAAATGTCCTATCAACCTCATTCCAGCACCTTCCTTCCTCTATCACCTCGGACTGAGCTACCGGGAAAGATATCTGTCACCAGAAAGACTCGTCAACCGGCCAAAACCATAAAGATGAGCTTAGCCTAGGACTAAACAGGCATTAAATTAGAAGACAAAAAAACTCAGAGATACTATAGGCATGCTAGGGGAAAGACTCGAATGGAGCCTTGGTAGAGTAGTTACAGGGAGGACTAAAACAAATCTAGATAGCAGCAAAAACATCCATTACATCTACACCACCATTTGCTTATTCTGCAGCCAAAGTCTAGACAAGGGCGGGATACAATACAAAAGTTTGGAGTTTGCATGCGGAGAAACTTATATGAAACGATCTCCTTTACTATAATTTTGACATGGGAAACAAACAAATCTACCAATACTATAGACATTCCCACTTCTAAAGCATGTTAAAGCCAAATAGGAAGAAGCAAGATGAAACAACTCAGATTTTAAACTTGATGAAGCAGGATTTCTGAAACTAATAAGCATAGTAGCAAGCTTACATACCTCTTTTACCCCGCGCGAAGCCCCCAGGGAAGAAATGCCAGAACCACCGTAGCCACCAGAACTGAGAACCAAACAACATAGAAACACCTCCCACAGAGACAGAACAGACAGTTCCATGACAATGGAAGAGATCGTAGATAGAACAAGAAATGATAGACCGAGATTGATCCCAAGAAAAGGTATTCAGTGGCAGAGATGGACTATTATAATATGCCTCCTTCCAGAGAAAGGAGACAAAAGAAGATTGTGAGAAACAAAAAACACACCCTTTTAACACATATTAAGAGAGGCTTTACCTACCAGACTCGTGTCCCAAAAATCCAGACGCGTGGAACAATAAACCCGCTTTGGAATTAGGTTAGTGACCCGGAGCTTCTTTGTTCTCCATGTGTCACAGGAACACTAAAAACTCTGGGTATCACATGCCTGAAGTGCTCGGCATACGGCAAAATAAGGTCGGGACAACAACAAAGGTGTATCGGCTTCAGTTCATTTGTGAAGCCACAACAGTCGCAGGGTTCATTGGCGGAGGACCACGCACAGGCCTAGAGGTTTATCATTCACTGTCTACGTTTTTTTAGACCCCGATTGTCGATGTCATATGGAAAAACAAATTTATACTCGTCCAAAAACTATTAACAGTCATGTTCAGAACTCAAATTACACACAATACATATTTCAGAATGCAATCCAATAATGATGGTGGTACGTGGACAGAACATTATAGAAACTCAAATTACTCAGGAATGCAAATTTCAAATTGCAATGCAATAATGATGATGATTGTATGTGGACAAAATATTGGAATTGGAATTGAATTTATGTTTAATTTTAATTAATTTATAAATTATTAATATTATTAATATTATTTTTTATATAAAAAATAAGTTGTTATTTAAATTATTTTTAATAATAATAATTACAAAATATTTAATTTATATATAAAATTTCTTTCTTTGTTTAAAATTATATGTGTTTTGATATATAATAACATTAAAATGGTTAAAAATCTATCACTAATATTTAAAACTTTTAATTTCTAAATGACGTTGAGGATATTTAGTCGATATCAATAAAGTTTTGGAAGTGAAAAAACAATCAAATTTTTTTTTTTCATTTATATTTTAATATTTTCAATATAAAAGTAATTTTTATAAAATATCATTGTTCAGAAAGAAATTTAATTTTATAAAAATGTGAGAATATTTTATTTTATAGATTTACTTTATATTTTTTTAAGTTATAATAATAAATAAATAAATAAAATTAAAATTGATATATATTGATAGATGTGTATTATATATATAGACGTTGAATGAGTTTTCTAGAGATTATTTATGGTATGAAAAATTATGATAAGGGGGCATCTGCGTCATCAAAATCACTGGGATCATACCCGACCTTGGCCACACCGACTCTTGACATAGTTAGATTTTTTCCCACTAAGTTTTAAACCTGTAACCTTCACATCATGAAGTGACTTAAGAGTACACCCTATCCTCGTATGTTATATGCCTCATGGACTACCATAAAAATTTAATATTAATATTAATATTAATTAATATATAAGTATTTCCAGGAACATATTCCAAAATCCCAATTCTCATTTAAATTTAGCCAAAAATCTCCATTAATACATTGAAAATGAAGATTAATATTCATAAAGATTAATATTACTAGTATAATCGTCACTACTTCTAATACAAAATTAAAAACTTTTGAAATTATGTTAATTTTCCATTTATTAGTTGCAGTAATTAATCTATTGCAAGTGGTTGAGTCCTCAAGCTTGATTTCATTATGACTCTTTGATTTGATCAACCATAACTTGTGATCAAATGGTTACTTTTTAATGGTGGGGATGCAAACACCTATTTCATATTAAACAATATTGAAACCCTACAAATAGAAGAATAAACTCAATTATGCAAACCCTTCCATCACCAAATTTTTTTTTACAAGTGGTTATTGGTAATAACATGAAAGCCACCTCGGGGGAGGTAGGAGTGGAAGGGCTAATTTTCTACCTCGAAGGAAAAGTAGACCTCAAATTTGCATGGGTGTTGGGGGAATTCTCTAATAACCAGGGAGAGGCACTAACACTATGACAAGGACTAAAACTAGCTCTGACAAGAGGCATTCATCAAATAACCATATTAGGTGATTTGATGCTAATTATTCAAAAATTACACAAGGTTAAAAATCATAGAGAGGAAGATTTGTTGCCCTTGGATACATGGATTAGCAGTCAAATTCAAAAAATTTATTCTATATATTTTTTTGATATAAAAAGTGAGAATAATAAAATTGCAGATGAGCAAGCCAATAAAGACACCTGTCTTGATCAAGGCATTCTTCTCTTAGATCAAGGAGATCCCACATTGCATTATATACCATGAAGCCTGAATGGAAGAATAAATTAGAGGTTGGGAATAATTTAATTAGCAAGGTAAAATGGAGTGAACAGGCGCTGAGACCTGTCTTGATGATAATTATTAATATAGTTAAATTTTTAATGACAATTCCAAAGTGATGGTCCTCTATCTCGGAATAGATTCACATTGCCTCTCCAGGTGGATATCGAAGATGGTTTTTATCACTTTCAAGGACTACATATGTCATTCGACATGCAAACCGACCTTGGGATATATCATATCCTAGGTCAATAACAAATTCCCTTACCTATAGATTAAATGTGGAATGTATGATCATTGGGTGAAAGATAAGTTGCAAGACATCAACGATATCAATTGGAAATTGCACTTCAAAGTCATTCAATGTAATTCAATGCATATGGGGATTTGAATTGGGAGCATCCTGGGCTATAAATGGCGAGTGATGAAGTTTGAGTTTCTCATAATCTCATTGAATTCTCGTTTGTTTTTAATTATGGCATCTCCATTCAAAGCAGGTGGTGATAATTCTCGGTCGGTTGAAGCAGTGATCTCGCTGGAGGATAACCTAGCCAAATTAGATAGATTTGGGGATCAAATTGTGGTGGAAGTGCGTTCACATTTCTCCTTATTAATATGAGATATCAAGGAACTGAGAGAGGACGTAGAGAGACTTAGACTAACAGTGGTCAATCTGGCCATGAGGGTTGAGAACCTTGGTTCAAAGGTAGAAGGGATAGAAGTGAAAATTGATGTCACAGTCATGGGTGTTCTCAAGGAGGTATTTTGACTTCAAGGTCCTCCCCCCAGTGGAGCAGAACCATTAGGCGAGCCGAGGAGTAGTTGAACCTAGATCTTACAATGTAGGCAGTGGAAGAAAATGGAAATGCAACAACAGTAAGTGGGTCTCCAGGAATGTAGTCCTTTTTTTAGAATATTTTTAGATAAATGTTATGTAAAAAAATATTATATAATGGCCTATTTTGGAGAGTGTATTGGATAAATATTGTTAGAGGCATACTCAGGTATAGGAAGGGTTTTGAATGTCCATGATCTTGGGTCTAGGTTAGAATCTTAAAATCTTTGACGTTACCAAAAGAAGAATCTCAACAAGAACTACTTTGCACAACGGAAAATATAAAACAGTAAATCACATATTCACAAGTATAGACAATTTTTAGCAAATATTGTACAATAATGTACAACCCAATCTTTGTTGTATTAAACCAATCTGAATAATACAATAGTCTATGCAATACAAGGTACAATGACAATATTCGATGCAACCTCTATGTTGTATCTTGTCTTGTCGGTCCTTCGCTTATGTAATGCTCTCTAGTTTCCCCTTAGTCCTTCAAAGGACAACACATAGACACTCAAAGAGGGTTGTCAATTAACCCTGTTGTAAGTTGGTTCTATTCCAATGAAAACGAGCTAATCTCATCTACTATCTAGGTTGGCCAATACCTGAGCTCCAATCTACCTTATAGTAGCCTCTTTCATCCATCAAAGAGCTACTCATAAGGCTACAAACTTCACCCAACCTTTAGTTATCTTTGTCACTTCTAGATTGCTACTCTAGGGCTACTTTGGGTAGCAAACACACTACCCTCCACCAGATCAATGGCTCCCAATTCTTAATTGTAAGCTATCCTCCTAGGATAGGCTTTTGACCTCCATTAAAAGTCCTCCAAAATGGCACCCATAGGCTGCAAAACACATTGATCCAAACTAATCCACAAAACAGAGATCTAACACCTACAAGTGGCACCAAAATGCATACCTTCAATTCACTGTTTGAGGTCTCCTTGACTATTGCAATCTGGGTTTGGTTAGGGCACAAAACACAATACTTAACATCACTCACAAAATCATAAAACAGTCCCTTTATTTGATGTGGATTGTTTTCACCTTAGAGTTGCTACCCTACACTGGTTTTCCTTTAGTTTTGTTGTAGGAAATAGGCCTTACGACCCCTCCAATAAGCCTAATATAGACTCGTGTTATCCCTGTAATAACCATAGGGCCTACGACTCACATAACCAACAAATATTCCACCTCCAAACAACCCTCAAGCAATCCTTCCTGGCCTTGACCCTCTAGCAAAGATCCTCGACCCTCCTTCCAGCAAATCGGTCACCCTAACATGGCCCTGAAACAGTCTCTTGTTCCCACACTATTATTCCCTCCTTTGTTGCAGCCCAAAATAGAGAATAAATCTCTCCTCCAATGAGTTGTCATTTGTAATGTGTTTCAAAAATGGATACTCAAATGCCTCCTCCTCACCTCTTATTGACAAACGTAAGAGGGATCCTCCAAAACATCATACTTGGGACTTGTACAATTGTCACAAGGCTAAATAACATTAAGTTGACTTTGACACTTCTTGTGCAAACCCACACGTTGACTTCAAAAATTCATATCTCACTAAGGAAAACTAGAAATTAGATGATTCTTGAAGCTTTGGATTCTTCTTTCCGCCCTCTATCATCTCATGCCATCACATGTCCAAAGTGCTCCATCGAAATTCCCCAAACACGATTGGTGCAAAATTTCAAGCTTAGGTTCAAAGCCCACAAGTGACTTTTGTGGCACTTTTCCCTCCAAACCCCAAACCCTAGGGCTTGGAGTACCTCCCAAGCTACTAAAAAATCAACACTCCATCTTAGCGAGGGAGGTAATTCCAAGACTAGGAAGTAACTCATCATGATCATCACTACTCGCAACACTTGCCCAACTCTTGGCGCTCACAATTGCAGAAATCCATGTTTTGTGAGATACGCCTCTCTCGGAAGTGTCACTGTCACTGGAAGCATCTGGGGCATAGGTGATCTCAAGAAAATTTCCAAAGACCTAGGAATCCCTTGACTGGTTTTGGCGGGATACACAATAAATCCTAACAATGGAGTCTCAGTTTAGGGCCTAGTGATCTGGTGTGGATTGCGGTAAAGCTTGAGAGACAAGGAGACAGAAAATTCCTCAAGGATAGTGATGGAGTCCAGAGTAATTCCAAGCTCGGTTTTGTTTTATGATCGCGGTGCCGGTTTTGGTGAGATCATAGTTTGGTGAGGGTGGAGGTGGTTTAACCTTTGGATTCCCTTGGTTTTTTTGCAATGGTTTATCCATGAGATCTCGAATTCATGCTTGGAATATGGCACGAGGGTGACTGACTAAAAGGAATATTTGGTTCAGCCATGTCTTTGGTAGGGTGGTATGTGGAAGTCCCGAACCTGGTTGGCTCTTGCCTATGTTTAATAAAAAACTAAGTTATCTTATTTTTTGCTTGTCATTATGTGGCCTCAATGGTCATTATCTCATTGTTATTTACATGCTTTAATGTTGGTTATAAGCATGGTTATATGACTAGTTATAGTCATGGTTATTTCATGTATTTACTTATAATTGAAAGGATAATGGGTGTAAGGCCTAGCTGATGTCAAAAGAGTTAAGGGAAGAGGGTGGTGATCCTTCTTATCAAGTCTCATATGATTTTTCAGTCATTTATGCTCTGTCTTATATTCATGTCCTGTAGATTACATTGATGCCAAGTGTTTGACAGAATGTTAGTCCCGATTGGGGATGGTCAGCCCTAGTCGTGGAGCCAATTTTTGGCTTGCAAGTCTTGTTGTCATGTGAATTATGGATTTTGAAATCTACAGGTTTATATGGCAGTGACTTGGATTATGGGCCCTCAAAGTGGCATGATTCTCAGAGTTGCAAGCACAGTTCTGAGGAGAAAAGTCCCTAGACGCACCTATGCCTTGTGTGCGAGTGTCTGGAGCCTCCCAG
Source organism: Pinus tabuliformis (assembly GCA_031772625.1). Lineage (NCBI taxonomy): Eukaryota > Viridiplantae > Streptophyta > Pinopsida > Pinales > Pinaceae > Pinus > Pinus tabuliformis. The sequence continues at coordinate 343,270,303 of CM062818.1, read as the reverse complement.
ATGCACTGTTGTCCATATCAAGGGAGCGTATAGGGGTTTAATGGTCTAAAACTCAGTGGGACCTAGGGACTGGTCATGGAGATGATTGGGAAGGCTTCTAGGAGTCATATAGCAGGTATAAAAGGTCTGTGTTGTGGGTTTCCGTTAATTCCACTTCTTTAAGGTGATTAGGAGGTCGAGTCTTGTCATAGTAGCCCCTCATCTCATGTTTATTTTGGGTAAGCTGGTGAAAGTGGGTAGATATGAGGGGAGACGTCGTTACAATAATCATAATGACTCATTGCCAATATCATTTTAATGGCTTGCCAAGATCTTAAAGAGTCCTTGGCAAAAGAACAATATCGTCTTAGTCACTTGCCAAGATCATAAGGTCTCCTTACTAAAAGAACAATACCATTGACATAAAGAAGAAGAGTGATAAGTTTGCCAATAAGGGTTAGCCCAACACAATCTAATCATTGTAAGAACTATTCTACTTAGCTATCAATATATATGCTAAAAAAATAAAAAATCAGTTACATTTTTATTTAACTTCATATCACAATTAATTTATTTTAACCAATTCTCAAATAATTACTTAATTTTTTTATAATTTAAATTCATATAGAATTAAAGTAAATTAAATTAGGGTTAATAAAATAAATATGTATTTAAAATAAGTAAAGCGTAACCCACACTAATATATAATTAAAATAGATATTATTCAAAATTGTGAAACATTTAAACAATTCTGTGAAAAAATGTATATTAGGCATTTCGACCATTGTAGCTAGAGTATGTCCCTTTATATGATTATAGTCCACGTGAGCAATCTCGAATGGCGGTTTGAGCGAGGATTTTGGTCTTTGGGTAGTGCAGATTGCACACATTTTTATGCAGAACGTGTTCAAACTGCATGGACTTCCGAAAACGATAATATCAGACCGAGATGTAAAGTTTACATCCGCCTTTTGGAAAGCCTTGTTTGCAGAACTAGGTACACAGCTGAACTTCAACACAGCTTACCATCCCCAGACTGATGGCCAAACGGAACGAGTAAATCAGGTTGTGGAGGATACATTAAGAGCATGTGCAATGCAAAAACCGACAAAGTGGGAAGATTATTTGCATTTGGTGGAATTCGCATACAACAATGGATACCACACATCGATACAAATGTCCCCATTTGAAGTCTTGTACGGACGGAAATGTCGTACACCTTCAAGTTGGAGTGGCCCGGAGGACAAACTAAGGTTGGGCCCAGAAATGGTCAAGGAGATGGAAGACATGGTAAAAAGGGTGCCGACCAATTTAAAGGCTGCTCAAGATCGGCAAAAGAATTTTGCAGATCAGAAAAGAAGGTTCAAAGAGTATCAGGTTGGCAACCATGTTTATGTAAGAATACAAGCCAGGAAAAGTACCCTGCAGTGGAGCGGTTGCGCTAAACTTGCACCCCGCTACTTTGGACCTTTTCAGGTCTTGGCAAGAGTTGGGCCAGTAGCCTACTAGCTTGCTCTGCCAAGCCACATTAGAATCCATAATGTCTTCCATGTTTCCATGCTTAAAAAAATACATTTACGACCCTAAGCATGTGATTAAATGGCAAGACATACGGGTAAGAACTAATTCTAGTTGAACTAGTTGGTATATATTGTTGGAAGTGAGAATTGACTGTTACGGTTGATGATTGTAGGTTGAACCGGAAGGAGAGGTCCTGGTCGAACCGCTGAGCATTCTTGACCGGAGAGAAGTGCAGCTGCGAAAACGAAATATTACCCAAGTTAAAGTGCAGTGGCAGCACTATGGGCCTGATGAGACTACCTGGGAAGATGAAGAGCTTCTTAAGGAATATTATCCGGGGCTGTTTATGAATAGCATACATCAGGACGATGTCCAATCTCAGGAGGGGGAGATGTGATGACCCCGAGAGAATGTAAATATTTAAATTTCACCATGGTAAAAGACTGAGTTAAAATGACATTGCAAGACTATTTTATTATTTGTTCTTTTAAAAAAAAAAAGAGAGGATCTTATGAGTATTTCTTTTATTTTACAAATGCATTGAAATGTCTAATAAAGAATGCTCATGATTGTGTTGGCAACTCCTGGGAGGGAGTTGGCAAGTCGGTTATTGGAACTGACTGTAACCACCCTCCCTAACTGGAAAGTTCCCAGGGAAAAGGGAGGGGGGTTGGCAAAAATCTGCGCTGTAGTGACAGGCAGAAAAAAGGAAAAAGAAAGTAATGTAAAGACTAAGTCTGGTGAGGACCAGATAGTCGAGCACACAGTGCAACCTTGCTGAGGATAGAGATCCGGCAAGCGAAAGCTAGGGGGGAGGCTCTGGTATCGAAAGACGAGTCTCATGGATGGGCGGTTAAATCGATATGCATTAATTTGCAGGTGAAATACTAAGGACTTAAGGCTGGTAGAGACCAGGTAAGTAAAACTGAACTCTAATTTATTTTCTGCAAGTACCTGTAAGTCACTTGTGTTAAACCTTGAAGTATCTGTAAGGCTTATGTGTTATCTGTTATTTGGAAATTACCGCTACTACTGTCTGATAATACAAGAGCGAGTCTGTATATGTCTGTTTATAAGTTGAGAAACCTGCGTCCTGTATTGGACGGAAACCAGGCTTATAAGCCTAGGAATCCTGTATCTTGCTGTTGAGGTAACCGAGCAAGTATAATGGATGTTGGTGATTCAGCATGGTTAGCGGCGTTAACTGTTCTGAACAGCTAACGCGGACAGAAGTTGGTCAAACTAAAAGATCAAAGGGTTACTTATATACATATAAAACAACAGAACAACCGGTTCGGCTTGTTGCCGGATTGGCATAATAAACCCTATGAGTAGCAATGTATTCTTAAAATGATTGCATCGTGTAACACCCGCGGTGCGGGTTAACTCTGTAATGAGAAACAATTAAAGAAACAATTTACACAGCGAACAATAACTCATTATATAACATGCAATCTCAAAGGAGAGTCCCGGCACTCAAAGTGTTAACACACAGAATCTAAACAATAGATAATCCAAACCGTGTGACACCACCATCCATGAGGTTGATGGAAATAGGCGGAATAACCAAACATTGAAGCCGAGAAGGCCACGCTTGGGCTCGCGGGTATGAGCTAAATCCTTGACTCATTCCTTTACAGAGTAAGCATAGGGCCGGGCAACCGAGCCGCTTACCTGTTTGTGGAATAGTCGTAAAATAACCATGATAGAATAGTAAACAGAAATTACAATTATATGCCAAGTTATATACAGAAAAAGCCCCATCGCAATTTAAATAACCATAGTGTAATATGAAACAGAACTCGCAGTGCGAGATTATACCGTATACTGAACAGAACTTGTAATACCAGAGTATATAGTAAATAAAACAAATATTCAGCATCCGGGTCGAAAGACCCATACCATCTTTGGTCCAAACAAGCTGATAACGAGCAAGAAACAGTATACAGATGTATTACTAATTGACAAAAGCCATACGGCTGTAGCCATTCGTTAAAAAAAAACAAAGGGGGCTGTGCCCATTATCCACATCCAAAGGGGCCGTGGCCGGAATGCTATTGACAAGCAACAATAAACAGTCAAATTACAAATAACGGAGTCGCGGAGACAGTCTCTGCGCTAGGGTTTGGCGGAACCCGTAACCGGCACAAGGTGGTCACTGAACAAGACGGAGAACAGCCTTCCGTAGCCACCTGCGTCCAACCACAGTAAGGTTAAGGTTGGCTATGGCTAGGCGCAGAGGAACCCTCTGCCGACAGTTTAAAACAAAGAAACATAGGTTTGCAACAGAGCCGCACCATAAACTTGGAAGGGGCACACCTGTCGTGAGGCCGGGAGCGCCATAGCCTTAAAGGAGGACCCCTGTAGCCGCATCAAACCAGAGCCAGAAGCTGCTGGATATACAAACCATAACAAGCAATTGTGAGTATCACCTCATAAGAAAACACATGCAATAATTTGGAAGCAAGAGACCAAAGCGAAAACGGAGCAAAGGAAGCACATCAGAAAAGAGCCGGTGGTCACTCACTGTTTCTTACCTCGGCAGTTTCGACAGAATATGTATGCTCAGCAGAGCAGATGCTCGGCGTCAAAATGCTCGCTCGGCGGAGGTATGAGCATTGGCGCAAGAAGAACTTTCCATGGCGCGTAGGCTAGAACCAGTGACGCAGAGAATGGACAGAAGTCGCCGAGCTGCGAGAAATAATGAGAATAGTCAAGAGCGCCGAGCTGCGAAAATAATGATAATAATCGAGAAAAGTAAACATATACTTCATTAAGGTATTCAGACTTCTGTGATCCATAATATTGTTAGATAATCTTCGGCATAATCACATAACCAATCTTGTGTCGACGCGTTTCGAACCAACCAGTGTGGTTCATCGTCAGGACAAGTTGAGGAACCAATCTGGCTTAGCGTGATTAAATAGCGTGTGCAGAGACTCCAACAGCTATAATGCTAACGGCTACTTTTGACCGAATGATCTTGGTCAAACCACTAACTTCGTTAATTAATATTTCTCGGAATGGTAATCTAAAATAAATAGGTATAATATTATTATTATCCACTTATCAAATTATGATGGTCATTATATCTCATAGTATATAATAATTAATCTATATTTAATTCCTATAAAATACAAGTATTAATCTATATTTAATTAAGATGGTCATTATATTTCATAACACATATTTTTTTTTTCTGAATATGACTACTTCTATTATCTTTACAAAACAAATATACAAAAAAGATTACAGAGGGCAAGGTTTAAGTGGATTTTCTCAGGCTCCTTGGCCTTGCCCATATTGCAGCACCCAACTTGAGTGAATTGAGTGGTTCGCTGTACCCCTGCTGACTCTATTACATAACACTGATAGACTGTCCATTGCTGGACTGAACATATGATGCACATAAACATATTTGACACAGACAAAGACATAGAACACTGGACATAAACACTGGACACTTGGACATATACAAGCGACATTTGGACTATAAAGCCGACATATGGACAATGTAACTGAATTGCCCCTGAAAATCCCAAACAAAACAGAAATTACCATGACAACTTCATTCTTCATCCGTAGACTGGAGCTGCTCTGCAATTCTGCATCCGAAGTGGAGCGTATTCTCCGAATCCGAGAGCTGAATGATCTTATGAGGCCTGTCCTTTCGGGAAAGTTCCCTCGGACCGGGCAAAGGATTAGCTGCACGCACCAAGGGACCAGCTACAGGATCCAAATTGGGGTCGGAGTCTTCCATTTTCTGCTTGCCCTTACTCGAACCAGGCGGATGAGTGACTGCGCGTACCGAGGGGCCAGCTTCTGGGTCCAGATTGAGGCCAGGGCGTTCCAATTTCCGCCCACCCGCGTGGCACGGAACCGACCAACCCATCCCTGGAACGAGCTCGGGCTGAGCCCATCCACTTTCTTCACCCACGGGAAGGCAAGCAACAGGGGAGTCATCCCCACTGGGATGCTGCCTATGCAGCTGAGGCTCAATGCCGGGTTCCACAGCAATTGTCACGATCAGAGAGGAGTTGACATGCGGACAGGGGAGACGATACCTGAGCATGGGGAGCTCTCTCTGGCTATCTCCTTCAATTGGGCTGCTTTCCTTCTGCCCACCAACTTCGTCATTGCTATCCTGAAACCAACAAGGCTGAGAGGTGACTTCTATTGAAGAAGAAGGGGAGTGATGGTCTTCTCTCGGCGGAGCTCGACCTTGAATTCCTCCCCTCCGGCTACCCATTCGTGGCCTATCCCTCGGCATACTTAAATGCCTTTCAAAGTCAATGCTGTGAACATTCACCAGGATTAACGCAACTCCCAGTAGCAAGAGCGAATTCCACCACCACTCTCGGTCTCTGGCCTCAGGAGTCCAATACCTTAACGTGCCCGAGCTCCAAGATTTAGCGCCAAGAACCAGATAGTGATTAGCGTCAAGAACCAGACTTGAGGGCCAGCTCCAAGAGCAGGCTTCCAGAGCCCACTTCCAGAACCCACCCCAAATTCCTGAATCCGCCTCTCGAGCCCAATGACAGAGCAAATTCACCACACGAACCCAATGACCGAGCAAATTCACCTCTCGAACAGCAAGAATTAGCAATAGGACATTCAGCATATAACTCCAGTTCACCTTCCAACGATGTGGAGCAATCTCACAGTCTTCCGTTTCCCCCCTCGACTCTGCATTCACCTTGCGGCTTGCACAAAGGAGGGACTCTCCACCAGACTCACCATACTCCCTCAAACCAGCCATCCTCCCCCGCTTAAACTTCTCCATCGCTCTACTGCCCATCTGCCTCCCTCGAGCCGAGAGGACAGGCATTAATGCCGTCTCATCTCCGCTCTTAACTTCATTAAACCTCCTTAACGCGTGGTACCACCTTTGAGTGTGGTCGTGACACCCGGCCACGTGATGGCCCGTGTCATTCTCTCTGCCTTTAATCACCCGCATCCGGGGTATTTCATAACACATATTAATTAATCTATATTTAATTATTATAAAATACAAGTAAAGGTAATAATCATTATTAATTATAGAATATAGTTATGTTAGGTAATTGTGTAATAATTAATCTATATTATAAAATACCAGTATTAATCCCTATTTAAATATGATGGTCCTTAATCCCATAATATATATTAATTAATCTATATTTAATACAAGAAGAGGTAATCAATCATTTTTACTTTTAGAATCTAGTTATATTAGGTAATAGTGTAATAATTATTTAATGGTCTTAGGTAATATATCATATATAATATTTAAATATATTGGTCCAATAAAATAATAAGTTATATATATTTATCAAATAATCAATATTTTAATAATTAATAAATCAAAATAGAATGTAAAACCATTAATCTTCCTAGAATTTAGTTATAATAGTAAAACCATAATTTAGAGTTGTTACGAACAAGTCTGTTAATAATAGTATAACTAATAATATTGTTATATCATCAATTAGATCTTTATTTATTATAAATTAACCCAGACCTTAGGTCAATATATTATTACCTATAAGAGCTTACCATAATTTATGGTTGATGGTTTACTACTGTACTAATAATATGGTATATCATAATATATCTTAAAGGTCAAATATCTAATAATAATAAGTATATATTATTACCTATATACTTCATTACCTTGGGAGGACACCTGGAGGCGTCTCCGCCCTCGAATGCCATCCGGCCATCCTCTCCTTTGAATAAGGCGGCAAGGGTTAGCCGGAGACTTAAATGCAACCCATCTCCCTTCACGTGATCAGTCCAGCAGTATGAATGCTGTGTACATCCGTCGCTGCGGTGCATGCCGGTGGCCATTCTCGGGTTGCTAAATTGGCAATGCCGAGGAACATACGGAAGCTTGCCATAATGTTAATCAAACATACCAAATATTCAATCAACCATCCTTAGTCCTCGTCGGCCCTAAGGGTGCAAGTCATGAGAGCTCAATAATACATTAACCATAACAGCCGATAGCCAAAGATTGCACTATATACATGTATTCGCATTCATTACATAATCATGTGAGTAAACTATGTACTAATCCATGTGTAAAATAAGACAGCGGTGTAAATATTCACTGCATAGCCATATGTGCGAATCATATATATATTCATATCCATGCGTAACCATGTCAACAGCAATTACTTCGTATATAATGTTTGTATGATGTTATGTAATAATTTATATCTCCATGTGAAATCAAGTCTGCGGAGGTAAGATGTATTAGACAGGCCATGACGCATACGTTTATGGATAAAAAAAAATATTTTAGACACGGGTATGTGACAAATTGGTATCAGAGCAGAGGTACCTATACTGTGACCTCTGGGACGAGCCTAAATATGTTAAATTGGGAAGGTAATTATAGTATTGATTTTTTGTTTTTTAACTAAATTGTGCAAGGTAACTCACAATGTCAATGTTCCCCTGATTATTACACTAGGCAAAAACAAGAAGAGTAACAGAAGGCATTAGATAGTAACAGTCAGTATGCAGAGAGCTGGCAGTGCTCCGCACAGGTCCACAACAGAACAGGGACCTGCAGCCAATCCTAGAGATAACCCAGAGCTGTGGGTACAGCTGGGTGAGGAAACACGGAGCACGAACCTGGCTATATTGGAGACAGTCGAGGACCTGAAAAATGAGATGGCCCGGTTGCGGGAGGATAATGCACGATTGACAATGGAGCAAGAGAGAATTCTAAAAAGTCTGTCCGAAAGACAGAACCCTTCGTTAGCCAATCCTAGTGCAGAACAACAGAGGATGACAGAGGAACAACACTATCAAGCGGAACCCGAAAATTCGGAAGAAGGAGAGGATCAATCTGGTAATGCATCCGAACAGCAGACCTCGAAACGTCGAAGAGTGGAGTTACAGGGAGAATTCCGGAAAATCAAACCCCCACACTTTGATGGGGAACAAGAGGAAGCGGCGGAAGCATGGCTAATTAACATGAACAAATACTTCCAGCTGTATGAGTATGACCATAACCTGAGGGCACGGTTGGCTATTTTTCAGTTACAAGGAAAGGCAACTCTGTGGTGGGAGGAGGTTAAAATCGTTAAAGGGGTAAGCGAACGAACCATAACGTGGGAAAGGTTCCAGAAATACTTTAAAGAAAGATATTTGATAGAGCGCTTCTATGATGAAAAGGCAAAGGAATTCCATGATCTGTGATTAGGACAACAGACTATGGATGAGTTTATTAATCGTTTTACCTCCCTGCTTCGTTATGTGCCCTACCTTAAGGAAGAAAAAGCCAAGGTGCAAAGATTTGTTAGTAGTTTACCCATGTATATGAGGGAAATGATTGAATTTGACAATCCTAAAACAATGGATGAAGCTATTCGCAAGGCCAGAATCTGTTATCAGCAGAACAAACAGAAAGGGGACGTTTCCAACAGGAAATGGAATGAGAAAAAGAGTAGTAAAACTGCTGGAAACAGCAAGGGAGGCTGCGACGGTGGAATTAAAGGAAGCAGTAAGGGGCAGAACGGTAGAACAACACCAAGAGGCTTGTTCAGATCCAAGACAAGCGGTGAACTCAGAATGAGCGAACCACCTGCCAAGCTGGACGGCGAAGGAGTAACCCGACCCCCAGTGCAGTGTTGGGGTTGTGGCGGACCGCACTACGTCAAGAACTGTCTGCAACGGAAGGGAACTGATCAGATATCCCAGATTCATGAGGCATCAACCGTTGGCGATATGGGACGAAGTGTGCCAAGGATTAACGCAGCCCTGGACGATCGCCAGGCAGAGTACCAGCCCACCACGGTAGAATTTGAAGGTAAAATTTTAGACTTTTCTATCATTGTTCTAATTGATCCAGGAGCTACTTTAAGTTATATTAGCCCAAAGATAGTTGAACAGTGTAAATTACAACCTGAAAAATTCAGGAACCCTTGGCTGGTATAGCTAGCTACAGGGGCTAAAAGGCGAGTAATGGCGAAAATTAATAACTGCCCCATAGTAATAGCAGGACAGCCAGTGGTAGCAGATCTGAACATGCTTCCACTTGGATCCTATGACGTCCTAATCGGGATGGATTGGCTAGAAAAGCATTGGGCATTAGTGAACTGCAAAACGAAAATCATACGATACAAGGATGATTCTGGAAAGGAACAAGAGATGCAAGGGATTAAACGACCAGTGCAGGTCCGGCCAATCACTGCATCCCAACTAGCGAAATGCATCAGGAAAAGATGCCAAATATATGCTATTCAGGTGGGTTATGCAGAAACCAAGGATAAAACGGCCGCGCTGGACCACCTTCCGGTAATAAAAGAATTCGTGGATGTGTTTCCGGAAGAAATCCCTGGGTTACCCCCAAAAGGGATATTGGTTTCACCATTGAATTACTACCAGGGGCTGCCCCAGTTTCGCGGGCACCTTATAGAATGAGTGTACCCGAGCTAACCGAGTTGAAAATGAAATTACAAGAATTGCTAGATAAAAATTATATCCGACCCAGTGTATCTCCATGGGGAGCTCCGGTGCTATTCGTCAGGAAGAAAGACGGAACCCTCCGAATGTGTATCGATTACCGACAGCTGAACAAGCTCACAATCAAAAACAAATATCCCTTACCTCGGATCGATGAGCTTTTTGATCAAGTCAAGGGGGCGACAGTGTTTTCTAAGATTGATCTGTGATCTGGTTACCATCAAATCATAATTAAGGAAGAGGACATTGCTAAAACAGCTTTCAGAACCCGGTATTGACACTACGAATTTGTAGTGCTACCTTTCTGATTGACTAATGCACCCACTACTTTCATGTGCTTAATGAACAGCATGTTCCATCGATTTTTGGACAAGTTTGTACTGATATTCATCGATGATATTTTGATTTATTCTCGTACCAAGGAGGAGCACGAGGAACACCTCCGGTTGGTACTGCAAACTCTTCGAGAGCATCAGTTGTATGCTAAACTCAGCAAGTGCGATTTCTACAAAGAGGAGATCTAGTATTTAGGCCATGTAATCACAAAGGAAGGGATTGCAATGGACCCTGAGAAAATAAAGACTATAATGGATTGGCCTATACCTAAAGATGTGGCGGATATCAGATCTTTCATGGGATTGGCTGGCTATTATAGAAGATTTGTGGAAGGCTTCTCAAGGGTAGCATATCCTATCACTTCCTTGCAGAAGAAAGGTAGGACATTCAAATGGGATTCAGAATGTCAGCAAAGCTTTGAACGGCTTAAGCATTTTCTCACCTCTGCTCCCATCTTGAGTATAGCTGATCCTGATAAGGATTATGTGGTATGTACTGATGCAAGTCGAGAAGGCGTGGGCGGTGTATTAATGCAAGAGGGAAAAGTGATCACCTATGAGTCGAGAAAGTTGAAGGAACATGAGCAGAAGTATTCTGCCTACGACTTAGAACTGGCAGCCGTCATACATGCACTTAAAATGTGGCGGCACTACCTTCTGGGAAGGAAATTTCTGTTGTTAACAGACCATCACAGCTTGACAAACTATTTCAGTCAGCCCACTCTGAATGCAAGACAAGCCCGTTGGGCAGATTTCTTAAGTGGATTTGATTTCGACATCAAACATCTGAAAGGGAAGGAAAACCGCGTGGCTGACGCACTGAGTCGAAAGGTGCAATGCTTATATGAAGTTACGCTCAGTAAGTGGAAGAATTCCTTGCAAGAAATGATAAAAACAGCAGCAGACCAAGATGCAGAATATCAGCAAAAGAAACAGCAAATACCGCTTTCCAGCAAGGAAAGTCAGCAGGGGTATGAAGTAGGTGAGGATGGAATGCTGCTCTATAAAAACAGGTTGTTTGTGCCTAACAACAACAGTCTCAAAAATCTAATTTTGGACGAATTTCATACTAGCCATTACGCAGGTCATCCCGAATACCAGAAGATGCTTACTGCGCTTCGCAGGGAATACTATTGGCCTGGAATGAAAAAGCATGTGGTTGAATATTTAGCACGGTGTTTGGAATGTCAGCAGATCAAGGCAGAGCACCTTCATCGAGCAGGGTTATTGCAACCCTTGCCCATTCCAAAAAGGAAATGGGGGATCATATCCATGGATTTCATAACTGGACTGCCTAGGACAAGGAAGAACAATGATTCTATTATGGTAGTAGTAGACAAATTGAGTAAGGTGGCACACTTTATATCTGTGCAATCTACCTACCGGGCAGTGCAGATTGCACACATTTTTATGCAGAACGTGTTCAAACTGCATGGACTTCCGAAAACGATAATATCAGACCGAGATGTGAAGTTTACATCAGCCTTTTGGAAAGCCTTGTTTGCAGAACTGGGTACACAGCTGAACTTCAGCACAGCTTACCATCCCCAGACTGATGGCCAAACGGAACGAGTAAATCAAGTTGTGGAGGATACGTTAAGAGCATGTGTAATGCAAAAACCGACACAGTGGGAAGATTATTTGCATTTGGTGGAATTCGCATACAACAATGGATACCACACATCGATACAAATGTCCCCATTTGAAGTCTTGTACGGACGGAAATGTCGTACACCTTCAAGCTGGAGTGGCCCGGAGGACAAACTAAGGTTGGGCCCAGAAATGCTTAAGGAGATGGAAGACATGGTAAAAAGGGTGCGGACCAATTTAAAGGCTGCTCAAGATCGGAAAAAGAATTTTGCAGATCAGAAAAGAAGGTTCAAAGAGTATCAAGTTGGTGACCATGTTTATGTAAGAATACAAGCCAGGAAAGGTACCCTGCAGTGGAGCGGTTGCGCTAAACTTGCACCCCGCTATTTTGGACCTTTTCAGGTCTTGGCAAGAGTTGGGCCAGTAGCCTACCAGCTTGCTTTGCCAAGCCACATTAGAATCCATAATATTTTCCATGTTTCCATGCTTAAAAAAATACATTTACGACCCTAAGCATGTGATTAAATGGCAAGACATACGGGTAAGAACTGATTCTAGTTGAACTAGTTGGTATATATTGTTGGAAGTGAGAATTGACTGTTACGGTTGATGATTGTAGGTCGAACCGGAAGGAGAGGTCCTGGTCGAACCGCTGAGCATTCTTGACCGGAGAGAAGTGCAGCTGCGAAAACGAAATATTACCCAAGTTAAAGTGCAGTGGCAGCACTATGGGCCTGATGAGGCTACCTGGGAAGATGAAGAGCTTCTTAAGGAAGCTTATCCGGGGCTGTTTATGAACAGCAGACATCGGGACGATGTCCAATCTCAGGAGGGGGAGATGTGATGACCCCGAGAGAATGTAAATATTTAAATTTCACCATGGTAAAAGACTGAGTTAAAATGACATTGCAAGACTATTTTATTATTTGTTCTTTTAAAAAAAAAAAGAGAGGATCTTATGAGTATTTCTTTTATTTTACAAATGCATTGAAATGTCTAATAAAGAATGCTCATGATTGTGTTGGCAACTCCTGGGCGGGAGTTGGAAAGTCAGTTATTGGAACCGACTGTAACCACCCTCCCTAACTGGAAATTTCCCAGGGAAAAGGGAGGGGGGTTGGCAAAAATCTGCGCTGTAGTGACAGGCAGAAAAGAAAAAGAAATTAATGTAAAGACTAAGTCTGGTGAGGACCAGATAGTCGAGCACACAGTGCAACCTTGCTGAGGATAGAGATCCGGCAAGCGAAAGCTAGGGGGGGGGCTCTGGTCTCGAAAGACGAGTCTCATGGATGGGCGGTTAAATCGACATGCATTAATCTACAGGTGAAATACTAAGGACTTAAGGCTGGTAGAGACCAGGTAAGTAAAACTGAACTCACTTGTGTTAAACCTTGAAGTATCTGCAAGTACCTGTAAGTCACTTGTGTTAAACCTTGAAGTATCTGTAAGGCTTATGTGTTATCTGTTATTTGGAAATTACCGCTACTACTGTCTGATAATACAAGAGAGAGTCTGTATATGTCTGTTTATAAGTTGAGAAACCTGCGTCCTGTACTGGACGGAAACCAGGCTTATAAGCATAGGAATCCTGTATCTTGCTGTTGAGGTAACCGAGCAAGTATAATGGATGCTGGTGGTTCAGCATGGTTAGCGGCGTTAACTGTTCTGAACAGCTAATGCGGACAGAAGTCGGTCAAACTAAAAGATTAAAGGGTATACATATAAAACAACAGAACAACCGGTTCGTCTTGTTGCCGGATTGGCATAATAAACCCTGTGAGTAGCAATGTATTCTTAAAATGATTGCATCGTGTAACACCCGCGGTGCGGGTTAACTCTGTAATGAGAAACAATTAAAGAAATAATTTACAAAGCGAACAATAACTCATTATATAACATGCAATCTCAAAGGAGAGTCCCGACACTCAAAGTGTTAACACATAGAATCTAAACAATAGATAATCCAAGCCGTGTGACACCACCATCCACGAGGTTGATGGAAATAGGCGGAATAACCAAACATTGAAGCCGGGAAGGCCACGCTTGGGCTCGCGGGTACGAGCTAAATCCTTGACTCGTTCCTTTACAGAGTAAGCATAGGGCCGGGCAACCGAGCCGCTTACCTGTTTGTGGAATAGTCGTAAAATAACCATGATAGAACAGTAAACAGAAATTACAATTATATGCCAAGTTATATACATAAAAAGCCCCATCGCAATTTAAATAACCACAGTGTAATATGAAACAGAACTCGCAGTGCGAGATTATACCGTATACTGAACAGAACTTGTAATACCAGAGTATATAGTAAATAAAACAAATATTCAGCATCCGGGTCGAAAGACCCATACCATCTTTGGTCCAAACAAGCTGATAACGAGCAAGAAACAGTATACAGATGTATTACTAATTGACAAAAGCCATACGGCTGTAGCCATTCGTTAAAAAAAAACAAAGGGGGCTGTGCCCATTATCCACATCCAAAGGGGCCGTGGCCGGAATACTATTGACAAGCAACAATAAACAGTCAAATTACAAATAACAGAGTCACGGAGACAGTCTCTGCGCTAGGGTTTGGCGGAACTCGTAACCGGCACAAGGTGGTCACTGAACAAGACGAAGAACAGCCTTCCGTAGCCACCTGCGTCCAACCACAGTAAGGTTAAGGTTGGCTACGGCTAGGCGCAGAGGAACCCTCTGCCGACAGTTTTAAACAAAGAAACATAGGTTTGCAACAGAGCTGCACCATAAACTTGGAAGGGGCACACCTGTCGTGAGGCCGGGAGCGCCATAGCCTCAAAGGAGGACCCCTGTAGCCGCATCGAACGAGAGCCGGAAGCTGCTGGATATACAAACCATAACAAGCAATTGTGAGTATCACCTCATAAGAAAACACATGCAATAATTTGGAAGCAAGAGACCAAAGCGAAAACGGAGCAAAGGAAGCACATCAGAAAAGAGCCGGTGGTCACTCACTGTTTCTTACCTCGGCAGTTTCGACAAAATATGTATGCTCAGCAGAGCAGATGCTCGGCGTCAGAATGCTCGCTCGGCGGAGGTATGAGCATTGGCGCAAGAAGAACTTTCCATGGCACGCAAGCTAGAACCAGTGACGCAGAGAATGAACAGAAGTCGTCGAGCTGCGAGAAATAATGAGAACAGTCGAGAGCGCCGAGCTGCGAAAATAATGAGAATAATCGAGAAAAGTAAACATATACTTCATTACCTTGGGAGGACACCTGGAGGCGTCTCCGCCCTCGGATGCCATCCGGCCATCCTCGCCTTTGAATAAGGCGGCAAGGGTTAGCCGAAGACTTAAATGCAACCCATCTCCCTTCACGTGATCAGTCCAGCAGTATGAATGCTGCGTACATCCGTCGCTGCGGTGCATGCCGGTGGCCATTCTCGGGTTGCTAAATTGGCAATGCCGAGGAACATACGGAAGCTTGCCATAATGTTAATCAAACATACCAAATATTCAATCAACCATCCTTAGTCCTCGTCGGTCCTAAGGGTGCAAGTCATGAGAGCTCAATAATACATTAACCATAACAGCCGATAGCCAAAGATTGCACTATATACATGTATTCGCATTCATTACATAATCATGTGAGTAAACTATGTACTAATCCATGTGTAAAATAAGACAGCGGTGTAAATATTCACTGCATAGCCATATGTGCGAATCATATATATATTCATATCCATGCGTAACCATGTCAACGGCAATTACTTCGTATATAATGTTTGTATGATGTTATGTAATAATTTATATCTCCATGTGAAATCAAGTCTGCGGAGGTTAGATGTATTAGACAGGCCATGACGCATACGTTTATGGATAAAAAAAAAAATTATTTTAGACATGGGTATGTGACAACTATGTTAATATTTTGAAGACATGACCGCATTACATATTAATTTCCCGTTTCTTTTTGAGTTTGTTATTGATTAATGTAGCAATGTAAGGAGACTGCGAGCTAGTATTTGAAATATGAACATAATATATGGTTTTTTTAACATGTAGTATCGATAAGCTATGGTATTGGCTATAGTATTGTAACAAATTCATGATAAAGTTCAGTTGAATCTTCATTGTTAAGAATATTGTTCCATGTTTTTTTTCATGGTTAAGAATATTGTTACATGGTTTATAATTTTATTTATTTTTATTAAAGGATTTTAGCTTGAGTGGTTTGGTGAATAATTCCTTTCAAGTAGCTATAGACATGTTGTAATTGGCTTGTTTGTGGCATTTCTAAAAATAAGTTACTGTAAAAATTCATTTTTCAATTAAAAAAAAGTTTACTTACTTTTATAAAATAATTTGATCACATGAAATATTGAGATTTATCTGAAAAGTAGTTATGTCTTTCTACTCTTTTAATTGAATAGATTAATTTAATTAAAAAATGCCATATAATATAAGTTATGATTTTTTTTACACTTAATATTAATATGTTATGATATTGACCCTAATATTGTAATAAAGCAATAAGCCCCCAGGGATAGCTCAAATGGTCGAGTTCCCGTTGCTAAGTACTCTCCCGGTTTGGGAGGTCACGGGGTCAAATCTCCTCGACGCCCTCGGGGTTAGGCCTGATATGGCCGACCGGCAGATCTCTTCGAGTGGAGCTGCCCCGCTTCTCCCCGCTTCTCTATGTGGACGTAGCGGCCACTCCGGTGCCCGCTTCTCTATGTGGACGTAGCGGCCACTCCGGTGCCCGTGAACCACACTTAAAAAAAATAAAAAATATTGTAATAAAGCAATGATAAAATGGGTTGAATTTCTATGTTTAAAAATATTGTTACATGTTTTTTTAAATATACATGTTTCACTCACAAATTAACTATTTTTATAATTATTAATACTAATAATTTAAAAATAAAAGTATGATTTAGTTAAATTTTATAATGTTTTTTAATTTCAACAATGTAAAGTGTATGTTTGATGCTTATAAACATTTATCAGTCATTTAATTTATATGATTAAATTAAGTATATAAATATTTAATTTATATTTAAACACGTGAAAAACACTCATTATAAAATAAAAAATATTTATTAATATAATAAACATCAAATTATACACATTTATGAAATCATTCAAAATTAAAACATATCTATATGGCTTTTAAAATTAATAATATTCAAAATTAAACCATATCTATATCACTCTTAAAATTAATAATATTTTCTTAATATGAAAAATGAATGGTTCACATTTTCCCACATATTATATATATTTTCCCAAATGAAAAAAATGAATTATTTCTATTTTTTATTAAGAAAAAAATCAAATATATAATAAATATATATTTTCAACATAATCATACAAAATATGAAAAGTATTTTTGTAATGAAATTTGTTTATCTTGTCCAAAAGATAAACCACATTCTGATTTGAAATGCTTTGATCAAATATTTTCAATGTGAATTTTTCCAAAAAATCTTCTTAAAAGTATCCTGATAATAAAATTTGTTTTTCAATTTAAATGAGTAATTATATATCATTTTGTAAAATATTGATAAGACTACTTGTAACACCAAAATTTGTAAAATATTAATAAGATAACTTGTAACACCAAAATTTGGGAAGCTAAAATTAATAATCAGACTTTTCATATTACTTGTATCTTCCTACATTAAAAATGTATAAATAACTCTTATATAAAATAACTACACAAATAGATTCCAAACATGAGGGAAAAAAATCTATTAAATACTTCCTTTTCAATCTCGTTGATGCAAAAGTGGAAAGTAGAAGAAAATAATTATGACGACCATTTACGTTTGGATGATCGATTTTAGAAAGATAGTATACACACATTTCACGAAGTCGGAGGGACAACTGCCACTACAGATCTCACTGCATGCACGAAATGCAGCTTTGGCCGTTCATAAGTTATCACAAAGATGGCTCTAATGATAAAGGAAGATAGCGTAGAAAAAGGAATTGCTGTGTGAACCACAGGACTCTAAATATTTCATGGTTTCTGGATAGATTTACAGCTTCTACTCCTGTTATGAAACAGGAGTATGAGTCGAATTAGCAGGGAAACAGGAATATGAGTCGAATTAGCAGGGAGGCAGATCAGGAGGCGGCGGAAGTAGAGACTGGGCAGGACCAGTCCCATTTTCTACCAGAAAAGCCATGGACAAACCCCAAGTCGTGTGTATTTCCAAATGACAATGCATGTACCACATACCTGCACAAAACAAAGAAAAAAGGAAGGTTAGTAATCAGAGATCTTCACTACTACACACATACTGCACAACACAAAGGAAAAAAAAGTTAGTAATCAGAGATCTTCAGTACTACACAGATATAAGACTGGAAAATATCCAGTCTACTCTACTGAGCCTCAGTTAATATATATGTCAATGATTAGATTTAAGTAAGTAAAGTATCCAACCATATACAAGGTATTAACTGCACCACAGCAAGTTGGATAACTCTTTCCATAAACCAGAGTTTCTAACTTGTACATGGGTGGGTACTGAACTGAAAAATAAATTGCATAGATACCTGGATTATCAGCTTTAAAGCGCAAGGCGGCCCATCCTGCTGTTGGGACACCTACTGTGTTCCGTAGAGGAGGATCCACCAGATTAAATGAATGAGGGTCCATATTTGGATCATAATTTCCAAATCCTTGCCCCACAACGTAGACGTTGAATCCGTGTATATGAATTGGATGACTCTCAAACCCCATGATGCTTGTGCCTTGCAGAATCAGCTCCACATTTGCATTGTAAGGAATCACTGCAACCCGAGTGCTGAAGTTGGGATTCATATTCGCCACTGCCGAGATGGGCGCTGTGTAATTGTATTCATGGGGCGGTCTGCTTGGAAAATCTTTAGAGAAAACTCCACTGATATTGTAGTATGCCGCCTGAAGCAGAGCTGTCTTTGGATGAACGAAGGACTGGTTATTGATGGATGCAGAAAATCTGCCCCCAAAGTACGCTTTACAGATACTATCAGCGGGACAGTCCTGGAGATTCAGACTAACTGCAAAAAACAGATGATGATCGATTTTTTGGGGAACATTTGAGGGATACTCTCGGGAGTTTAGACTTCGCAAGGCTGTGGCAAATTTGGTTGCATAGTATGTGTCTCTCATGGCGGGAAGATCTGGCAAGATAATTGGGAGCTGCAAGGATTGTGCAGACAGCTTGTATTCCAAGATTGCTGTAGCTGTGGTCTCGTCGAAGGGTACGCTTGCAGTTACGTAAGGTCTGGCAGCCATCATATACCTTCCCACGGGCTCATCGGTTTTCATGAGAATGCTCATGGTCTGTCCTGGACCTATCATTATGCAGTCGGTAGTGTAAGGTTTTGTGTAACAACCGTCGGCTTCCACGACTGTGAAATTGTGATTTGCTATGGCGAAGAATAACTCGTCGTTTAACGCTGCATTGATCAGACGGAGAAGGTAAGTCTTTCCAGCATCCACGCGTTGAACGAATGTATCTGCACGTTTACAAGTCAACATAATAATGGTCAGGCCACGGACAAACATTACTCTTACCACAGTGTTTTTTTCCAACAGGTAGCATATCACTTTTTTTTTTTTTTTTAAAAGGGGATATAATTTGTTATTTTTCCAACATAAAATCTAATCTAATTTCTTATTTAAAAATTAAATTTAAATGGAAAGTAAAAGTTTATTATAAGTTTGAAAGTTTATTATAAGTTTATTATAAAGGTTAATAATTCTAATGGAAAGTTTACGATGAGTATTTTTGTTTTGTTTGCTAAGTTATATAAGTTGAGATGACTTGTACACCTAATTTGTAGTTTGAGTCGCAGAAATTAGAATAGTGTAGCAGTGAAGGGATTGTACCAACTTTGGGTTTCACTTTTTAATATAGCTATATTTTGTCAAAAATTTCTAACTAATAATTTTCACATGACAAAGTGTCTTAACAAAACACTTTGTTTCCATCTACTTTATAATATATATAAAAATCTTAAAAGAAAAAACCTCTTTTATATAAATTAAATCTTTTATATAAATTAATTATATAATAATTAAGCCCACGGGGGTTTGGATTGACGGTGAATGGGTGCGCTGTTAAGGCACTCCTTGCGATAGGTCACCAGTTCAAATCTCCCGTGGGTACGTAGGTTAGTCTTAATATAGAAAAAAAATAAAAAATAAAAAAAAAAATAAAAACATAAAATTATATAATAATTAAAATATTAATGTTAAATTTATTTTTTAAATATATAAAAAATTAAAAATTAAAATATTTATATTTATAATATAAAAATACAAAATATAATCATCAAAATATTATTAAGATTTTTTTATAATTTAAAAATCATATTTTTTTTTATATAATTTAAAAAATAATTAACTAAATCAATATTTAATTATCAAATTTAAATGTTAAAATAACAAAACAAAAAGGTGGAGTATATATTTTAATGGAATGTTTTTATTATAATTGAATAATTTTTCTAATAAAAAATATCATCATGAAGTTTAGGCTGATTATGATGTTCATATTAAGACATTTACATTTTGTTTATTAAGACATTTACATTTTGTTTAATAAAAATATTGTATTGAAGTTTTTTTTTCATTATAAAATGTTGTTAAGATTGATTATGATGTTGATATTAAGACATTTACATGTTTCTAAATGATATAAGATTATATACAATATGATTATACGCCTTATAAATATAATATATTAATTTATATAATTTATATATTAATTTTTACCCACCTCATAAATATTATATATTAATTTTTTACACAATCCCTAACACAATTAAAGCAATTAAAATTAACAAAATTAAAACATTTAAAAGATAACATGACATGATTTGTAATGCTGTATCATATGCTTCCAGTGCTATTGTCTTAAAAAGAGGAGATGCAAATACCTTTATCAGAGCATGGATACAGGAGGCCTGGTTGTCCGTTAATGGTATATGCATCAGAAACGTTGGGACCTCCGCCGAATCTGATAGTTTCCGCTTCCACAGCGTCTGGATCACCGTTCCACCATTCACCTATATACCACACTACACATTCTCAATATACTCCAAACATTGAAACATATATATTGTTCAATTGTTCTCTCTCAACCCAATCGAAACATGAATTTCAAAATCTGGTAATACCGAGTAGAATGGGTACTTCAAAATCCGGCTTCGGGAATGGATATGGAACGCCTTGCTTGGGATAGATAATGAATGCTCCATGGACTGATGCTCGTTGCCATGTGATGTGAGCATGCCAAAGCAGAGTACCCCTCTGTTCACTCACCTTGAATCTGTAGGTGTATGATTGCCCTTCCTGTATTGGACACTGGGTAATATAAGCTGGACCATCAGCCCATCCTGTCCGAAATTGACGAACACCATGCCTGCAGAGACATATTAATTAATTAATGCAATAATACTACTGAAACTACCATTCATAGCAATAAATTTCATATCGAAACTACTGAGTCCCACAGTACAAAATTAGTGTCAGAACCATACCAGTGGATTGTGGTATTATGCTTTACATGATTAGTGACCTTCACGATCACATTATCGCCCTCATTTACTGCAATCGTAGGCCCAGGAAACTGTCCATTCACTGTTAGAAGAGGCTTGGACTGGCACAGCCGGGTTGTATTCTGGTACTGCACCTGCAAAATTGAGCACAATCAAAACAATAATATGAGTATTTCTATTAAAATATAATAACTCTACTTGGTATTTAGCTGCTTGTGTGTCAAAAAAATGGAACAAGTTGAAAATGGTGATCAGTAATTTCGAGCTTTTTGTAAACTCTCAAACCCAAATCAGTATCTTACATGGAAGTCGAAGAATTTTGTGTTGCGTCTTGGAGCGGAGCATTGCGCACATCTGATCACCACGAACAACGACAAAACGAAGGCGGCGCAAGCACAAAGAAACGACGTTCTATTAACAAACAAAGCCATGGGCATATCATATGAGGCGATGGAATTTCTCAAGAACTACTATGCTCACTTCTTTTGTTTGTTTATTATTCACTCTACTGCGACTAATCAGAACTGAATCCTGAACAGGGCGCGTCCAAAAATGGTGGCAGACTTACAAGCTTCACTCCAACTCCAAGCATATATAGTATTTGCTGAGGATAAGACACGCAGCAAGATCGCATCGGTTCAGGTTACGGATGGGAAATGTACAAAAAGGTTGGTGAACTCATTCCTGTGCCAACGCTCTCTGGATTCAAATTGTCGTTGTCATATGATGCCGTTCCTGAATTTTTCTCTCTGAAAATAACTTTCGTTGAAATGTATTATTTATAAATAAGATGTGATTAGATTGAAACGTATTCCATCATCGGATCCATTTTCTTCTGATCATTTGCTTGATCTGGGTAGTTCTAAATTAAAGACAACATCGCATTAATAACAGAATTCGACTTTCCGACACCTCCCATTGTTGGGTCTGTGTTCAACTTTCAGAATTCATTAACGACAGCACCTGGACTCCTGAGTATGATTGAGAAAGTGCAGCTCTCACTACAACTTGTGGTTGGAGTTCGGATTCAAATCAACTTTGTTTGAGTGAGTTGTTTCTATCACGCATCGCCTGGTCAACACCAACCAGCACCGTCGAATCCTGATGACAACACGATTAGAGAACCCACCAGACCCAACCAGCACCGTCCAATCCTGATGACAACATGATTAGAGAACCCACCAGGCCCAGCACGACAAGCTTTGAAGTTATTTGGTTGTTTGCATGGGCTTGAGCATCTTGGACTTATTTGGAACGCGCCTTCGTGGGTGAGTCTCCTTCCACAAATGTGCCCACTTAATGTCAGACCATGCCCAGCTAGATCGAAGAAAGCTAAACCATTCCCATGTCGGTACCAATCTCACTTTCTTCATTAATTTTGAATGTACTCTGGCTTTTATATTACTCATTTTCAATACTGCCTTAATGTATATTTTATAAATATAAATTTATAATTAATTTTAAATATATAATAGTATAGTTATATAAATTTAATGGAAAATAAAATCTATGAAAATATTTAATTTATGATAAATTACATTTATTAAAATTAGAAAAATCTTAAAACTAACTAAATTATAATTTTTTTTGAAATTATAATTTCTAGCATATATTTATTTGAACTTGAATCTATTATAGGTTAGAGTGATCAAATTTCTCTTCACTCTAAAATAGATTTAAATATCAAGAGATTTGATCCCTCCCTATGTTGGTTTAATTTAAAATGGATTTATGGTGGTTTAATTTTCTGGTGATGATGATGATGATGAGGGTTAACGTCCATTGAGACCAAATTGGTCTATCGGACCTACAATTTTCTTAATTTTTACTTGTCTGGCTCCTCGTGTCTTTCTTGGCGAGATTGGTGTTGTAGCTTTCTTTCTTTTCTCTACGGTCTTCCAACTTCCTTTGTCTTGCACCTCCTTCATCTCTTCTGGTTCTTGGGACATTGGTGTCTTAGCTTCGCGATCTATAGTCGGAGATGTTTGGTTTAGGAGATCTGATTTGCTGTTAAATGAAGATTTATTTTCTGTGGTATTCAAATCCTCATAACTGTTGATTTGTTGGGGCGGGCTTTCTCCTTGCTTGCTTTGAGAGTTGTTTCCTTCTTCCTTGATTTCTTGTGACTCAGAGTTTTCTCTAGAATATTCTTCTTTGATGACAGTGTAGTGTTCTTTTTGTGCTCCTTCCACATGAATAACATGAGCCAATGACATGGGTTCCCATAAATCTAGAGCTCAAAAACCACCAATAACTTGACTAAGTCAACTTTACCTTATTATTTTAGTTTTAAGTTATTTTTTATTACATGTAGAGTTATTTTTATTTTTCTTTATTTTATTTTTGACCGAGTAAAAATGTTTAAAATAAGTTATTTTTATTATTATTATTAAATATAATTATTAATTGTATATCTCTTGAAATAAAAAGAATTAATGTATAAATTAAAAAAAAAAAAAAAAAAAAAATAATTAGTAAAAATTTACCCCAATAAAATCTATATACATCAATTCATAATATACATCAAAATATTTAAGTTAAGATACATTTCACATTACTAAAATTAGAAATATATTAAAAACTATTATTATTATTATTATTATTAAAATTAATATATAGTTAAATATGAAATTTTTTGGAAAATATGGAATAAATTTCTTAACCATGGATATTTATTCTCATTTTATCAACTTTGTTACAATACCATGGGCCAATATCATACGTTATCAATATCACATGTTAAAAAAACCATAACTTGCTTCATACCACACTTGTCTCTATCACCATTTTTTAAATTAATCAATTTAATTAAAACAGAAAAAGAGGCATAACTACTTTAGAAATAAATCTCAATCTTTGATTTGTGTATATTATTGAGAATATTCTAAAATATTTTTTGAGCTTAAATTCCTATTATCCATTTAATAATTATTAATTATTAAATCAAAATTTTGAAAATCTTATTCCAAAATAAATTCACCTATCAACCTAAATATTTTTCCAAAAAATATTTAAATATATATAAATTTATTCATTCACTTGCTTATATGTAATTAATATATATGTGTATAGTTCCCTGATGGGGGTTGTTATCACTCCAGGAAACTCTCTGAGGTTGTAACTCAGAGATGCCTGGTAACATACAATCTTTAATATTGTTCTCGGAACTATTGGAATGGATGAAGGTTTGGATCAAGCCAGATAACCGTTTCAACTCTGTTTTCACCCTAGACATGCATGAACACCCTCAGCTTGATAAGGCTTTAGACCACTAATGTTCAATAGTTTATAGATTCAATGGATAGATGGAGAATATTGACTGTACCTGCAGATGCATACATAAACATATATGAATGGCTAGCTACAGGAAGTAAATGAAGCTTGCAAATCTAATTTATCAACGCAGAGATAAGATGACAGTTATCTGGCATTAGATACAGAAGAAAACATAAATAACCTATTCAATTGCAAATCTAATTTATCAATGTAGATATAAGATTACAGTTATCTGGCATTAAACATAGAAGAAATCATGAATAGACTATCCAAGTGCAAGCTTAGAACAAAAGAGAAATGGATATTGAACATGTAACAACAAAAGAAGCTTGTATTACTGGAATGAAGATGAGACGCTGCAAGGAACAGAGTATAAATAGTCTCCAGAAGTTGAACCCTTGTTACTCTGATCTTACAAATATTTATAGGTCTGTTTATAATGATCTCGAGCCTTCTGAGGCTTGAGAGATCTTAATCTATCCCTTTGTCTTGTTAACTGTTTGATGCCCTGACTAGGCAAGTGTGGGCTTGGAGGTTTCTTCTTCTAACAACAGAGTAACTGCATTCAGTTAGTTTGCTGCACTGTCTGGGAGCTCTCTCGTGCCAGAGATGCCCCATAATCTCTTCTGTTGTTTTGGATGAGCTGCGTTGTCTGCTCCATGATCGTTTGTTGGTTTGGATGAGTTGCGCTATTTGCTCCATGATCGCTTCTATTTGTTTGGATGAGCTACATCGTGTTGTGGCCCCCTTTCTCCCTTTCCGGCCCCTGTCTCCCGGCAATTATTTCCCGGCCTCTGTTTTGTGATAGAATGGGTCTTCGGGCCTTTATTATCCTTTTAAATGTGAACAATGATTGTTTTATGTTTTAAACAGAAAACGCTACAACAATGAGAAATCCTGCCCATCTCTGTTCTTCCGGACTTCAAAATTCCTTAAACATGGCCTATTTCTCAATCGAGTCTGCCCTCTGGGTCGCTATCGCAAGTCGCTAGTGGCCTGTTCCCTGTGTATTTGCTTTGTATTCTAGAAATACAAAAATCATGAAAATTACATGAAAATGGCTCCCTCCGGACTTCAAATATCATATATTTCCCTTCCTAAACCCTTTCGGGTTCGGTTCTTATCGCATATCACAAGTCCAAGGTTCCCTTTGTATTTTATAAATACGTATCAAACAATGAAAATGCATTGAAAAAGGCCTTTCTGCAGATTTCAAATTTTATCAAATATTATTCGGAACCTCGTTGGGTCCGGTTCATCGGGTTGCGCATATACCTATGCATAGGCCCCGCCCCTTGGTTATCTCTGATAGTGATCCTGCGACGCGATGTGGCCCGTCGATCTGCGCGCTTGATCGACAGTCCACATTGCATCGCTACTCGAAATCGCAAGTTCCCCTCGGTCCGTGCTTACTCTGCCATTGTGCCTCCACCGATTGCAACCTGCCAATCCAATCATCGGAAATCGCTAATCGGGGGTGTCTTTCACCCAACCTTAAGTCCTCTGTGTTGGCCGCTTTGCGATTTCCGCTTAGATCTGGGTCGTTGATCGGCTAGATCTGACGACTACTGTGTGTTTGACTATATGCCTCTAATACATGGTTTTTCACTATTTTTCATGTGTTTTGGCCTCCCAATAGTGTTTTTATGCCCTTCGAAGGGCTCTTCTCCTGCGCTAGTTTTCATCTTTGGCAGGATTTTGCTGTCTTTTGAAGGCTTAAAGGGCATATTTGGATCCATTTTTGGGCTATTTTCCAACAAGGCTAACAGGGGTGAGATCCCAAGATTGAGTGGCTCCTCGTGGCCCATGTCAGTAGTCATTCATAAGTGGAAGGGGGTCAGTCCCCTCACTTCATTAAGTGATCAGAGGTGAGTAATGTCAAGCGTGTGAAACAACCCAGCACCTCGTCGAGTGTGGGAGGAGATGTTCTAAGGTGATAGATGGGTAATTTGAATGACATTCGTGTTGAGGTGGTGGTTCAACTTCATGCATCTGAGTGGTTTTATGCAAAGCAGTGAAGGCAGAGGAGTCTGGCCTTTTGGTTTTGGAGGCAATGGAAGTGTTTTTTCTCTGTGTTCAAGCAAGACTGTCTAGTCCTGCACTTGTCCCTGAAAGGGTTCCCCAGGATTTTCTGGTTTAGTGCAGTGTGGATTGAGGTAACAATAACCACCCACATTTTTGGTTCAATTTGAATTTGGAAGGTGTGGGATTTTGATTCTTTGGTGGGTGTATAAAGTGGGTGCACAGGCAAAGTCTCTGGTAGGCTTAGTGGAGCCACAATGTGTGGCTCTTATGGTTTTCGGTACATATCACAGGAAAGAGAGATACTCTCTTGCAATTCACTTGGTTTGAGTGTCAAATTATTTAGCGAGAAGGGTGTTGGCTTGCTTTGGTCAAAGTGGGGTTCACCTGGACCACTCTAAGCCTAGAATTCGACCACCTTGGCACTCTTTCTAGACACTTCTGTGGTGGAATCAATCGGTGGAGTGTCGAAGGGTGGTGGGAAGCAAGGTGTTTCTTCGGGAGAGGTATTGGTGGTTCGCATTCTTGCTTGGGTGGCAGAAGGTTTTGGATTTCAGAGAGGAGACGATGGTGATTCAGAGCCGATCTCACCTGGCCAGTGGGTGGTCAATCTAACTTTCCTGTTTGTAGTGACTGTTGTGGTATCGTAGGCCCCTTTAGGATGAGGCCATCCCCATGGCATGGTTAGTCTTCACTACCTACGAATCATAGCCTAGCGGGATGTGAAGATCCATAATTGGCCATCCCACCAGTGAATTCGGGATAGAAAGGTGTTGGCTCGAGTTGGGGAGGCAAGATTGCGGGACGTTTCAGGTGGCTGACTGCTGGTGCGTGAGGGGGACACTGAGGTGGTGGGTAGGTGATGAGGAAAGGCAGGCGACCTCCATAGGCTCAAAGGCGAGGAGGAACGAAGTGTGGTGGGAAGAGGAACCGTGGGTCTGGCAGCTGCTTGGAAATCGACTCGAAGGAAATTCAACACTGTTGTGTGGGGAATTGTCGAGAGTTAATCCATCCTTTACTATATTAGATGGAAACAACTGAGAGAATGAGAAGGGAGGAACATGCGGAGTTCGTAGCCACCTTAGACAGAATGCATTACTTCCAGTGATGGATGTTGTGTGATTGGGGGTTGTTCCTGGAGTCATGGATGGCTCACTTCGAAGGGCATGTCCAATGCGCCTTTCGCCCACTGCCTCCTCTAGGAACAACCCCAATAACCTAACTTCCATCACTTCTAATGAATAGCATGATCATAGGTGCCCTCTTGGTATTACTTCTTTTTTGGAGTCACCGGCCCTCTCAGGCTGGGACTGTGTCTCTAGCATCCTTTTTGTATTTTTGTCACCTCTTGCATACGGTGGTCAACAAACTTGGTTGGGGTAAGATGACTTGTTTTTTGAAACTTTGGATGTATATCTTTTATGCCAGTTGAATAGAATATTGATTTACAATATATATGTGTGTGTGTGTGTGTATGTGAATAGTTTTTCTAATATAAAATTTAAATTTAAAGAAAAAAATAATAATATTTTTTCTTATAAATTATTTTTAATTAATGACTTATTTAAATTTTAAGAATTTTTATAAGTAATTTTTTTAAATGAAAAATAAATGTTCAAATAATATTAAATCTAAATCTTATAAATGAATAAATATAATAAGAATTTTCGAAATTATAATTAAATGTAAATTTTATTAGCAAATTAAATTGTTAATTGATACTCTAATAAAGTTTGTGTGGGAAGAGGTTTTTTTGGAGCTTTGTAACCCTAATGGTCATGCAGCCATGAGGTAGGCAGCGCGGAAAACCACACATCATAGTCAGAAAGTGGCACTGAAACCAAGAAATTACATCAATGACAGAGGAAGACAGGAGGGGAGAGATCTGCTCCTATAGAGGCGCAATGGTTGGAGAAGGACCGAGCAACAACAAACCAGACAAGGAGATAAAGATATAGGGACCTGTTCTTGGAACAAGATGGCAGGCAGGCAGCAGAGGCAAGTGCCTACCGTGAGCAGCAGAAAAATCGAGATTCATTATCCCAATGAATGAACTGGAGTGCTACAGAAGCTACATGAAGGACCATGCATTAATATGCAAGTTTATAGGAGTTTGGCCATCAAAGAAGGACCTCACCAGGTGGATTCAACAAAAATGGCAGCCCCGAGGCCACATAGAGCTAAAGCTGGGCGCAAGAGGCTTCTTTACGGTAATTTTCTCAAACCTACAAGACAAAGAAAGAGTGTTTGAAAATGGTCCATATTTTCATATAATGTAGGACTGTTCATGAGGTACTAGGAGGAATGCTATAACCTTGATAAAGAAAAATTCCTAGCGGCCCTGGTTTGGGTAAGACTGTTCGGATTACCAATGGACTTCTGGGATCCAGAGATCCTGGAGGGAATAGGAAATACCATAGGAAGCTTTGTCAAAATAGCTGAATCAACAAAGAACGGAAGATACACTTCATATGCAAGAATTTGTGTCTATATGAACATAGCCGACCCGATCTCGGGGTCAGTTGAGCTAGAATACCATGAGGAGGTCTGGAAACAAATGTTGGAATACGAGCATAGACCTCTCAGATGCAGAACGTGTCATGAATATGGACATCTCTTCAAAGAATGTCCTCTCAACACAGAAGAGGAAGAACGGAGAAACAAGAAACGGAGGAGAAATCAAGAAGATAAAGAAGGGTTTCAGGAGATACAAAACAAAAAAAGGCCTACAAAGGAAAACCCTAAGGAAGGAAGAAAGGAACTACAAACCAAATCAAATAAGTCAAACAGATTTGAGGTTCTACAAGAAGAAGAAGAAGATAAGGAAATTCGAATAATGGACTACCAGGAGGAGAAAGAACAGGAGGACAACACAAGCCAAGGCACAAAACATGCCAAGAGAAAAACCCAAAGTGAATCAAAGGAAAATGAAGGAAAGGAAAAGGGAGAGAATATGGAAAGTGAAGTAATGGAAATTGATAACAGCAAAGGGGAAGATCCAACGTCAGAAGAAGAAATCTCGAGGAAACTTCTAGACAGATGGAAACATTTGGATGAAAGGTTCATCCCAGAAGAGGAAAAAAAATTATATAAAGAAACCTTTCAAAAACACAAGGAAAAACAAGATCATGGGAAGACAGAAATGGTGGAACAACTAGGCATTCAACCAGAAAATAATCAAGATCAATAAAGTAAAGTGAAAGGAGGAAAAAAGAGGCAGGCGGATTATTCAGGAATCGATACAGATCATGGGGTAGATGTTAGTAAACATTAGAAGAGTAGTCCCACTCTCAGTGGTATTCCACCAAACATACCCAACCACCCAATGATCATTACATCCTGGAATATACGTGGACTTAACAACAAAGGTAAACAAAGATGCTTAGTAGAAAGGATAAAAAGAAAGACCCCAAATAATGTTGTTACAGGAAATGAAAATAATAGGAAGGAAAATGGAGGAGATCTTAACCAAAATCAAACCTACCCATGAATGTATGACAATTGATGCAAAAGGTAGCGCGGGGGGAATTGCAATCTTATGGAACCCCGTGGAAGTCACAGTAGACTACTAGATAGGAATGAAAAGGATACTCATCGGGAGGTTCCGCTTATAGGCCACAAAGAATGGTTCTTGGTTTCGGCCATATATGGACCTCATCTACCAGTGGAAAGAGGAAGATTCCTCCTTCAACTGCAATAGTTAGGAAACCTGCACAAAGAAAAGTTATGGCTGATAGTCGGAGACTTTAATATGACAACCTCAAAAGAGGAAAAGAAAGACAGACTGCAAAGAGAAGAACCGGACATGGAAAGATTCAGGGACATACAATCAGAACTGAAAATGATAGACATCCATACCATTAATGGCAAATACACCTTGAACAACCGTAGAGGAGGAAGCAAGCAAATAGCTTCCAGGCTTGATAGGTTCCTTACAACAGAACATTTCATATGGAAGGACATTGTTTACGAAGCAACAATATTACCATGCCCCAGGTCTAATCATTGGCCCATAAAATTAGAAATCGCCATGAATTAACAAAATCAGAATAGACCCTTTAGGTTCGAGGCTTTTTGACTGAGAGATCCAGCCTTCATAGAAAAAATGGAAAACTGGTGGAAGGAGAATGAGTCTGGAATAAGAGGAAGAAACAAAATGCACACGATACAGCTAAGATTAAAAGATCTCAAGGGTAAAATAAAGAAGTGGAATAGAGAGGAATTTGGACATATTCAAAAAGACCAAGAAAAGCTTTAGATAGAAATGAAAAGAATCCAATAGAAAATCATAGAAGATGGGAGAATTGAGGAATTAGCAGAGGAAGAAGGAATGGTACTAAACGGGCTGGAGGAAAGAAGAAAGCAAGAGGAAATCTTATGGAGACAAAAGTCGAGAATACAATGGCTGAAAGAGGGGGAGAGAAATACAAAATTCTTCCACAAGGCTATGCAACATCATAGACAGAAAAATAGGATATTCTCTCTAAAATATAGCCAAGGCAACAGGCTAACTTAGAAAGAGGAGATGGAGAATTTGTTGGTACAACACTTCAAAGGAATCTTGACCGAAATGCAAAGCAATAGAGAGGAAGATATAGCAAAAATAAGCCAATATATACCCAAAATGGTGAATAGAGAACAGAACATGGCACTCCTAAGGGTTATAACAGAAACAGAAGTAGAAGAGACAGTGAAGGCGATGGCAAAGAACAAAGCACCAGGACTGGATGGATATACCTCAAAATTCTTCCAAGCCACATGGAGCTTCATGAGGCAAGATATTGTAAGTGCAGTGGAAGAATCTAGATGCACAAAAAGAATGCACCCAGCTTGGAATGCGACCTTCCTCGCCCTGATCCCGAAGACGGAAAAGGTTGAGGAACCACAAGGATTTAGACTGATAGCACTGTGTAACGTAATTTACAAAATCCTAGCTACTATAATGGTAAATAGACTAAAATCTATACTCCTAGAGTTGATTTCACAAGAACAGACGGGGTTCGTCAAAGGGAGACAAATAGTGGACGGAATTATAGTAGCTCAAGAAGCAATCCATTCACTGAAGAACTCAAAACATAAGGGGATGATGATTAAACTAGACTTAGCTAAAGCATATGACAGGCTAAGCTAGGAATATCTCCAGAGAATCCTCAAAGCTTATGGTTTTGATGATAGATGGATAGATTGGGTAATGTCCATGATAACCACTCCAGTCATGTCAATATTGTTAAACGGGACACCCTCAGAAGCTTTAAACCCATCCAAAGGACTCAGGCAGGGGGATCCACTATCCCTGTTTCTATTCATCTTAGCTGTGGATGGTCTGGGAAGATTGATAAAAGCTAGAGTGAATAGCGGACAACTAAAAGGACTCAAACTGTGGGGAGAGGAACTACCCTTAACCCATCAACAATTCGTGGATGGTGTGATGCTGTATGGACAAGCCAACCTCAAAGAAGCAAAGTAATTAATGGAAATCCTTGGAGAATTTACAAAAGCAACAGGTACTGAGATAAACAAAGAAAAATCAGAAATCTACTTCTTCAACACTCAAACGACTTCCCAATCATACTTCCCAATCATTCTTGGCAAGAACCAAGGGATTCAGAGCAGGGAAATTCCCCACCAAATATATAGGAATTCAACTAAGTGATAAGAAAAATAGAATTGCTAACTAGGGAGGACTAATAGGAAAGATACAAAAATGAATGGACAACTGGACTTTCAGGGCTCTGAACACCCCGAGCCGCATCATCCTCCTCAAATCAGTTCTCCAATCCATCCCAATTTATCAAATGACTAGCCAAGCTATACCAAAAACAATATGTCAAAAAATGGTAGAAATTTTCAAAAAATTCCTATGGCAAGGGACAAGCAAAGTTAAAAAATGGGCGCTGCTATCCTAGAAATGGCTAAGTAAAACACTAACAGAAGGAGGACTAGGGTTGCAAGACCCATATATTCTAAATCAGGTAATGGGGGCCAAATTGTGGTGGAGATGGATACAAGGAGGAGAAGACTTTTGGAAAAAACCGTGGGAGAAAAAATATGTGATGGCCAGATCTCCAAAAGGAAAACTGAGAAGCCAATCGAAAAAAAAAAAAAGGCTCTGCAATATGGAACCTTGCAAGAGCAAATAGGGACCCGATAAGAGAACATAGCTTCTGGGAAATAAGGGAGGGAGACAAGGCAAATTTCTGGAATGAGGCATGGCAACAAAGAGAGAAACTTCGTCAACAACCTCAACTCCAAGAAATTCACCAATACACCACCCAAATGGAGGAAGACGTAACCTGGAACTACTAGCTTCCCAAAAGGGATGGATATTGGAGAAAATGGAAAAAATAAGGAAGATTGGAAAGGTGCACTAGAGATAGAACAATGGGAAAACTATGAAAAGGAGATGGTGACAAGGAAAATAGCGGTCAAAGAAGGGACGGACATCATAAGATGGGGAAAAAGAATTAAAGGGATGTTCATGATAGCAAAAGGATACTACATAAAAGTAGGTAGTACTAGCAATCCTGAAACAAAGAAATGGGAAAGAATATGGAAAATTATAACGTGGTCGAAGATAGCATTGTTTACATGGATTATGACCTGTGGGCGAGCTTTAACTTGGGACCAGTTGTGAAGGAAGGGGACGCAAGGACCATCGCGTTGCATACTTTGCGAGGAACAAGAAGAAACGATGGAACACCTAACCAACACATGCCGAATCAACAAAACCCTGTGGCAACACCACCAACAACTCTTCGAAATTAGTGATAGGGACACAAACAATATGAAACTAATAGTAGAAAAATGGAGGAACAAACCGTACCAAAATATAGTCCTGAATAGAGCTTGGAACCTCTCCATAGGTTTCATCCTGTGGAACATGTGGAAGGAAAGGAACCGATTGATTTTCAAGGAAGATCGTAGAGCAACGAAAGATATCTGGAACCAAATAGTCCAGAACATAAGAGAAACCATAATGATAGAGAAGTGGAACGATGAAGACTGGAAAGCGGACCAAACAGAGACATGAATTCTAAACCGTCTGCAACTAAAAATAAGCAAAATAGACACGGCTACAAGGAAAACCCAGGCCAAAGACGTAGAGGACAACAATTACTACACGACTCCATAGTAAGGCTTCACAAAGCTGAATTTCGACAGAGCGGCAAAAGGAAATCCATGGGAGGCAAGCATTGGAGGAATAATCAGAGATGACCAAGGAAGGATGCTAAGGGTATATGCGATGAACTGTGGAAATGCATCGAACAACGAAGCAGAATTCCATGTGTTAAAAAGGGGGATAAAAATAGCCATACGAGAAGGGTATCAGAAACTTCAGGTAGAAGGAGATTCGAAGCTAGCTACAGACATACTCACACAACTACAGAATGGAACACCAGCAGAAAAGCTAAGTCGTAGCTGGTAGACTGCTTGGATGGTCAAGGAGATAAACAAATTGTGGAGAAGGATAACATACACACTACCATCCCATGTGAGAAGAAGAGGTAATGAACCAACCGATTTCTTAGTGAATTAGGGATGCAATAACGGAGACCAGCAGCTGGATATAAGTGGGGAAGAGCTAAACCAAAAGAAGGAAATGGCACCATTGATACAATTCATAGAAAAAGATATGAAGAAGAGCGAACATTTAGAGAAATTGAAGAGAGATGACCGGAGAAGAGAGAGAAAAGGACAGCTACAGGAAAGGATCAGGAAGGAACAGGACAGGAACAGACAGGGGATCAGAAGGATCACAAAGCAGGGTAGAGAAAGTACTCCTCCCGAGAGTACGGGGCAGGAGCCGAAAAGGAATGTCAGAGGAAAGGGTAGGATAGAGAAGATGAAGGTGGGCAGAGGAATAAAGACAAGTGGCAGATTAGAGTCAGAACTACTACGACAAGAGCTACGGGGAGAGGAAAGGTATTAATGAAAGACAACAGTGGACAGGACAGGAGGGCAGCATCTCGAGACATAGAGGAAGGGATCGTGTCGAGAGTAAAACAGGACAGCTGGTGGTAAAGACAAGCATCGGGAACAAAAAAGAAATAAAGCCAAAGGAAAATAGGAAAGAGGCATTTTTCATGTAGATGAAGACGAGGAAAGGTGATGAGAACGGAAGTGGAGGAAGCGAGAAGACGCAAAAGGAGGAAGAAAGGTGAAGATTGGTAAGCTAGTATGTAACACCTCTGGCTCAAACTCCTGAAAGCCTTAAATGTTTGAGACATAGGCCTTTAGGATATAGGCTCTATAATCAAATCTGGAATCGTCATATTAATTCCTATAGCAATTCTAGTGGTAAGGGGGAAATTAGTCTTGAAGAAATGTCATCTACCCTGGCTAGAGAGAGCGAGAGGACAGGCATAGAAACCCATGAGAAAGCGGGCCACCTTGAGCAAAAACTCATCAGCTCCCCTCCCCAGAACAAGGGTCATAGCTAGCCCCATAGGTGTGAAAGGCAGAATGCCTATAGATCTGAGAGAAGGAAGCTGGGAAAGGAAATCCCGATGTCCAGTGTGGCGACACTGCAATTTAGGGGGAGGGGTGAGAGTGCAGCCAGCATATACCCTGTAAAAAAGCCTGAGAAAACTAGGTCCAAAGGATTCCTCCTCCACCTACCAACATCAAAGGGTGAGCCCCTGGGAGGGAAGAGGCAAATAAGGTAGGAGTTGAACTTCTGCATGGGATGGGATAAGGGAAGAATTCCCCGATACCTCATGACCCTGGGAATTAAAAGAGATGGAGCCAAACTCAGATTGGTGGGTAACTAGAAGGTAGGAAGCTCAAGAAGGAGGAAGGAGAAAGAAATCAGGGAAAAGGTTTTAAACCAAAATAATATGTCTGACATATGCTTTGATTCTATGATAGGTTCAGTGTCAGAATAGGGACGACACTTTAAACAGGTTAGCGAGCACAAGAGAACAGGCAACAACCACCAAGCTGCAAGAAGAATGACACCCAAAAGAGGAAAGAGGGTAGCTAGGAAGGAAGTAGGAACCAGTGGTCAGACAAAGAAACGAGGCAGGAAGCCAAATGGAGACCAAATGAAGATAATTATTGATTCCTACATGGAAGGAAACCCGAAGGAAGTAAGAGACCAGATATCAAGCTGGGAGAGAGACCTAAGAGATAATATTAGGTATAGAGATATACCTATGGATGAAAGGTAAAGAATGGTGCAAGACCCGGGACTACTAATGGAAGACAATCCCTGCTCAGAAAAACCCTGCACCAGTACTGGATTATGAAAAACGTAGTGGCACGGGCCATGAACCTCCACCACAAGCACATGGAAGGAGAAGTATTCGCCAATCAAGAAGACAAAAAGGAGAAGGACCTATTACGAGCTGAACTTCTAAAGGAAATAGTGACCATACAGATACAGACTTACTGAAACAATCTTGCCTTGGGAAGGATTGAACAGACCCTGAAAGAGATAACGTGGAAAATGGAATAGATAAGTGAGATGCCAAGATCTAGTGCAAAGGCACCAGCTCTGGTAATATCCTCAGATGAGGGATGATCAAGTGAACCAGAATGCTTTTAATTTTGAATTTTGAACTGGATGAAGAAAACAAACATGTTTATTTTGATCTTTAGATATAGTAGTAGAGACAGACAACATAGAAACAGTGGATGGATTGCTATGAACTTATTTAAATTTTGGACTGGATTTAAAGCTGACTGGTGGTCACCTGGTTTCCTCCAGGCAGGTGACTACCCGGAGCAAATGGATGTAAAAAACTTTTGAAAATAGATAATAAATAGAGACCTGCCAAGTTTACAAAAAAAAACTGTTAATTGAAATACTGTAATTTTTTAATCTAATATAAAGGAAAATTAATTTGATTTGATTTATTGTGTTGAGACGTGTTCTACAACCTAGTATAGGGAGTTTTTCTTCCATAACTTTAAATTTAAGAATAATTAAATAATACCTATATTAACAATCCTAGATCCATCTTAATTGAGGATTTATCAAAAGCTTAAATGAATCAAATCTCTCGAGGTGTAAACCTCTTTTTTGAGCACAAAATTTGAGGAAAAGTTTGCACCTCTAGAGATCTAAACCCTCTCCGCGCTTCATAGATCTAGGTTGGTTATATATATATATATATATATATATATATATATATATATATATATATATATATATATATATAATTTCAATTTTCATCTTAATCTCACATCAACTTTAAACTGAGAGATAAAGTAATCAAAATTATAAAAAATATATTTCTTATTTCAACTATAATTTCTTTCTACTTTTAGTATTAAGAGTGCTAGCTGAAAATAATAATGATATTGAGAGATTAACAATTGAAAGTAAAAAAAAAAAAAAATCTACTTTTTATAATTCCATATGAAGGAGATATGCAATTCATTTTATATTCAAACATGTAGTATTTAACAATATATGGGGGAGTTGAGGGAGTAAGGTAAGGGGGCTAACCCTAGTTGTAATTGCCCTAGTTCATGCCTCCCTTCATTGTTCGTCTTGTCTGTGTTCCCTCATTGCAACATGGATCTTTGGTGTGCATTGGCTCTCGGCATGGATCTCGAATTTTATTATAACGTGTTCTTGCTGAGGAAAAGTTGAGGGGGATACGAGTTCAGCGGTTTTGCATAGCTTGGGGTTTTGGGCCCCTTTTCCGTTGTTGTTAGGTCATGTGTTTCCAGGGCTCGGTTCTCACATTTTGGAAATTTTTCATCATTGTAGTCTGTGTGGCTTATGTTCTAAGGGGCCTTTGTTTTTGTCGACACTCTTTTGAATAGGTTTGGTTTTTGGGTGTCATCTCTATCGCTGCATTTCCCTTTCGTTGCTGTCAGGTTTTGCATTATTGAGTGTTGTAGGGTTTTCTATGGAGCTTTATCACTTGTCAGTATTATGCTAGTTTGGGCTTGTGGCTTTCTTGGCACTATGGTTTTGGGGTTTGAAACTCTTGGTTTCATGCCCTTCATCAAGCCTATTCACTATGGTTTATTCCCATTTTTTTGTATATATTGATGTTCATTTTGGGATTTGTTTCAGTGGCCCCTTTGAGGTTTTTATTGTGTCATCCCTACATGCCTTATATCATGTTTTTAATGTTATGTAGCCTAGGGTTTTTGCCCCCTAGGGTTTAAAATTTATTTATGCTACTTGTAGGGTCTCGGAAAATCCTAGTGAATGAACTTCATGTGCATATGGAAAATGTCTTTTTTTCATAGATATGAAAGAAAATATGATTTTTTATATGGAAATTTTAACAATATATATTAATCACAAAAAATGTATATTTTTAGTATCAATCACAAATAAATATTTCAAAGTCCATATTAATACACTAGTAGAAAATGAGAAATTAATGACTAGGTGACTAAAAAAGTTAGTCACCACAGCTTTTCCAAGTGAAATACTACCAAAAATGAGCAATTTCAAGTGACCAAACAAAAAACGACTAACATAAATCACTAATTTAGTTGCGGGTTAAAATATGTGACTAGATAATAAGTAATACAACTAAAAATGACTAACATGAATGACTAATTTAGTCTAAGAACAAAATACAACTACCTAACAAGTACTGCAATAATATGAATCAATTTTTTATGTTAGTCATCTTAATTGTGTCAAGCAATCTAAACTTACAAGTGATAGGGGATTGAAAGGTTGTTAAAGATTGGTTGAAAGGTTATCCTTCCTTAAACACTTCTTCATCCTCACATGGTGTATAGGTGAGCCAACTTTGCATTATTTATCTCTAATAATTTGTAATTTAAAAATATATATATATATATATTTTTAATAAAAAAAATATTTTATGTACTTAAAAAAAAATCTATTCATTGAATCTAATTAGATCTAGTTCCAATTTGAAATTAATTTGAAGAGAAATTTTAATTTTTAAGACTATAATATCAAATAAAAACTAATTTAATTTCATATTAACCAACCTAGATCCATCTTAACCCCGGATCTATCAAGCGCCGAGAGGGATCCAATCTCTCGAGGTACAAACTTTTTTTTCTAGTGCAAAACTTGAGGAAATGTTTGCACCTCGAGAGATTGGATCCCTCTCAGCACTTAATAGTTATAGGGTTAATATGGATCTAGGTTGGTTATATAATACTATATAATATCTATATTTGTATTTGTGTCTCTTTGTTATTCCTCTCTCTATCTCAACCCCCAAACATACACACACTCTCTCTCCCTCTCTTCCTCTTCAATGTTTATCTCTCTCTTCCCCTTCTCTCCCTCTCTATCTATATCCCTATCTCTATTCCTTCCCATTCTCCTCTCTCTCTCACTCTCTCTCCAAGACTCCCTTGTCACCCCCACTCTCTCTCCACCTTTCTCCCTCTATGTTTTTCTTGTTCCCTCCCTCTCCTGCCCCCTCCAATTCCATCTCTCTCTCCTCATCCCTATCTTCCTTCCTCTCTATCCCTTATCTCCTACCTCCCTTAATCTCTCCCCCCAAAATCACTCTCCCTCTCCCTCTCTCTTTCTTCCATCCAACTCTATGACTATCTCACCCCCTTCCTGTCCTTCTCCATCTCTATGTCTCCATCTCTCTCCCTTCCCCTTCTCTCCCTTTATCTATCCTCTGCTCTTATTTCTCTTCCCTCCTCTCCTCTATTCCTCACTCTCTCTCCACCTCTATCTCTCTATGTATTTGTTCTTTCCTCCATCTCTCTCCCACTCCAACTCCATATCTCTCTCTATCTCTCTCTCTCTTCCTTCCTTTCACTCCCTCTCTCCCACCTCACTCTCTCTCCCCCCCATAACTCTCTCTTTCTCTCTATCTCTGCCCTCCAACGTTTTCACTATCTCCCTCCCTCTCTCCACCCCCTCCCCAACTCTCTCTTAAATTTGATCACATTGTATTGTGTTTAAAAAATGATCTAAATTAAAAAAACTTAATCTCTCTCCATCTCTCCTTTCTCACTCCTCTCTCTCCACCTCTATCTCTCTATGTATTTGTTCTTTCCTCCCTCTCTCTCCCACTCCAACTCCATATCTCTCTCTATCTCTCTCTCTCTCTTCTCTCTTCCTTCCTCTCGCTCCCTCTCTCCCACCTCACTCTCTCTCCTCACTCTCTCTTTCTCTCTCTCTCTCTACCCTCCAACTTTTTCACTATCTCCCTCTCTCTCTGCCCTCCAACCTTTTCACTATCTCCCTCTCTCTCTCCACCCCCTCCCCAACTCTCTCTTAAATTTGATCACATTATATTTTGTTTAAGAAATGATCTAATTAAAAAAACTTAATTGGTTGTAAAATATAAAACCTATATTTTTAATCAATCATATTGAAGAAAATAAAATAATGAAAAAATTTAAAATATCATGCACTATATTTAATCTATTATAATTAGTCAATTTGCTTGTTCTCATCCTTGGATCCTTAGCTAAGATGGATCTATGCTGCTTCTTTATGTATATATATATCCATCTTAGCTTAATTTTATTAAAACCTTAATTTAATTTCTATGGGAATATTTTTAGTAGTTATGAGGATAGAGGGTTTAGAGATATCTCAAATTGTAACATTGTAACATTTTCCCTTTTAGATTCAATTAAAAAAATGTTGTGAATTTAAATTAAAATAAAATATTTTTACTATGAAATAAGTTATGGTTTTTTGGCATGTGGTATTCTTAAGCCATGGTATTGGCCCATGGTATTGTAACAAAGCTGATATACAAGTTAATATCCATGGTAAAGTGAGGGCGAATATCCATGGTTAACAATATTGTCATATTGTTATAAAATATTTTGATTGTGAGATAATTTATGTTTTTTGGGCATGTGGTATTGATAATCCATGGTATTGTAACAAAGACTATTTTTTACAAGTTAATAATATCTACCATAATGTGGGGGTGAATAACCATGGTTAAGAATCTTGTCATATTGTTATAAAATATTTTGGTTGTGAAATAAGTTATGGTTTTTGGACTTGTAGTATTTATAAGCCTTGGTATTGACCCATGGTATGGTAACAAAGCCTATTCACAAATTAATAACAAAATCAAAATATAACATATTGAATTTTGTTATTTTTATTAATTTAACTTTTTATTATTAATTGAAGCCATATTTAAATTTTTACACTCATCCCAATATAATTTTTAACTTCTTATTCTTTTTAATTTATCTTACATAAAATAACAAATTCTTATTAAAAATAAATCATTTAACCCAATTTCAATTTATATATTTTATTTTATATTATAAATATTTCTTTTATTTTTTCCATTATAAATATTTCTTTTCTTTTTCATTTCCAGTTTAGCATTGGGTTCAAATAAAATATTCACAGATTACAACATCACATTGTAGCACTGCATTTTTCTCTACCTTGTTAATATATGCGTGGAAATGTCAGAAGAAGGAAGACCATCAACGCGATCTATGGATTTCATGGGATTCAAACCCCAGATGGAGTTTTCATGGGGAACACCTTAGGAGAGTATCAACGATTAGATGGAGGAAGGGAAAGGTCATTATGCGTGGAGATTTTGGCCATTTGTACATCGTTATGTCACATTGTAGCACTGCATTTTTCGCTACCTTGTTAATATTTGCGCGGAAATGCGAGAATAAGGAAGACCATCAACGTGATCTATGGATTTCATGGGATTCAAACCCCAAATGGAGTTTGCATGGGAAACACCTTAGGAGAGTATCAACAATTAGATGGAGGAAGGGAAAGGTCATTCTGTGTGGAGATTTTGGCCATTTGTACATTGGTATGTCACATTGTAGCACTGCATTTTTCTCTACCTTGTTAATATATGCATGGAAATGCAAGAAGAAGGAAGACCATCAATGTGATTTATGGATTTCATGGGATTCAAACCCCAGATGGAGTTTGCATGGGAAACACCTTAGGAGATTATCAACAATTAGATGGAGGAAGGGAAAGGCCATTTTGCATGGAGATTTTGGCCATTTGTACATCGGTATGTCACATTGTAGCACTGCATTTTTCTCTACCTTGTTAATATCTGTGTGGAAATGCGAGAAGAAGGAAGAACACCAATGTGATCTATGGATTTCATGGATTTCATGGGATTCAAACCCCAGATGAAGTTTGCATGGGAAACACCTTAGGAGAGTATCAATGTTTAGATGGAGGAACGGAAAGGTCATTCTGCGTGGAGATTTTTGCCATTTGTACATCAGTATGAATTTGGACTCTAAAGAGTTCTTCCTTTTTACCAAAGATGATTTTTTTCTTATGGCTAAAAAATTTCGAGGGTTTATATGATCAAAGTATAAATTTCATCTAGAGTTGAGGGTTTAATGATCATGATAACACAGATCTTGATTATGGACAAAAATTCATCAAAAGACGTTGCAGATCTTGATTGGACCAACAATTCATTAAAAGACAATGCAGATCTTGATTGCTACCAACAATTCATCAAAAGACATTACATATCTTGATTGCGGCAATGCAGATATTGATTGCGGCCAATAATTCATCAAAAGACAATGCACAAGTAAACATTTTGCATGTCCTTATTGTACAAAGGGTTTAATGATTATGATAATGCAGATCTTGATTGGGGAAAATAATTCATCAAAAGACAATGGAAAAGTAAGCAATTTTCATGTCCTTATTATACAAATCAATTCGCTTCTCCTTAACTTTTGTAGAGTTAGAATGCATGAAATTTTATTTTTTCTTTTCACCTTTTTTCCATCAAAAGACAATGGAAAAGTAAGCATTTTTCATGTCCTTATTATACAAATCAATTCGCTCCTTCCTAACTTTTCTAGAGTATTTTTTCTTTTCACCTTTTTTTAGTGGTTGATTGTGGTAAACATTTAACATGTAATGTTTAACACTTAACATTTTTAATCTAATGTCGGCCCTATTTAGAATTCAATCTAATTATTATTATGTATAAACAAAATATAATATAAATAGAAAATATAAAAGGTTTATGAACACTAAAACAATAGGTATGGTAAATAGATAAAAATATAAATAAACTTGAGGTATGGTAAAAAAATAAAAGCTATTTTTATACTTACTCCAAAGGTATCGTGAATAAATAAAAATATAAATAAACTAGAGGTATGGTAAATAAATAAAACCTCTTTTTATATTTAGTCCATAAACCTCTTTATATTTAAAGAAGACTAAAAAAAGAGGTTTATTTAGGTGAAGCCTATGGGCCAAATACCATTTTAATACCATGGGCTAAATACCATGGGCCAAATACCATATTTATAAAAGAGGTATGGTAAATTAATAAAAATATAAATAAACTAAAGGTATGGTAAATAAATAAAACATTTTTTTATATTTACTCCATAATTCACTTTATATTTACGAACACTCAAAAATGAGGTTTTAGTTAGGTGAAGCCTATGGGCCAAATACCATGGGCCAAATTATTATTAATACCATGCAAAAAAACATTATTAACCCTAATATTAATATTAATAAAAGTAAATATGGCACATGGTATTGACCCTTGGTATTAAGCCTATTTAAAGGGAGGAATTAAACCATCATAGATCCATATTTACAGATCTACTAAGTGTCAAGAGGGATCAAATATCCAAACTAGAATAGAGTGAAAAAAGATTGTATCCCTCTCGGTGCTTGGTAGATCCAGAGTAAAGATGGATCTATGCTTAGTGTTCGTGTAATGGAATCTACCATGCCCAAATTCAAAGGGATCAAGTGATGCAAGCAAATTTTCTGGTAGGATGCAAATACTAGACCATTCAAAGGGATCAAGTGATGCAAGCAAATTTTCTGGTAGGATGCAAATCGTAGACCATCCTCAAACTTTGTTACATGAAATTAAAATTTCTTCTAATCTGGTAGGATGCAAATCGTAGACCATCCTCAAACTTTGTTACATGAAATTAAAATTTCTTCTAATCATG
Source organism: Pinus tabuliformis (assembly GCA_031772625.1). Classification (NCBI taxonomy): domain Eukaryota; kingdom Viridiplantae; phylum Streptophyta; class Pinopsida; order Pinales; family Pinaceae; genus Pinus; species Pinus tabuliformis. The sequence goes on along the minus strand of CM062818.1, from coordinate 343,226,704 downwards.
AACATGACCTTCCTCAAACTTTGTTACATGAAATTAAAATTTCTTGTAATCATGAACATAAAGTATTTTTTGTTATAAAGTATTTTTTGTTTCATACTTAGATTCTGATATCAATGCATATTGTTTTAAACCATGTTACTATATTTTAAGTAAATATACTTAGATCCATTAAACCTTAAAACTCTCCAAATCTTAGGTTAATTTCACCTAAAAAGAAGGAACCTGAATGGATTTTGAAATTTAGACTCAATTCTTACAGATAATGACTAAAAATGGAAGAACCCAAATAGTTTGATAACTTTTACCCACCCATTAATTTCCAAGACCTTTGCTATTATTCTAAACCTAAACAAATAGAGTAGAAGAAGAAGAGCAACCTGGATGAGGTGGACCCTGACCTCCTTAATACTTTTCAAAATTTGGGCATGCCCTTGACTAGAAGAAAATATTGACCAACATTGTTGTAGATGTTGTTTTCGAAATGTTTTCGTTGCTACCATGCATAGGTAGACTCTAGGAAGTTGAAGTTATCTTTTTTTCATTATAAGAGGTAATTTGAGAGTATCTTGATATAGTTAGGAAGTAGCTTGGCAGGGTTGTTCCTCCTGCTAATAACTATTATGATGCATTGTATTTTTTTATAGTGACAGCTCCTATTAAATCCTCAATCACACTTTGTCACCCATTGAAATATCCACTTATTTCAGGATGAATGAGATGGAGACCAAGTAGTTTGAGAGGACTCTTATTGTTGTAGATGAGAGGAGTTTTGTGAGGTGAGAGGAGTTCTCTGACATATAGATGCACTGCACCATTTTATGACACCAATCATCTCCATGCCACAGTAGTGGATCTCTATTGCACCAAGGGAGCAACGATAAAGTATTACACTGTAAAGAATTGGTATGTTGGGGATGAGGAATTCAGACGTGGGATTTATAATTTTATTACGAAAAAAGAGGTTTGTGCGATGGAGACAAATCAAGGATTTTGTGGATCTGAGTAGAGACTGGTTTGACAATCACCTAGAAATACTCAAGCATTGTTTTGAAAGGTGATGATGCAATTGGAGAGTTCTATTCTGTTGCCTTGAAAAATAACTATCAATAGGGGGGACAAATATGATCCATATAGGGAAGAATTGCAAGAGTAGGATTGTTTCTAAAATTATATCTATAGGCAAGTCAAGGAACTACTATAGAGGATTAGTGTAGGTGCAACCAAATTCTCATAATGCAAGGAATTTTTCAGTGTGATTCGATGCTCATCAGTGACCAGACAGCTAAAAATACTTATCGTTACATTCAAGTAAAATTTGACTTGCATTCTAAAGTCTCTAATTTCATTTATTGATAGTCCTTCTTGTGTCCCTGTCTCTCTTAATTTCATTGTGGTAGGATTAGAATGGGTTAAAAAAACAAGCATATCATTGAGTAAAATAGACACCCACATGTCACTACATGTCATTGTTCATACTCTCTATTTTTGATACAATTAGAAGTGACCAATATGATGCGTGCACCATTAAAAATCCTAGCAGACAAGATGAATCTAGTCTTAGCATGGAAATCAAAACCAAGAATCATAAAATATCAATAAATTTGTGACAAGAAGAAAAACTGCAATAAAATATTCTATGCCAACATTGTCTATTTAGTGCAAGATACTACTAATATTTCATAATTTTTAGAGATGGTGGATGTCATGAAGATGCCCTCAAGCAAAGTTACTGACTTGAAGATAAGATGGTCAGTGCAACTATTTACTTTAAATAGGCTAAATTTAGGTAATTAAAACAAGTTTTAAAATCACTAGAAACACCACCCCAATATCATTTTATTTCCAGTTGTACAAGATAATATTGAATAAAATTATGAGCACTTCCATTTAAATTGACCATACATAAATTAACAAACAAGTTTGATGCTTTTGAAAGCTATATCCATCATTAAATATAAGATATGACAAGGATGGCTCATAATTTTAAAGGCTATATCCATCACCAACTATAAGATAAGAGTTAATGAGATGAGAAAATGTTTGTCTTGATATAACATGTAAACGTCATATTACTTATAACTCATGCATATTTTATCTTATTGTGCATATGTTAATTGTATAACTTCAATCTGGGTAATTTTTTACATTTAAATTGTCAAATATGTAGAAGTTACATTACACTAGCTTAAATTCACACACAAATAAAATATCAAAAATATGGCAGGGGAATGAGTAAGCATTTTCAAATTGGTTTAAAATTTCCCCTTAGTTGGTGAAGAACCAATTCAATGCTATTTTTGGTGGAACATTAAACTATTAACCGAAGATAAAAAAAAAAATGTTAGTCTCTTAAATGACTGAAAAAATGGATATTTAGAATGTTATATAGAAGTTACATTTCACGTAGCTATATCTACCCCGAGGTAATTATAATATTCCAACTCCATTTTTTATATATAGAAGTTACATTTCAGGTAGCTATAGATGTTACATTTATGTGTTTTAGACAGAAGTTACATTTTACATAGCTATATAGATTGTGTTTTAGAATTCACCCAAAATACTTTAGGAGAAATCTTGAATTGCATGCTTGTTTCTGTTATACATCTAATATTTGCAACCTTTTCCACATGAAGAACCCAATAGCCCATACTGAACATGAAGCAAGTACCTCAAAAATTGGGGAATATCAGTTATTCTATTTCCAGAGGGGGATAGATCTAGAGAATGCAATGACAACTATCATAAATGGATTTTGTCAGGTTGTATTTAATGAAATCCCACTAGAATTTGCTACTAAAGTAAATAAATTGATGAATTTGAAGCTTGAAGGTAGTGTTGAATAAGTGTTGCAAGGTATCTCTATAACGCTATACAATGACATGATTCTAAAGTGAAATCAAGTCAAAACGACAACCACAAATGTGAAAGCGGAACTTGTGGAAGCGAAAGTGTGTAAAATATGACAGTTGAGAAAAATCACCAAAATAGAAGTACAAATGTAAGAAAGGTGAGGGAGACTCTCAATGAAAGTGTGCATTGACTGTCGACATGAGTTGAACATCACCCAAACACTGTATTAATGGAGCATGTTGTGTCTGTTCAAACTTGCATACAAGAAGTGTGCTTATTAATTCATTAGGATTGTGTATGTGTGAGAAATTTACTTTGACAAGTAGAACCTCAGAAGAAGACTTAAGCATATCGTAAAAAATAAATCAACCATGAAGGCATTATGGAATGACAGATTGTAAGATCCTCAGTAGGCTCCAAAATTCAAGTGTAGGAAAAAAATTCCAAGGGTGTTGATCGCAGCATCAACACCATCATAGGGAATTAAGATGTGAATTTAAGGACAAAATAGAGGTGAAACTCTCCAAGGTCATTCTTCAACCCGAACCCTTACTTTCAAAACATACACATGAAGAATAGATTAGTCAAGCAGAAAAAAATCCTTAATCTAAGGTTAAAATTAAACAAATTCAGAGGAAAATCACCTGAGCAAGAAGAAATAAGAATATAAATGCCCCTATAAAGGAAGTGTTTGTTGATTTGGAATATCTGCTCGATCCTTCATCAAATAAAACCAAACCTTAGGTCGAATATTTTGTAGATCGCAATAAGTTTAAGCCTAATTTCAATAGCAATACTTAGAATACTTCTCCTAATCCTTCTAACTCTGACCCTGCTCTGTTGGACTTATATAGGCATCAACAGTTCCTATTTATTGTACCACACTTGAATGGTCATATTAATCAGCTAATGTAAGAGAATGAACAACTCAAGGCTTCATGTCAATCTAGGGAAACACATAAGGAACAAATATCTTCCAACACTGAAAATAAATCATTGGTTAAAGATATGCATGTTATCATCAAGTCATCGAAGGTGAAAATAGTTATGTCTTCTGATTTAGATGACTCTGGTCCTTATAAGTAATGGATTAATTTTTATCTACGATCAATATTTTTTAATTTTTCGAGGTATGTGTCTATCTTATATATTTTACTAAATTTGAAAAAGGAGTTGCTATAGAATCCTTGATTTTGTAGCAACCCTATCTTATCGTCAATACAATGTCTAATTATGGTTTTTTTGTTGCAACAGGTCCTTCGTGTTTGATTAATGTTGGTTTTTTATCCTACGAAGAAGGATATGCTCAATAGGACCGTACCTATTGGGATTTGTGCATGGGTGCCCTAAGTTATTTGTCTCCTTCTTTTACTTTTCACAATTCGGCAAGCAGGCTAAGAAAAAAGTATAAATTATTTTTGTAATAGACAAGTAGAGACTTTTTAGGATTTTTTTTTTTTTTGAAATAATGATGTCTCTCAACTTGTATAATAACTCTTAATTTTATATAGTATAGAGGATTTGGTAGGAGGAGCTACCAATAGTCCAACATAGGAAAATTTTGGAGTAGAGGAATGCTTTTTTAAATTGTATGTGACTGTGGAATATTTTGAATTACAATCTGAGTTTTAATACTTGATTTTATTTAGTTAACTACTTATTGTGCCTTCAATCGTTCCATAGTCATTAATATTTATCATCTTCTAGTTTCTGTGTAATTCAATTTATCACAATACATTAGACAATAGTTATTGTTTGTGTGATTTTTTTCCATAAACGATTAGCAATTCATTGTGTCCCTTTTCTTCCTTACGTTGATTTGAAATGTAAAAGTTATTGTATGATCAATATTGCTGTCTAGTGACTTGTGTCTTGAGATCAATAATATATCTGGGCATATATATGGTCTAAGTTCATGTGGTTTTATTCCAAAAATTCAAAACTTAGATAATGTCATCTTTCTCATACGAATTGAATTAATGTTGATGTTGCACCAATTTATGAGTTTGTATATTCATTTCAATTATTTTCTTATTGGTTTGATTCATAAACAAGTAGTTGGATCATTACCCTTTTATGATTAATCGTTATAATAACCCTTTATATCTGAGTAGAGTAATATAAAGTAGATTGCATTAATTAGATACTTTTAATCATAAGAACAAATACAATTTAACCTACATTTGTTCAAAAGATAAGAAACTTGCATTTTAATAGTTGTCTATCTTTTCTTTTGCATTAAGGATTAGATTCTAGTTTTAATTTTAATTTCATATATAGATTAAATTTAGGAATTATATTCTTACTATCTCTACCGATAATTGAATTTCAATTATTTTTGTACCAGTTACATTCAGTTCTAGTCTTTATTATGTTGTATCATACTTCCATTTTTACAAATTTTAATGTATTCCTTTGCTAACAATCATTTGATTTTTGTATAGAATTTCTTTAACTGATATTTTCTTGTATAATTATTAGTTTAGATTTAATATGCATTTAGCAGTTATTAACCTGTAAATGTATTTTATTATTTAACCCATGTAGTTTTAGGTATATCTAATAATATTTTTAGTTTTACATAGGTAGTATAGATTAGGATTAGTTTTTCCCTGGTGTTCTTCTTCACAAGAGGAGGAATCCAAAGGCTAATAGAACCTTAAAAATCATCAAGAAAAACCACACCAAATAGCTAGGGCTATTCAAAGAACTCCAGTATGGGTTGTTTCTCCCTTCTTGACTAGGGTGCATTAACCCAAATCAACATGACCCCTCTCAAATTGGTATGGAATTTATAGCTATGAATCCCTCTATCCTTATTAAATATTTTCACTTACTAGGCATCGATATGCATGGATTCCTATCCAATTTGTATGGACCTCAATCCCCATACAAAAAAAAGATATGCTTGAGCACCTACACTCCTTAAAGGACCTACTACAACCCCACAAATGGATCCTAGGAGGAGACTTCAACATCATCACTTCATTGAGAGAAAACAAATGAGGAAGACAACATCTAGAGCTTGAATCTAAAGACCTAAGGAAATTCATTTAAGACACAAGCATGGATTGGACATGTAGAAAACCAACAACATTTTCACCTGGAATAACAAAATAGGAGGTTTGGCACAAATCTCTTCCCTTCTTTTCTAGTGGTGAAACAACTCCTCACAGGAAGTAATGAGCTATGTGCGAAAATCCTCCCTCCATTTGTATTAGATCATTTCCCCATCTCCCTATCATGGAGAACTTTTGGAAAGACCCTCAAGCACCCCTTCAAGTTTGAAAATTGTTGGCTCTAAAACCCCAATCTCATCAACAAAATTAAAAGGTTGTGGAAAGGAATGAGCAACATTAGAGGATCCAAAATGTACATCTTCCAATAGAAGCTCAAATAGATCAAACTCCTCCTTAAAAAATGGAACAATGTTGAATTTGGAAACACCTATCATGAAAAAAAAGATTTAGAAAAGGAAATGTCCACCCTCCAACATGAGATCATTCTTCATGGTCACATTGAGGAAGCTAAAGGGAAGGAGGAAACTCTCATCAAATAGTTAGAGGAATGATACAAATAGCAGGACATATATTGGAAGTAAAAATAAAGCATCAACTTACTCAAAGAGGGGGAATGAAACACCTCATTCTTCCACAAGTCAACAATCAAGCATCGTGATATCAAATGCATCACCTCTCTTCATAATTAAGAAGGATAAACCATGGAGAAACAAGAGGACATTGACAAGGAACTAGTAAATTATTTTTTAGGCCTTCTACGAGATCCTCTTCCTCAACGTAGGGATGGCATCAACCAGATCACAACAAACAAACCCAATTGGTGACAGAGGACCAGAACACAAATCTTATTAGGCCCATTTCAAAAATAGAGATCACGAAGGCTCTAAACCATATGGAAAAATTCAAGGATGCTAGACCTAATGGGTTAACTATCACCTTCTTCAAACAATGTTGGCACTTACTTCATAATGAAATCCACGCAATTTTTGAACTCTCGAGGATAAAAAAAGAACATCCTTCTAGCCTTTAATTACACCTTCTTAGCCTTGATACCCAAGGAGGACAATGCAACATCCCTAGGAAAATACCGTCCCATAGCTCTATGCCATGTTATTTACAAAATCATTGCTAACCATTTGAAGCCCATTCTCCCCTCTCGCATATCCCCTGGGAAATCAGGCTATGTGGAAGGAAGGAGAATCCTTTATGGCATAATCCTAGCTCATGAAGCTATCCACTCTCTAAAATCTCTTAAGAAGCCTAAATTTCTCATCAAGTTAGACATGTCTAAGGTGTTTAACAAGCTCAATTGGGATTACATTGAAAGCATTATCCTAGATTTTAGTTTTTAGCATCCACTGGACTCAATGGATCATGTCACTAGTCTCCACAACCTTCTTCTCCATCCTCATCAATGACTCTCCTTCTAATACCTTCCAACCCTCTAGAGGCCTTAGACAATGATACCCTTTCTCTTCATTTCTCTTCATTCCCATGGAATAAGGTCTTATTAGAACCATTAAAACTTCTCTTCAGAAAGGCTCGCTCAAAGGTCTCACCCTTCACGAAAACTTCACTCTTTCCCACCAAAAATCTTTCTATGATTCCTTCCTCATGAACCACCCCTATGTCAATGAATCCAAGGAAGTCAAATCCTTCATGGATCTTTTCTTTGTGGCCTCCAATGTCTCCATCAACCTAGACAAGTCCTAGATTTTCTTCTTTGACACCACTCACATCACTTAGAGGAATATCAAGCACATTATTGGATTCTCCTCAACCTCTCTCCCCTCAAAATACCTAGGATCCCCCCTCATTGATGCAACCATCAATTACTCTTACTAGTGATACATTTTTGACAACCTCAATAACAAGCTTAGTTGTTGGACCTTCTGATCTCTAAAAATTGCAAGTCGCCCAGTCCTTCTAAAATATGTTCTATAAGCCATTCCCATATATCTATTTTTTGTCTTGGCATCCCCCAAATGGGTCCTCAAAAGCATCATAAATATCCAAACAAATTTCTTCTAGGGAGGAGAAGACTTGAAGCACAAATGGCCTTTAGTAAAATGGGAGAAACTTTGCCTCTCAAAGTCGAAAGGGGGGTTAGGCCTGCGTGATCCAGAAGCATCCAATAAGGTCCTAGGTGTTAAGATATGATGGAGATTGATGTAATACAAGACAAAACCATGGGCCCACTTATGGCACATAAAATATGCAGGGACGCATCAAAGCAATATCTCATTCATCTCTCAATTCAATCTTCAGGATCCCTCCTCTCAAACCTTACTAGTCTTAATAGATCTGTTGAAAATGGCAACAAGAAATGCTAAAAATAGCAGTTTGGGTACCAGTGTTAGATTGAGCAACAGGGAATAAAAAATGGAAGTGCTAAAAATAGCATTATATTTTTAGCAGTTCAGTATGGATTCCTATTTTAGTCAGTCACTAGACTAAAAATAGGAAGTAAAAGTCGAATTTGATATTAACAACAGTTTGTAAATTAATTAATTAATTAATGCATCTTGAGTTAATTAGTTAAGGAAAAACAAACTTGAAGTCTATGTGAGGACATGCAACAGTTTATCTATTAATTGAGGAATTTATCCATCAGTTAAAGAGATCAAGATGAGTTGTAATTAGTTGGCTCAGTTAACTGAGTCAAGTCTAGTTAGATTAATTTAACAGTTGTTAAATTAATAAGAGTTCAGTTAGTTAATGCTTGCATGCATGTAACTACTGTATTTCAGATAACTGAGTATTCACTCATGGATAACTCATGCATGTCAGTTCAGACAAAGACCCAGTTGAGATCAGAGAAGGGATAGTGTACTATCAGTTGGATGAATATTTTTCCTATAAAGGAAGCTCATCCATGATGAGGATTTATCTCCTTCAAGACTGCGTAGTTGGATTAGAGGTTGGTGAGTGTGTGAAGAGGCTAATTCAGACAAGTGGTTGCACTGGACCCCAATCAAAATTGTGCAAAGAAATAGGAGGTTTGGAGGGCAGAACAAAGGTTAGATAGAGGCCTTTGACTGTCTATGAGCAGCAGAGGTATTGAAGAGAGAGAAATATAGCTATTGAGCTGATTCTTTTTGTAATAATGGATATATTTCCACTTGTATGATAATACAAAGTTGGGGTTTTAGAATGAGGCTTTCCCCTGGTTATATCTTCTTTGTTATGTGTGATTGATTTCTCCATATCAGTTATATGTGTTCTTATTGATGTTGCTCATGTTCGATTAAGCTTCCGCTAAATTGTTTGTAGAAGTAGATCAAGTATTTTGCTTTAGTACATTTCATTACTAGGTGATCTACAATGGGAATTTCTACATGGAATTAGAGCACAGGTGATCAAGGAAGAACAATATACAAGAAGGGAGAAGTTGAAGTTTGTGATTCCTAAATATAGAAATCAAGTTCTTATCACATATCTATTTCACCTATGGCGTTCTATTGTTTGAGACTCGAATATACCCTTGATGGCAATTCAAATTATATAGCCTAGAAGGATCGCATGGAAACAGTACTAGAGAATAACAGTCTAAAGGACTTCATTGATGAACAAGTCCTCAATCCGACTGGTGCTACTGAGTTGGCTGAATGGAAGAAATGTGTGGCTAGAGAAAGGAGAATCCTTTTGGAGGGAATTCGAGATCACATAGTCTCGAGTCTCCATGGGAAGGAGACATTGTTTTCAATTTGGAAAACATTGAAAGATCTATATCAGAATAGCAGTGATCAGAGGAAGTTGGCACTGAAGGACAAACTTCAAAAGATCAAGTGTGAAAAGGTCGACACAATCTCTATGTATCTGAACAAGCTCACCACACGCAGGGATGAGATTGGAAGTGTAGGGATCGTGAGTCTTTCACTCCTCGGTCTTCCTAAGAGATGGCATAGCTACCAGGACTTGGTTAATGGAAGAGAGAAACTGCCAGATTGGGAACAACTTTGGTCAGATTTGATGTAGGAGGAGATTAGAAGAAGCACCAGAGATGGTTCTTCATTCACGGAGGATGAAGAAAATTGTGCCTTAGTGAGTAAGGCAAAGAAGGGGAAGGAGAAGGTTTCTCTTTCCGAATCTAGTTCTTCCCATGGAGGGAAGAAGGTTGACAAATCGAATGTGCGATGCTTTCGTTGTCATGAGGTGGGCCATTTTGCTACAAATTGTCCACAGAGAAAATCCAAGAAGGGATCCGGGGAAGGATTTGAAGGTGAGGCACTTGCTTCACAGTTCGAGTTGGATTTCACACTCTTCAGATGCATGGTTTCATCCATGGTGAGAAGTGGTTGGTTTCTTGACAATGGAGCTTCTTTTCACATGACCAACGACAAGAGTTTGTTTAGTAATTTGGAGGAGAAAGATCTCCAGATACTCATAGCGATGGGTAATGATGAAAAGTATAGTGTCTCAGGTGTAGGCACGATTATTTTTCAAAGGGAGCATGGAACTCGCCCTACCTTGACTGATGTCAAGTATGTACTAGGACTGAAGATAAACTTGGTGTCAATCGCGATGCTGGAAGACAAAGGCTATGATGTAATCTTCAGTAAGGGAAAGGTTTTCCTTAAACACATCATCACTAGACAGGTGAAGCAGATCGGTTCACAGGTCAAGAACCTGTATGCTCTTGAGGTTCAAGATGCATGCAAAGCCTTGAGAAGCAAGGCAACTGATGGAGACTTGGTGGTTGAGAGAGAGAGTATATTACCTCTCAACATGTAGCACCAAAAGAAGTCTCAAACGATTGTGGGGGAGCCACGATTGGTGTAGTAGCTTCAAGAGGTTGTGGAGTAGCCACAACAGGGGAAGCTGAGAGGAGATCAAGTAGAGACATTTACTCATGCAGAGACCTCTAGTAGGGGGAAACTTTGAGGCAGGTGGGTAGAGGGATCACATGCAGTCATACCTCCAAGTAGGAGGTGGGGAAATGTGGAGTGATCGTCCCAAGGAGGAAGGGCAGGATCATTGAGGTACCCAACCTCTTTGATTAGACCTTGCTATGGGAGCCCCGACGAGGAGTAGAAAGACTAGCTGAGTGGGTAGAGACAGATGTGGATGGATGACAGAGAGAGATACAGTGCAGGAATCCCAAGACAACGTAGAGCTAGCAGGCTGCAGTAATGCGAGAGGCACAAGTGTGTTGCACCAGTGCAGGATGGCACAGAGAGGTGTGCAACGGTGCGAGATGCATCGAGATGTTGCAGTAGCGCAAAGGTCAGAGAGGGAGCACTTGTCAGCAGCATGTAGAGCTTCAGCATCAGAGTATGTTTCTAACCCAAAAGAGAGGTCAGTTGGGAGTTTTTTTTCTGTTCCGAGAGTTGCTGGAGCAACCACAATTAGTAGAAGTGTTGCATGTAGAACATTCCGAAGGTATAGGATCAGGTTCAAGAGGAAGCCTTTCTTGTTGAGAGGAAGTGTTGAAAATGCCAACAACAAATGCTAAAAATAGAAGTGCTAAAAATAACACTGCTAAAAATAGTAGTTGGGTACCATTGTCGAATTGAGAAATAGGGAATGAAAAATGGAAGTGCTAAAAATAGCATTCTATTTCTAGCAGTTCAGTATGGATTCCTATTTTAGTCAGTCAGTGGACTAAAAATAGGAAGTAAAATTCGAATTTGATATTAACAACAATTTGTAAATTAATTAATTCATTCATCTTGAGTTAATTAGTTAAGGAAAAACAAACTTGAAGTCTATGTGAGGACATGCAACAATTTATCTATTAATTGAGGAATTTATCCATCAGTTAAAGAGATAAGGATGAGTTGTAATATTGAGTTGTAATTAGTTGGCTTAGTTAACTGAGTCAAGTCCAGTTAGATTAATTTAACAATTTGTTAAATTAATGAGAGTTCAGTTAGTTAATGCTTGCATGCATGTAACTACTGTATTTCAGATAACTGAGTATTCACTCATGGATAACTCATGCATGTCAATTCAGACAGAGACCTAGTTGAGATCAGAGAAGGGATAGTGTACTATCAGTTGGATGAATATTTTTCCTATAAAGGAAGCTCATCCATGATGAGGATTTATCTCCTTCAGGACTGTACAGTTGGATCAAAGGTTGGTGAGTGTGTGAAGAGGCCAATTCACACGAGTGGTTGCACTATACCCCAATCAGAATTGCGCAAAGAAATAGGAGGCTTGGAGGGCAGACCTGAGGTTAGATAGAGGCCTTTGACTATCTATGAGCAGCAGAGGTATTGCAGAGAGAGCATGATAGCTTTTGAGCTGATTCCTTTTGTAATACTAGCTATATTTCCACTTGTATGATAATACAAAGTTGGGGTTTTAGGTTGAGGCTTTCCCATGGTTATATCTTCTGTGTTATGTGTGATTGATTTCTCCATATCAGTTATATGTGTTCTTATTGATGTTGTTCATGTTCGATTAAGCTTCTGCTAAATTGTTTGTAGAAGTAGATCAAGTGTTTTGCTTTAGTACATTGCATTACCAGGTGATCTACAGTGGGAATTTCTACAAGATCCCTAGTCTAGATGCACAATTTCTAGGAAATTCAAGATGGTAAAATAAATAGATTTTGGAATGATTCCTAGTAGCAACTTCCAAGCTTAATTAGTGTTCTTTTCACTCCCTAAGTCAAGCTCTCACCCAAAGCACAGGTTGTAGGCTGGTACATCAGTGCTAGAATAACAACAGGAGTAATGAAGTTTGCAGATGGAACCAAAGTATTCTCTATGAGGAGGAAGATTTAAAGCAAAACCTCCCTTCATTTATCTCTCTCTCAAAGGTCCAGACATCCCTCTATCGGGATACAACAGCCTTGGAATTTTCTCAATCAAGGAGGCATATCACCTCTTAACCCAAGACAGAGTCCCTGACCCTAACCCTTTCTAGAAAGAGATCAGGCATATGAATACCTCGCCCAAATTGAAAACCTTCACTTGGATTCTCATCAAACATAGCACTCTCACATGGGACAAACTGGTTAAAAGGATATTTCAAGGCCCCTCTTAGTGTTGCATGTGCAAAGTTCAACAAGAAACAATAGATGACCTATTTGACTACTGCATCTTTTCCAATGGTTTATGGAGAAAACTAGAACATGATTTCCGAAGCTCTAATCAGGAGGAAGGAAACATCACCCAATCCATCAAGAGTTGGACAAAAATCATTTTCAAAGTTCCATCCTCAATGGTCTTTGGTCCGTTGCTCCAAGCCTCTTAACTTGGAAAATATGGAAAGAGAGGAACCAAAGAATATTTACCAATATGTAGAAACCTCCTAAGAGCACTTGACAATTCTTCCACAAACATATTGAGGAAACTATAGGTCTTTCCAAATGGGACAAAAAATATCTCCAGTCTCCTCGATCAAAGAGGGAGATCCTTGCATGGTGGAATCTTAAGATCCCAAGGGTTCAAGAAAAACCCTCCATACATGGCACAACAGTCACCTCTCCTGACACCTGGAATCCTCCTCCTCTCAATCACTTCAAGATCAACTTTGATGTAGCTTTCAAAGGAAACCTTGGAGATGCTAGAATTGGAGGAGTCATCTACAACCACAAGGGGGAGATCATCAAAATTTGCATGGGATACATTAGTCAGGACAACAACAACGTGTCTAAGCTAGAGGCATTGATCCAAGATCTTAACATAGTAAAGAACAACCATCTCTTCCCCTTAATGGTTGAACAAGATTCTAGGATCATCACTCTAGTAGCACAACGACTTCTCAATGGAACCCCTATGTCCAAATGCTCAATCAGCTAGAGACTGGACCACATCATGTAGAAACTTACATCACTCCTATCCCAATAGGATGTCATCATCTTCTTCCACACTAGGTTAAAATCTGACTCTCTAGCAAATTTCCTAGCAAACAAGGGGGTGGAAAAACAAGTGAAATGTGAGGACTAGCCTATGTCTTCCCTTGCCATTGTTGCTTGCTCCTCTCATTACCAGTGCATCACTGCTTAGGACTTCCATCACCAGAATTTAGGTGTTGCCTTGATGAACGAACCCAATTCAATTCCCCAATGCTTAGCATGATGTTTATCTCCATCTAGCAGCTTGGCATCTTGGCTCATCTCCTTATGCATTGTCCTTGCATCTTTATACTGTGTCCTCCTCTGTTATTTAACACACTTGTGATGAATTCTCATCCATCAGCCACCTTGTCTCCATTAATGCTTCTCACCATGCCACTTTATTGTCATGACCCTCCCTTCATACTCCCCATTCTTCTCTTTTCTTAGAATCGCAATCGTTTTTACCAAACTTCCATATACATCATTCTCCTTGCTCCCTCAATGAGCTTCACTACCCTCCAAATAGACCCCATGGTAATAGAAAGGGGGTGCACCTGTTGTGGTGGAAGAGGGTGAGGGTAGGGACGTCCGCCTACTCATCTTGTGTTGGCAAAGTATCTAGAACTTTACGATATCTCGAAACGCATAAAACACCATGTTGCAGCCATGGAGGTAGCGAAACACAGGAGGCTTGGAAACAAGCGTTGGGCAAAATAAAATCTTTTATCTCTCCATCTCCAGAACCAAGAAGGTGAAGGAAATGGGGCTACGAGGAAAATTACAGAGTCTAACACTCACATTAGTCATATACACACATCAGACTGCCACCTTTCTTGAGATCTTAGCCTAGATTTCCCTCTAGAGCCTCCTTCATCCACTTCTTCTAACTCCTTAGAATCACATTCTAACCATCCACCCTCTTTCCAGTTGGGCTCTCCATCTCCCTCAATCATCCTTACTGGAGATGGGTGTGCTTCTTCATCTCAAGGATCCTTTGGCTCTCCCAATCACAAGTCCACTACCCAGGACAATAGTCAACTACCAATCCAATCTTCTATTACTTTGCTCATTAGCATGATGACCACTCCTCAATGCCCCAACCCCTTCAACTGCTACATTGGGGAGGAATTTCTAGACGAGGACGCTTCTGACACCAAGAGCAAGGACGAAGTCATCCCAGTAACAAGAAGTTAGCTCCTGCATGCTCACAAAACAAAAGCGAAGGATGAACAGGTTCACCTTTTTGTTTATCTTTCATCAAACTTTTTCTTCTTTTACAATAGTCCATGTATGTACAACCAAAGTTGTTGTCCCCTATGTTGATGAATTTTGTAGTCTATCTTTGTTTTGTTTCTCTTGGACAATGAACTAGTTCTAATTTTTTTAACTACCAAAAGAACATCTGGTTTCCCCTTTTCTGGGGCAAATAATCCCCTCTAAGCTCCTCCCAATGCAGTTTATGGGCCATAACTCTATATACATTTTTTCTTGTATCTTATGTACAATACTTCTATTAATATAAAGTAATTCCTTTCGCCCACAAAATATATATTAAAATTTTGAAAAAATGAATAAATAGTATGTATAAGTAATTTGTTTAATTTTGTCCTTGATAGTGGGAGAAAAATCTTACTATCCATATTTAAAAATTTAGTTAAAATGAAAAACTTTCCCACTTAAATTCTAAGTGATATATAAAATTATATAATATTAATATATTATTAACTCCAATTAACCTCCTCATTTTCTCACTCATGTTCAAATTTAAAAATGATATACTTACACTTGTAAAGACGTATATTGTGTGTTGACTTAGCATAGCAATTTAAAAAGATATACTTACACTTGTAAAGACGTATATTGTGTGTTGACTTAGTATAGCAATTTTAATCTTTGTGGGGAAGTTTAATAATTGAAATTGTTTCTATTCTCTCTTTCTATATATTTTTAAAATATATAATGATTATATATAATAATGATTTTATAGTGTTGCTTTGCTAAGTCTTTGAGTTATAATTTTCTTAAGGAATAGTCCTATTATTATTTTAAATAATAAATAGTTGTGAAATTTAAAGTTCTAATTTTTTTCCTTGAGAATAGAAAAGATAAAACAAATTTAAAAATATTTTACCATTTATATTAAAAATTAAAAACTTAAATTTGTTATTGAAATCATTTGAAGTTATTAGAGAATCCATTAATGGCTTAAAGTTAAAATAAAGATAACAAATTTTGATTAAGTTATTGTAATATTAAAAATCAATGTACAAAATAAAATTAATATTTAAAATATTATTCTATTTTAATTTAAAATGAAATTATAATATTAAATATTCCATTTTAATTTAAAAATAAAATTAATATTTAAATAATTTTAAATGAAATTATAATTTTAAATAGTCAACTTTAATTTAAAAAATAAAAAATAAAAAATATATGAAATTATAATTTTAAATAGTCAATTTTAATTTAAAAAATCAAAAATAAAAAAATATTTATGATGATGGTGGTGGTGGTTAATGTACACTGAGATCAAACTTTGGTCTATTGGACCTAAAGAAACGAATTACTTAGTCTGATTTAAGATTTTATTCATATTCTCAAAAATCTTGGAGAGAAGCCTCTTGAGCTCACTATAATTTTGGCATCGTAAAAGGCTAGGAAGGTCAGTGTTGCAACAAAGATTTTGAAACTGGAAGGTCAGTATTGCAACATAGATTTTGAAACTGAGATCTAATGTGGTTGTATGCGAGGCACTCCAAGAGGAAGTTATTTTCATCCTCAATGTTCGTATTCTCACAGAGATGGCAGAGCCTTTCCATCCATGGTGTTTTAGGAACTGCCCAATGACCCGTTTCACTATGGAGCTCATGAGAGTTCATTCTAATCTTGGCTATATTAATTTTCTTCTTTGAGCTAGTTAAAACAGAGAGATACTTTTGATCTTCTAGGATGGGTTCACACCATATTTTTTCTTTGAACTTAGAAATAACAATATTTTTAATGTTATTAATGTTTTGCAATGCAACATTCTCGTCGATCTCCCAATGGTTTAACCAAGCCCTGGTGTCTTTATACCAACCTCGCTTGAGCCTTAGGTGGTTTTGGATGGAATTTAAAGCTAGTTTAGGAAGTCTATGGTCTCCTATGTTATTGAGTTTGTGCTTGTACAACAGAAGCCTAGTCATAGCTAGGCTCTCGATAGGGGAAAGACCCACTTCTATAAGGAGAATAGGATAGGGTGTGTTGCTTTTAATTTTGAGGTTATACGTTATAAAACACTTCTGGATTTGCTCAATCTTCCTCCAGAATTCTCTAGAGATGCTACAACCCCAAACCTCACATCCATATAAGATAATCGGAGAGACTAAAGTTTCAAAGAGGAACTTCTTTCCGTCCCACATTACGGGTTTGTCGTTTTACAATTATTTTCAAGACCAAAATAAGCTTTCCACCCCCCATTAATCCTTTTCTCATTGCTATAGTTCCAGTTGAGTTTGTGATGAATATCAATTCCTAGGTACTTGTAGGAAGACACTTCCTCCAAGTTACTATTGTCATACATAAAATTAGATTAAGTGTCCTTCTTGGATTTGATAATCATAACTTTTTTTGTTAGTATTAACAATCACACCCATGGTAGAGCAAAAATCCTTAAGAATTCTAAGTTGCTTATCAAAATCAGATGGGCACCTTGCGAGAAGAACGATATCGTTAGCGTAGAAAAGAAGGATGAGAAGAACGATATCGTCAGCGTAGAAAAGAAGGATGATGATTATCCCAGCTAAAATCGTGCAAGCACATCCTTACTTTCTCTAAATATCCTTCTAGCTTGTTAATGTAAATATCAAATAGAGTAAGAGAGAGAAAGAACCTTGTTTAACTTAATCAATATTATTGAAACTAATATATTCACATTAATTAATTATAAACCTATTAAAAACATATTACTAAATCTTATAAAAAAATATGGTAAACAAATTTTATAGATTAAAAATTAAATGTGAAATTATTAAAACTAAAATTTTATAGAAATATATTACTAAATCTTGTAAAAAAAAATATGGTAAACAAATTTTATAGATTAAAAATTAAATGTGAAATTATTAAAACTAAAATTTTATAGAAATTTATTGTTGAAAGCTTGAAAAGAGAAAAGTGAAACCCTCGCTTGAAAAGGAGATGGAAGTACGGTCATGACTTCAATTTTAGCCATTATTCATGAGCATAACCTATCATTCATTCAATTTGGGCAGACCCTAATAATAAGATTGGATTTGGTTAGGTGGGTATACAAGTGGTTTGACAAGGCTCAAAGTGCATTCATATGCATTCTTATTCAATAATAATGTCTATAAGGAGCTCTGCCCACTTTTACCCTTTGTATCATTTATTTATTCACAACTATATTTTATAACTCAACAATTATATAAGTCTAATTAGTGATGTATTTTTTGGTATAGTTTAAAAAAATTAGGAACCAATTATAATTGAAATTAGGTATTGCATAAGAACCCATTATAATTGAAATTAGGTAGTGTATAATTTTTAAAATATCAAAAATCAAAATGATTTTATCTAAATTTTTAATTAATCAAAATTATCATTTTTAAAATCAAATAATATATTAAAAAATCAAATAATTTTTATGTGAAATTTAATAATTAAGCATTAAAAAATAAAAATAATGTATACTTTTAAAAATGAAGATTATAAAGATGTTGAACGAAATACGATAGATGAACTAGGTTTTGAGCTAGGGTTTGGTGCTGTCAACCATGGAGGATCGTGGAGGAGGGAGTTCGGCTCCCTCCTACAGTCACATAACTGCGAACAGAAGCAAGGAAAAGGATTTGTACAATGTCAAGAAACTAGCGGAGGCGATAAATGAGGATACCAATACAGGAAATATCAAAAATCATGAATAGAGAGGAAACCATGAGGAAGATCGCAGGGAGAAGAGGAAAGAGGGGGGCAGTCGAAAAGATGAACCCCAAAGGGCGACAGGGATCTGCAAACCCAAAACGACCATCACTCCTAGGGTTGTTTTGAGTGACCCAGCGCTTCAAGTTCACAGAGATCACATGACAAAACATGCGATCATATGCAAATTCATGGGGATCTGGCCGACGGAGAAAGCTTTACATGCATGGATAAGAAACCAATGGAAACCCAAAGGGGACATAAACCTGCACCTTGGATCCAAGGGATTTTTTATGGTGGTGTTTACAAGCTTAGAAGATAAAGACAAAGTGTTCGAGGGAGGACCATACTTCTACACTGTTGCAGGCCTTTACATGCGACCATGGGTGATCAATTTTGTCCCAGAATGAGAAACGTTCACCTTAGTACTGGTATGGATAAGACTATACTCCCTTCCTTTAGATTATTGGATGCCAGAGTCCTTGAAAGCTATTGGCAATAAACTAGGTCATTTTATTAAGACATCAGATGTGACATTGAGAGGCAAATACACTTCTTTTGCCCGAATCTGTGTGGAAATGGACCTATCTGGAGCACTCCCAGACAAGATCATTTTAGAAGTTTATGATGAAGAATGGGAACAAACAGTAGACTATGAGCACGTACCATTTCGATGCCGCAAATGCCATGAACACAGACACCTTTACAGGGACTGCCCAACAAACAAGGTGGAAAACAGCAAAAAAACCACCACAAGTAAAGATCCCGAGGGTTTTACCAAGGTAGTGGGAAAAGGAAAAGGAGGAAAACGGAATCCAAAGAAAATCAATGAGGATGGATAGCGGAGCCACAATAGTTTCAAAATCTTAGAAGAAGATACAGGAAATAAAGAGGAAAACTAGGAATCAGAAACAAAAACGGATGAGAAGGACAAGGACACTAGTATGGAGGACATACTAGAGGACAGCCAGCCACAAAATGACATATCAAGAGTCATGGAGCTCAACAAGAATCATGAGATGACCCCAAGTGAGGCTAGAATGGAGGACCATGAACTACAGGAGATTCTTGAGAAGGAAAACATGGATCTGGAAAAATTTCTGGAACACGGTATTATCAAAGGAGTTGACTCCCTGCCAAAGGAAGAGTTTAATAGGGTTCAACAACTCTTCCTATGGCGCTCACAGACAAAGAATTCTAGAATCAAAAGAAACCATGATAGCCAAGAAAATAAAGGGATGAAGATTATGGAAGAAACACAGGGACAATCCTCCAAGAACCTGGGTAGGAAAAGAGGAAGGAAAAACTAGAATGAGCTGTTGGCAGAATGTGGAAAGCTCATGATCAACTCAGGTAAGATGAAATATCTCACTAGTTACTCTTTTACAAACCTATCTTAATGAAGTTTACAACATGGAATATAAGGGGTCTAGGAAGTAAAAGGAAGCAAAGAAATCTTAGCAGTAGAATAAAAGAAGAAAAACTGGACATGGTGTTCATTCAGGAAACCAAGTGCTCGATGGAAAAAATCAAAGGTGTCCACAGTAATTGGTTAAGTAGGTTTGAATATCTAGAAGTTAAAGCAGATAGCTTGGCGGGTGGGATTCTAACGCTTTGGAACCCCCAAAACCTTAGCATCATGGATGCAGAAGCATCTAGGAACTAACGTTTGATGGTTATACAGCTGATGGGTGATAAGGAACATTACATGATGACAAATGTCTATAGACCTCAAACACTAGAAGACAAACTCAGGTTTCTCACCTCCCTGGAGGAGCTAAGAGGAAGACATCTCGATCTACCCTGGATTCTGGCAGGTGATCTCAATATGATCAAATCTCTTACAAAGAAGAAAGGTGGCACTAGAACACTAGGAAGAGACTCTACAACCTTTCAGAACTTCATAGATAACATGAGATTAGTGGATGTTGAAACAATAAATGGCATCTTCACCTGGAACAACAAGAGAGGGGGAGCTTCTCAAGTTGCCTCCAAACTGGATAGATTCTTAATCTCAGAAGACCTTTTTCTCATAGGCCCTGACATGTCAGCTGTTATCCTTCCATATGGAGGATCAGACCACTGGCCGGTCTAGCTTGAAGCCATGTTTATTGGCTCACCAAGGAACAGACCTTTCAGATTTGAAAATGTTTGGCTCTCTCACCCTGAATTCACTAGCAACATTGAGAAATGGTGGAGGGAAAAGTTTCCCTATCAAGGCACTAAAATGTACATGCTACAACAAAGAATCAAATACATCAAATTCAAACTCAAAGAGTGGAATAAAAAGCAGTTTGGTAACATTTTCAAGGCCAAAAAAGAACTTGAACGACAAATCCAAGGGATCAATCAGATTATGATCACAAATGGCTTCACAGAGGAAAGGAATTCACAATCTATTGTTCTTCAGAAGGAATGGGATGATAGATGCAGGCAAGAGGATATTTTTTGGAGACAAAAATCAAGAGTTCAATGGATCAAAGAGGGGGAAAGAAACACAAAATTATTTCACAAGTCAACTCTAAGTCATAGGTCACATAACAGAATTTTGAAACTCAAAGATTCACAAGGAAAAGAGATGGTTACTCACAAAGAAATGGAGTCTACACTAGTGCAACACTTCCTTAGCATAGCAATGGAGCCGATCTTAGACAAGTCACAGTTTATTAAGAAATTCACAAAGTACATCCCCAAGCTTGTAACGAGGGAAGACAATCACAATCTCAATCGATCAATATCAGAAGATGAGGTCAGGGAAGTTATCAATGAGATGTAAAATGGGAAATCCCCTAGCTCAGATGGCTATAATGTAGATTTTTTCAAAGCCTGCTGGGAAACAGTCAAACAAGACATCCTAGACACACAGGAAGACTCAAGAAGATCCAAATCGGTCCTGAAGGCTATCAATACCTCCTTCATTGCTTTAATTCTGAAGCAAGAAAAATCCACCACACTGAACAAATTCAAACCCATAGCTTTATGTAATGTGGTGTACAAGATCATTTCCAAAGTCATCACTAATAGACTCAAGCCACTCCTCCCGGCTTTCATTTCTGAGGAGAAAACTGGTTATGTGGAAGGAAGACAAATTCTCAACAATATCATACAAGCACATGAGATGGTCCACTCCTTGAAAAGCAACAAACAAGCTAGAATGATCATACAGCTTGACCTAGCAAAAGCTTATGATAAGCTAAGTTGGTCTTATATCAAAGAAATGTTGAAAGCCTATGGCTTTGACCACAATTAGATCAGATGGGTCATGGCCCTGGTTTCATCAGCCAGTTTCTCAATCTTGCTTAATGGTTCGCCCTCAAGTACTTTCATATCTTCCAGGGGACTAAGACAAGGTGATCCGTTCTCCCCCTTCCTCTTTGTGCTCATGATGGAAGGACTAGGAAGAGGGATAAAAATGGAAAATGCTGAGGGAAGAATCCAGGGCTTAAAATTCACCACTAATGGCGAGGTGTCAACTCACCAACAATTTTTGGATGACACTATGCTGCAGGGCGTTCCCATGGTCAAGGAAGCCAAAGCTTTTAAACAAATCCTGAATGACTTTGCCATGGTTGCTGGTAAAGAGGTAAGCCTGAACAAATCTAAAGTTTTCTTTTTCAACGCTGAAATTGCTATTCAAATAAACCTCACCAGAATTCTAGGTTTTCAAAGGGATCAATTACCCTCTAAATATATTGGTATCCCCCTCACTGACAAACCCCTGAGAAGGGAAGTGCAAGAGCTGGTTGTTAACAAACTTCAGGACAGAATAAGGAAGTGGACATGCATATCTTTGAATTTAGAAGGGCTCCTTTTGCTTACAAAAGCTATCCTACAGGCCATACCTATCTTCATGATCAGGAATATACAAAACGATTTTCTTTGGGGAAAAGGGGAGGAGAAAAAGAAGTGGGCATTGGTAGCTTGGGATAAGCTCTGCAAACCCAAAACCCATGGTGGTTTGGGGCTTCATGACCCCAAAACCCTTAGCAGAGTCTCAAGTGCAAAACTCTGGTGGAGATGGCTAAAGGAATCGACATCCCCTTGGGCAAAGGTTTGGAAACAAAAATATGCACAAAATTGGCTAGAGAAGGATCATATTCGAATGTCTGGGGTTATCAAGGGCTCCCACATCTGGAATCATGCTTGGGAAAATAGAAGCATTATTCAGAAGCATAGTTTCTGGGAGATCCGGGATGGGAGCTTGGCAAGATTCTGGGAGGATAACTGGCAGCAAGAACAAAACCTATTTAGGAAAGAGCTAACCGGTATCAAGAATGAAACTAACAACAAAGGTTCATATCTAGTTAAGGATTTCTGGGATCAGGAAAGGAGCAATGACAAATGGAGAACCTGGAAGGATCTAGGCTATCAAGAAGAGAGCCCTTTGAAAGCTCAAGAAAACTCTCTGGCTATGGAGTTGGAACAAAGGAGGATTCTGGTGTCCAATTCGCTTGATCAACTTAGATGGGGAAGGAACACAAAAGGTAACTTTAACCTCAAAGAAGCCAAGTAGATAGACACAGGGTGTGCTTATCAACACCCAAATGAGACCTGGAAGAACCTTTGGTAGAACCTGCATTGGATGAAAATTAAGATATTCATATGGCTGGTTCAACAAAAGAAAATTCTCACTTGGGACCATCTTCTAAAGAAAGGTTTTTTCGGTCCATCCAAATGCTATTTGTGTGGTACACAGGAGGAGATGATGGAACACCTACTCAACCTTTTCCCTTTCACCTCTACATTGTGGGACTGGGTGGCCTCAGTTTTCAGACAAACTGACAGGGATGGCCTCAGCATTGCAAACACTCTGAGTGGGTGGAGAAGAAACTTCTCTAGCAATGAGCTCATAAACAATGCCTGGACTCTGGCTCCAGGCTTCCTAATCTGGAATGTCTGGAAAGAACAAAATAGTAGGATTTTCAAAAGCAAATCTGAATCAACCCAAAACATTATTGCACAGATTTTAAGACAAATCAAAGAAACTATTGGGGCCATGTTAGGGGGACCTACTAAGGGGCCGACTCGGGCCCATGAGCATAGTATAATGTTGTGATTGGGTCTCCAGTCGCTTGTTCCCCAGAGCACACACAAGGATGTTAGACAAATAAATGTTAGTAAAGTTTGTTGGCAACCTCCACCTCAAGGTTTCTTGAAAATCAACATAGATGGAGCCTCTAAAGGTAACCCAGGGATGGTTGGTTTTGGCGGGGCTATCAGAGATGAGCAAGGGTGTATAAAGGACATCTTTCATAGTCATCTGGGCATAGCCACAAACAACATGGCGGAGCTTATGGCCTTAGAACAGTGCCTGGAAATACTGATAAAGGCAAATTCTCATAATGCCATTATTGAAGCTGACTCAGAATTGGTCATTAAAGCAGCCAAGCAGCTCTGCAACGGAAAAGCACCCAAAAAAGTTTCCACATAGTGGCGGCTTTTGCAAGTTTTTCAGCGCATACATGCCCACCTACAAACCCTAAGACCAGCCAAACTCGTTCATGTGCGCAGAAAAGAAAATAAGCTCGCTGATCATCTGGCGAATGAAGGAGTGGTATGCAAAGATAGTTACAAAAGATATGAGTGGGATTCAATACCCTTGGGAAAACTGTGGGAAGATTGTCAAAGACAGGCGGATAAAGACATGGAAGAACTCCACACCACCAGGTCTGAACATGAAGGAAGACCAGAGGAAACTAGAGAAAGCGGCAGAATAAGCCTTTCGTAGGCGGAGAGAGAAGAAATTGGTGCGAAAAAGAGCTCACTATAGGAGAAAAGCTCTGGTTAAACAACGGGCACCTTAACCGCACGCTGACCAATTGTTTGGATTTTGGGTGGAAAAGTAAATGGAGAATAACTACCTTTTTGGACCTGAAACTTTATAGACTGATGGGCCCTATTCCTTTTTGGGTCCGATTTGAAATTAAAGGACGTGCATATTTTTGCTCCGAAATGAAGGAGAAGCGTCAGATCTTAAGGGGCTGGATCAGACGGGTTTTGGGTGCGTTGGATAAACAGCAGGCACCTTCGCCGGGCATTGACCGTGGATCACCTTTGCCTGTGCAATCGCATGGATTTTGGGTGGAAAAGTAAGTGGAGGATAACCGCCTTTTCGGACCCGAAACTTTATAGACTGTTGGGCTTTATTCTTTTTCGGGTCTGATTGGATTTTTAAAGGACGTGCAACTTTCCGCTCCGAAATGTTGGAGATGCGTCAGATCTTCAAGGGCCGGATCAGATGGGTTTCGGGTGCATTGGATAAACAACAGGCACCTTAGCCGGGCGCTGACCGTGGATCACAATTGCCTGCGCATTCGTTTGGTTTTCGGGTGGAAAAGGAAGCGGAGGATAACCGCCTTTTCGGACCCGAAACTTTTTTGTTTGATGGTCTTTTTTCTTCTTTGGGTCTGTTTAGAAATCTAAAGGACTTGCAACTGTCCACCCCGATTTGCTTGTGGTGCGTCAGTTCTTCAAGGGCTGGTTCTTGCAAAAGTGCTAGAAACTTTAGTGTAATCTTTCTGATAGTTTATGACCGTCAAATTTCACGATTTTTTTGGTGGGTTTTTGTAAGCCTCCTGTTGAGCGCTTCGAGTCATCTGCGTTTGGTTTAGCTGGTTAACTCCTTAAAATTGTGTTAGATTGTTCTGGTCCTTACCATGTAAGGCCTTGTATATTATGTAATCTATCTTGCAGTTAATAGAAGGTTCCACTGTTATTTGACCAGAAAAAAATGAAGATTATAAAATATTTTTCAATAAAAATAAATAAATATGATTATAAGATATTTGAAAAGATTATTTTATTTTATTTTTATTAATATAGTAAATATTTCTAAATAAATATTTTTATTTTGAATATGTGATTTAATAATTATAACATATATTAAAGAATTAAAATTATTGAATTTTTAATATTTAAAGAAATTATATGAGGAGGAGATATATTATTTAATTTTAAGGTCACGGCCAAGCTAGACACCAAATTGGTGTATAAGAACCTCTTTGTTTGTGGGACAAGGGATCCACTTCCGCATAGCAATTTGACTATTAAGTCTAGCGAGGCATACATACTTTACCCCTTGTGGTTTTGACCCTATAACCTCTTAGAAGGAAACACGTGATTAGGCTCACTCCAGTGGTATATCGTGGGAGAAATTTTTACTATTTAAATTTGTCAAATCATATTTATAATTTTCTCAAAATAAACCTCTAAATTTATTGGATATGGAAAGTTTTATACTTCAAAAAATTTATCTCCTGCCTTGATTAATAGAGCCGCTTTCTAGTATGGAAGAGATTTTGTAAAGGTTTTTTTAATGGGAGGGGCTAGTTCCTTTTAGAAGCATTATGGGCCCCCTTTTTTGTACATATACGTGTCAGAAACCCTGACAACCGTCACATCGAAACGATCATATTACAACCACATGGGACAGAATACGCTGCAGCATTTGTGCAGCTCAGCAGGATTCGAACTCGGCCGGGGTGCGTGCAAACCGACTGCCCCGACCGCTACATCATGCACTCGCGTGCTATTATTTTATGTTATGATATGTGATGTTATTTTATGTAAATATTTTGACTGAATCAAATTAAATGACAATAAAAGTACAATTATATATATATATATATATATATATATATATATATATATAATTAATAATTATAATTATTAATTAATAATTAAATCAATCTACATCCATCTTAACTTCCAATCAATTTTGTATCTAGAAAGATCAAATGTCTTGAGGTACAAAAAAAAAGATCTAAACTAGTTTATATTAACAACCCAGAAATTCAAAGAGATAGTTTAACGAACTATGGTCAATATTGTTAGATATTTCGGTGATTCAGTAACAATAAAAGTTGTTAAATTTAAATTTACTATTTTTATTTTTAATAATAAATCTCTAAAATATAATTTAATAATTAAGTGAGGAGATTTAGTCCCACGAATCTGATAGGTCCAATCTCAAATAACGCTATTTACTCTAAAATACTCTCGATAATTAGAAACGAT
Organism: Pinus tabuliformis; assembly: GCA_031772625.1. Lineage (NCBI taxonomy): Eukaryota > Viridiplantae > Streptophyta > Pinopsida > Pinales > Pinaceae > Pinus > Pinus tabuliformis. The sequence goes on along the minus strand of CM062818.1, from coordinate 343,200,100 downwards.
AATTAGAAACACTATGCATATATCAATGCATATTTCTTAACACATATTTCTTAACATGGAGAAGCACTTTATATAAATAAATAAATAAAATCTGCATCTTACCTGGAAACCCAAATATTTTGTGTTGCGTCTGGGAGTGGCGCATCGGCATTTCTGATAATGATGGGCCCAACCACAAAGAAACGACGTTCCATTAACAAATAGAGCCATACCATATCATATCATATGCATGCGCTGGAATTTCTTCGGAACTACCATGCTGGTGACTGACTACTGAATCCTTTCTCAGTAACTACCATGCGCGACTGAGTACTGAATCCTTAACAGAGTGCGTCCTACCCGATCCGAAGTCCTGGCAGACCTACAACTTTGACTGCGATTCCAATGATATATACAGTATTTCTGAGGATATGACTTGACACTAAGATCGCATTGGTTCAACTTACAGATGGTGAGCGCACAAGTATTTTTGAGGATATGACTTGACACTAAGATCGCATCGATTTAGGTTACAGATGGTGAGCGCACAAGTAGTTTGGCGACCTCCTGTTAAGCTCCATTAAGTTCTTTACCAACTGTTTCCTACAATTATGGAAGCCAACTGCATTTTTTTCTTAATTTCTGGAAACCAACTGCAGTAATTTCCTTAAATTAAGGAAATCAACTGCAGTTAATTAATTTTCTTGTTGGGAGCTTCTGAAGTGGTCCATTACTCCATCTGGAGTTCTCTACCTTGATCTGTGGAACACCTGACACATAGCCATCAGAAGCTTGATGGAAGCTTGGCTATAAATTTATCTGTTTGGTCCCCAAGCTTGTATCTCAATCTCCTTCAGTTTTACACCATCAAGTTGAGAGAGCAGAGCTTGGAAGTGCCTTCAGATTTTCTGTATTCTTTTCTTTCTGCTTGTGTGAAGATTGTGTTACGTTATTTTTACCGCTGCTGCTTTCAGCTGTCTTGATCAGTCGCTTGGTTTTAAGAGCGAAGAGTGAAGCCCTCAGTTTGTTTCTTTGCCGCGATGGAAGAAACTTATTAGATGCATTACTAATCTTCAGTGTTTGGTTATATGCGTGAAGTGTAAGAATTTTAAATTGTTGACGAGGAGCTCGTAGCAGGAGTTTAAATCACAGAGGTGCAAAATCCGGTGAATAAATCATTACTTTTGGTGCTACGCAAGTGAATACCATGCCTTTAAAGCAATTGGAACAGTTGCTTTGACAACATATTTTGTATACGTTTTGAAAGAGAGAAACTCTGCGCAAGGGTTAATTGAACCGCTGAAGGCATTTCGTTCTTGCAAAAGCTCTTGGCTCCAGCATTCTGAGATTTCTTAGATCTTCTTCAAATTGCTGGTTTGATTGAGAACGAACAACGGTGCAAATTCATCTGGCTGGTGGAGGTTCACATAATCCAGAATTATTATCATCAATGGCTGGAGGTAATTCGTTTTTACTGGGCATAAAAGTTCATTCCAGTTTTTATAATTAATAAGTTTTTATGATTTCCTTAAGTTCTGTTTCCGCATATAGAATCGCTGTTGAAATTTTAATATCATTTGGTATCAGAGCGGCTATTTATCTCTGCCTTGGTGCGTAGCCCTCGATAGTAAGTTTGGGATAGGTTATGGTTATAACCATATACTTATATATCCATCACGTAATTTGAACCTTTACCACATATGTTGCCATGGGATAAGGTTTATGGGCCCCTTTCTTTTTGGTTTATGTGCGGTGTGGGTTGGCACCATATATGGTGTATACATATATATACCCTTTAACCATATTCGTTGAACCAATTTTTATGGGATATATATATATTTTTTTAATAAAATAACTTTTTTTAATTAGTGCATATTTTAATTATATGGTTTTCATTAAAAAGGAATTTAAGGTTTATTTATTTTAGAAAGAAATTCCTGTTGTCATTTGAAGTAATACTAATATTTATCGCAGTTTTTACTCATATAGTTTTCTTGTATGAAGTTTATTTAAAATGTCATTTTGACATATTCATTTTACTGAACATTTTTTACTCTGGTTAAAGAAATGTTTATAATTTTGTAAGAATTTTTTTTTTAAGAGTTTGATTAGTGCGGTAATTGTTTCCGCCTTCCATATATATATATATTTGTTTATGCAATTTATAATGGATAATGTCTAGTGATCCATATAATTTTAATTAATTAAAGAATAGCCACAACATCTTTAATTAAATAAAATTATATATTATGATTGGTTAGATCACATAAAGATTATTTAGACATTAAATTGTAATTAATTAGACTAAATATAATAAATTTTATCCCACAGGAATTTTTATTATATTTATGTAATTAATTAGGATAAAATTTCATAACCTACCCACAGGAATTATGAAATAATAAGTTTTATCATAAAGTTCAGAATTATGAATAATTGAATCTGTTTGAATTGAAAATTTAGCCCACAGGCAATTTTTATGTCATTAGATTCAATTTTGAGTATGATTTACATTGGTAAAACATGAAAGTTTATTAAGCCTCAATTTTAACATAAGCATGTGATTTTTAATTTTGATGCAGTAGTACAACCTGCAAATTTCTCTGAAATTCGTTGTGACATTCCCGAACTTAAGGGAGATAACTATAAGATTTGGAAGGAGAGGATTCTCCTTCATTTAGGGTGGATGGACATAGATTATGCTATTAGGAAAGATGAACCATCAGCACTCACTAATACCAGCACTGCAGCGGACATCACGCTTTATGAACGATGGGAGCGATCCAATCGTCTAAGCATGATGTTCATTAAGACTAAAATTTCAGTTGGTATTCGTGGTTTCATTGATCAGCATGGAAAGGTCTGAGACTTGTTGAAGGCTATTGATGATCAATTTGTCACTTTAGACAAGGCACTAGCAAGCACCTTAATCATGAAGTTCTCATCCCTAAGGTTCACCAGTGTGAAAGGTGTGCGCGAGCACATCATGCAGATGAGGGACACTGTGGCTCAATTGAAGAAACTCGAGGTTGATATATCATAGTCCTTCCTAGTGCACTACATCCTGAAAACCCTTCTGTACCAATATGGACCTTTGAAAATCTCATACAACACATATAAGGATAAATGGTCAATTAATGAACTCATGACCATGTGTGTTCAAGAGGAAGAGAGACTGATTATGGAAATGGGAGAGAGTGCAATGCTGGCAACGCGTGGAAAGGGAAAATCTCAAGCCAATCGGAAAGGGAAAGGTAAAGTACCTCCCCAAGCCGATATCAAGAAGGATTCCAAGTGTTTCTTCTGTAAAAAGAAGGGACACATGAAGAAGGAATGTGCCAAATTTCAGAAATGGCTTGCAGACAAAGGTAATTTAATCTCCCCCGGATGTGGGTGCTCTGCATGACATTTAAGGCGATGGGATGGTGGACGGTGAAATGGGAGCGGCACATGTCCAGCATGTGCGACGGACGGTTCTCCAGGTGGGAAGATTGGACTTCAAGCATGGTAGGAGTTATGGTTGAAAGGGTAATCAGTCACAACATTTATCAGAGGGTTGGCTTCGCACGCATTGAGGATAATCCGTCTGCAATTGCTCTAATGGCGAAGTTAATGGAGGGGGCGGACCGAGGGAGAGGCACTTGTTTATATAGGTGCTCAGGCTGTAGCGAACTGCTACTATGCCTCCTGATGTTCAGAATCATTCTGGGTATCGGTTCTGCTGAAGCTTTTGGAGGGTCTGGCTCTGAATGTTGTAATCGAATTGGGTCCGAGGAGAAGGAATCCTTTGCTGCTGAAGGAGGCTGCTGTGGAGGGGACCGTAGAGTGATTCCAGCTGATATCCCGGATGGTAGCGGAACTCCAGAGGATGCAGGTAATTCTCTTAAGGAAAATTGGGATTTACAGCCTGCGTTGGTCTTATTTCATCTTGGTGTGTATAATCTTGGGATAGCTATGACTAGACCCCGACAACGTCTGTTAAGCCGGAGAGGCTCCGGCAGGGGTAACCCATCACGCCCCTCTACTGGGAAGGGCTCCAAGGAGCAGGCTCCAGACCCCCTCAGACCTGAAAATGTCATTAAACCGGGTCAATTTCTAAATCCTAGCTCTCCTGGGTCTACTGGTTCGCCGTCCTTCGGCTTTGCTACTTTCACTTTTAATTGCACTCTTAGTCGCCCCCGAATCACTGCTCATGTCTCAGTTCTTTTCCTGGAAGAAACTCAAGATGAAGGCGAGCCCAGTTGCATTTTGTATCACTCTACTAAACCCCCTGTTGCAATGAACCATGGAATCTCAAAGACTACCAGCACTCAGGCTCAGATGGAAGGGATGGAAGGTACGGAAGATGATTACGGAGGCTGCAGGATCGTTGAAGAGCTCCCTGAGGATGAAGGAGGCTGCAGGATTGTTGAAGAGCCCCCTTGATGCTCAACCCAATTCTCAATTCCTCTTCAGTTTTGGCTCTGTCGGTTAGCTTATTTGTATTTGTTCATGTGTAGGATCTACTGTAATGTTCCATGTCTCAGTGGTTTGTTCATGTACAAGTGTTATGTTCATGTGTCGTGTCGATACAATGGTTAGGCTCCAAATAGTTCCTACTGATTCCTCTGCATGGGATATCCATATCCAGTTTCACAGTTTTGGACTATACTGTCATTCGGCTTTGCTCTCAGGCACGAAGCTCATCAGGATTCAAACGATGTAACAGTAATCTCTTTTTTGTAAATAATAGTTTAATTTTAATTAGCAAAAAAAAAAAAGGTAATTTAATATCATTTGTTTGTTATGAATCTAATATGGTTAACGTTAATATTAACACATGGTGGATTGATTCTGGATCAACAATTCACATTTCGAATTCCTTGCAGGGTTTGCAAAACCTAAGGAAGCCAGTGGGAAGTGAGCAAAGCATCTTATCAGGAAACAAGATGGGCTCGCATGTGGAAGCTATAGGAACATGTTATTTAACTTTAAGTAGTGGCTTTGTTTTAGAATTAGAAAAGACCTTCTATGTTCCAAGTTTTTTTAGAAACTTGATTTCAGTTTCAAGGCTTGTACCTTTTGGATATTCCTTAAACTTTTCAAAAAAATCTTTCAGTCTATTCTATAAATCTGATTATGTTGGGAATGGTATTTTGTCTAATGGTCTTTACTGCATTAATTTACAAAACAATGTCACTTATGATTCAATGCATGTTCACACTGGCACTAAAAGATGTGTTATTAATGAAGATTCTTCTAAATTATGGCACCGGAGACTAGGTCATATCTCCATAGAAAGAATTAAAATATTGGTAAATGAAGGGGTACTTAATACTTTGGATTTTACTGATTTTGAGACTTGTGTGGACTACATAAAGGGAAAGCAGACCAACAAGTCAAAGAAAGGTGCCAATAGGAGTTCGGACATATTAGAGATCATACATACTGATATATGTAGTCCAGACATGGACTCACATGGTCAGAGATACTTCATCTCCTTTATAGATGATTACTCACGATATATGTATCTCTACATGCTTCATAAAAAGAGCGAAGCATTAGATGCCTTTAAGATCTTTAAGGCTGAAGTAGAGAAACAATGCGGTAAGCAAATTAAGATCGTGAGATAAGATAGAGGTGGAGAATATTATGGTAGATACACAGAAGATGGACAAGCACCTGGGCCATTTGCTAAATTTTTTCAAGAGCATGGGATCGTTGCCCAATACACCATGCCAAGTTCACCCGACCAGAATGGTGTAGCAGAAAGAAGAAATCGAACATTATTGGACATGGTGCGGAGTATGCTTAGTAGCTCCAATCTTCCTAAATCCTTGTGGACTGAAGCACTTAAGACGACAGTGTATATATTAAACTGAGTTCCAACTAAGGCGGTTCCTAAAACGCCATTTGAATTATGGAAAGGTTGGAAACCGAGTTTGCGACATATGTGCGTTTGGGATGCCCGTCTGAAGTGAGAATTTATAATCCACAAGAGAAGAAGCTAGACCCAAGGACCATTAGTGGGTATTTCATTGGATATGCTGAAAGGTCTAAAGGCTACAGATTTTATTGTCCATCTCATGGCACTAGGATTGTGGAATCAAGAAATGCAAAGTTTCTTGAAAATGACTTGATAAGTGGGAGCGATCAAACCAGAAACATAGTTTCTGAGAATGATCATTCAGAATCTCAACCTTCCACTTCAAGTGATAGATTGGTTATTGTTCATAGCACCCCTCAAGTACAAACTGGTGTTGAACAACCAATTGTTGAAGTTCCACAAGCTGCTGACGATATTCCAGTAGATCAAGGAGTTCAAGAGTTGCCAAGAAATTTTGAACAACAAGTTGAACCACATACTTCTCAGGAAGATGATGGTACAACATTAAGAAAATCTACTAGACCAAAGAGATCAGCAATTCCTAATGATTATGTTGTGTATCTACAAGAATTTGACTACAACATTGGAGCCGAAAATGATCCCGAGTCATTTTCACAAGCTATGAGTTGCAAAGAATCAGAACTATGGTACAATGCCATGAAGGAAGAGATGAATTCCATAAAGAGTAACGAAGTCTGGGATCTTGTTGAGTCACTTAATGGTGCAAAATCCATTGGATGTAAATAGGTCTTTAAGACAAAGAAAGACTCATTGGGCAACATTGAGAGATACAAGGCAAGACTTGTTGCTAAGGGATTCACTCAGAAAGAAGGAATCGAATACACGGAGACCTTTTCTCCTGTATCTAAGAAAGATTCCTTGCGCGTTAGTATGGCATTAGTAGCCCATTTTGACTTAGAGTTGCAACAAATGGATGTGAAAACAACTTTTCTTAATGGAGACCTAGAGGAGGAGGTTTATATGAAACAACCTGAAGGATTCCCCTCTAGTGATGGTGAGCAATTGGTTTGCAAGCTCAAGAAGTCATTATATGGTTTAAAACAAGCATCCCGTCAATGGTATTTGAAATTCCATAATGTAATTTCTTCTTTTGGTTTTGTAGAAAACATTATGAATCAATGTATATACCTGAAAGTTAGTGGGAGTAAAATTTATTTTCTTGTTTTATATGTGGATGACATTTTGCTAGCAACCAATGATAAGGGTTTGCTACATGAGGTGAAACAATTCATCTCTAAAAATTTTGATATGAAGGATATGGGTGAGGCATTTTATGTCATTGGCATTAAGATCCATAGAGATAGATTCCGAGGCATCTTGGGTCTGTCACAGGAAACCTATATTAATAAAATTTTAGAGAGATTTCGGATGAAGGATTTTTCACCAAGTGTAGCTCCTATTGTGAAGGGTGATAGGTTCAATTTGAACCAATGCCCGAAGAACGACCTTGAAAGGGAACAAATGAAGAACATTCCATATGCTTCTGCTATCGGAAGCCTAATGTATGCTCAAGTCTGCACAACACCTGACATTGCATTTGTTGTGGGAATGTTGGGACGATATCAGAGTGATCCAGGTTTAGACCACTGGAAAGCTGCAAAGAAAGTAATGAGGTACCTTCAAGGAACCAAAGACTACATGCTTATGTATAGATGGACAAACAACTTGGAAGAAATTGGCTACTCAGATTTTGACTTTGCTGGATGTGTTGATTCACGCAAATCAACATCAGGTTACATTTTTATGATGGCCGGTGGAGCTGTATAATGGAGGAGTGCCAAGCAGACCTTGATTGCCACTTCCACTATGGAAGCCGAGTTCGTTTCCTGTTTTGAGGCTACTTTACATGGTGTATGGCTTAAGAGTTTCATTTCTGGGCTTAGAATTATGGATTCTATCTCTAAGCCATTGAGAATATATTGTGATAATTCAGATGCTGTTTTTATGGCTAAAAACAACAAAAGTGGGAGTCGAAATAAACACATTGACATTAAGTATTTAGCTATAAGGGAATGTGTTAAAGAAAAGAAAGTGGTCATTGAGCACGTCAGCAATGAGTTGATGATCACTGATCCTTTGACTAAGGGCATGCCACCATTTAAATTCAAGGATCATGTAATGAATATGGGACTTGGTTCCATTATGTAGTTTCTCATTGTATGGACAATGTTATTTTAATGAAATTCTTAATTATTGTGATGTTTTTTCTCATATTTATGTGCACCTTAAGTTGATTTGAGAAAATTCATTTAAGAATGACCAAGAATAAACATAAGGTTTATTCATTAAGAAATTGTTGCCACATAAATTATAATAAGAATAAATACATAGTAATACATGGAAGATAATACATGTCTTTAGAGGACTTATCGTCATGATTCATGTATCTATTACTTAATACAGATTATCAATGGGTTTTAAGTTGAGACATTAAGTTTGGAAGTATGGACCAAGTGGGAGAATGTTAAGCTCCATTAAGTTCTTTACCAACTGCTGCCTACAATTGTGGAAGCCAACTGTAGTTTTTCCTTAATTTCTGGAAACCAACTGCAGTGATTTCTTTAAATTAAGGAAATCAACTGCAGTTAATTAATTTTCTTGTTGGGAGCTAAGTGGTCCATTACTCCATCTGGGGTTCTCTACCTTGATCTGTGGAACACCTGACACATAACCATCAAAAGCTTGATGGAAGGTTGGCTATAAATTTATCTGTTTGGTCCCCAAGCTAGTATCTCAATCTCCTTCAATTTTACACCATCAAGTTGAGAGAGCAGAGCTTGGAAGTGCCTTCAGATTTTCTATATTATTTTCTTTCTGTTTGTGTGAAAATTGTGTTACGTTATTTTTACTACTGCTGCTTCAGCTGTCTTGATAAGTCGCTTGCTTTTGAGAGCGAAGAGTGAAGCCCTAAGTTTGTTTCTTTGCCGCGATGGAAGAAACTTATTAAACGCATCACTAATCTTCAGTGTTTGGTTATATGCGTGAGGTGCAAGAATTTTAAATTGTTGACTAGGAGCTCGTAGCAGGAGTTGAAATCACAGAGGTGCAAAATCCGGTGAATAAATCATTACTTTTGGTGCTACGCAAGTGAATGCCATGCCTTTAAAGCAATTGGAACAGTTGCTTTTGTATACGTTTTGAAAGAGAGAAACTCTGCGCAAGGGTTAATTGAACCGCTGAAGGCATTTCGTTCTTGCAAAAGATCTTGGCTCCAGCGTTCTGAGATTTCTTGGATCTTCTTCAAATTGCTGGTTTGATTGAGAACGAACAACGGTGCAAATTCATCTGGTTGGTGGAGGTTCACATAATCCAGAATTATTATCATCAATGACTGCAGGTAATTCTTTTTTACTGGGCATAAAAGTTCATTCCAGTTTTTATAATTAAAAATTTTAATGATTTCCTTAAGTTCTGTTTCCGCATATAGAATCGATGTTGAAATTTTAATATCACCTCCTTCCTGAACCGACGTTCTTTGGATTCAAAATGGCAATTTGTCCTTCTCATATGATGCCGTTCTTGATTCATCTTCGTTGAAAATAACTTTCAATGAAAGGCATTACGAATGAATTAAAAATGAAAAGCATATTCCTGTTAATCCCAATCCATTTCAATCATATCATCTGTCGTTGGATTCGTGTGAATTAAAGTCAAAGCCCTCTTATTAGCAGAATTCGACTTTGGATTCAAAATGGCAATTTGTTCTTATCACATGACGCCGTTCTTGATTTTTTTTTCTCTTGAAAATAACTTTCAATGAAATGCATTGTGAATAAATTTCCATTAATCGCAATCCATTTCAACCAATAATCTGCCATTGGATTCGTTTGATTTAAAGTCAACACTGCATTAATAGCAGAATTCGACTTTAAGACACCATAGCACCTGAACTTCTGAGTATTATTGAGAAACTGCAGCTCTTACTGCCGCTTTCTCGTAAGAGCTATCACCTAGTTGTTTCTATCACCCCTCGCCTCGTCATCACCAACCCCCATGTTTTCAAGACCGTCCAAAACTGATGACAACACCTTTACAAAAGCCACCAGAGCCGAGCAAGACGAGTCGAATTTATTTGGTTTTCACAAATGTGCCACTGAAAGTCATAAAATGCGCAACTGAATCGGAAAAAGCTAAGCAATGCCCATGGCTCGGATACAAATGTCACTTTCTTCATCAATGCCAATGGCTCAGATAATTGCGTCTACCTTCAACGGATCCACAATTACTACGTGCATCTGTTAGGAACGCGTTTCGCAGTTACTCGTTAATGGTGTCGGTGAGATTATGGACAAAAAGGCTATGAGTAGTAATGTGTTTTTGGCACTGTGAGGCAGTGGATGAGGCAGTTGGGGTTTCGGCGTTGCCTGGAAAATAAAACCAGAGCATCAGATTGAAACAGAGGGGATAATAGCTCTTAGATGAACATGTGGGTGTTGACAAAACACATACATTTCACCTTTTCCAATATCACCCTCTGCACCTTCCCAAACCCTGAAGCTTCATGCGACAGCAAAAAACGAATTTATATTCATCCAAAAAGGTTAACATTCTTATTCAAACGCAGATGATGAATATAAATTTCAGAATGTAATCCAATAATGCTGGTGGGTGAATATAAATTTCAGAATGTAATCCAATAATGATGGTGGTAGGTGGATAAAAACTACTAAGGAATACAATGCAATAATGATGGTGTTAAGTGGGCAGAATATTGGAAATGAAAATTTATGTGATAATTATACCGAAGGTGTTTTTTTTGCAGGGTTGGGGTGAGCATAAGTTTACTTTACTCAATCCACTTCAGTGTTCACCCCAGTCAATCCACTTCATTGTTCCCCAGATTCATCGATAAGACCTCCAAAATTGGAGTTAACCATCAAAGGACTTGTTCTACGAAGTCCTAAATAAATAATGGTATTATTATAGAAACCACTAAGTAATGTAGTTTACTAGATGGAACCCGATATTCAGAGCTATCAATGTCAAGCACAAAATCCATCATACCTCATCGAACCTGAAAATTTTAGCGACCATTGTTAAAGATGAGAAGGCTTGAAAAAGGCCCTCTCGTTAGAGAATCGGGCTTGAAAGAAAGGGTCGTTGGAGCAAACTAGCTACCAGACACCAAGGAGGTTTTATTTTTTTTAACCACATGGTGAATCAGTAACTGCCAGTCCTAATCTATGGGAGACCCAAGATCAATCCTCGTAGCTGCCTCTATAACACCAGGAGTACATCCAACCACCTGCAAGTCGGGTATACTAAGATCCTATGATTTTAGCAAGAGCAGACTCACGTGCCACCACCAAGACAGGATTGGGGAATCCACCCCTTTAGCTTCCACAGCAGGTCAGTAAGGGTTTTATTATTCATTCAAGAGGAAGAGTAGAGTTAGACAGGCGGTTGAGGTAGGTGTATTTCTCCATCGTGAGATGTGTTGCTGTTTTATGTAAGAGTTGGACGTATTATTGCTATTTTGTGTAATCGCTCTACATGTTGCTATACTGTGTGACATTTATGTTAGTTTTCCACGATCTTGGTGGTGTATGGGATAGAGTCTTAAATCTATGAGGCTCCCAAATCAAGAATTAAAATGAAACTACTTTACACAGCAGAATATAAACAACCTTCTCCAAAGTGCCCATCTCTCCTCCCAATATCTGTTTAGGCCTACAGCACCCTACAACAGCCCCAAACAACATCTAAACAAGCCTTTCGGCCTCTTGCAATATGATAGACTTCTGTGGTTGCCTAAACATAGGCTTCCCCACAAGATTTGACCACAAAACAGCCCTTAAAACACCCTCAAACAGTGCAGCCTCCTCCTGCAACCATTCGGACCTGCAATGGAGACAAATACAACCCAAAACAGTCCTCTTTTGCTCCACGCCTTGCCCTCAAGTGGTTGTGGCTGACTCATAGATGAATTGGTGCTCTTTTGATGCTCTTGGGCTCTCCAACAACAAGGTTGAATTGTATTATGGGTATGGTGCACAGACTCATATGTAAACTTCACAAATTCATAACTTAACTTTGACAACTCGGAATTTGATGATTCTCCATGCTTTGGATTTGTCTCGACATCTTTTATCATCTCTATCCATCACATGTTAAAGTCTCACCATGGCTTTTTCTCAAACATCGATGTGTGCAAAACCCCAAGCTTGGGTTTCAAGCCCACAAGGCCACTTGTGGAGCTCCTTCCTCCAAACCCTCAATCCTCAAGGCTTGGAGTACCTCCCAAGCTACAAAAATCGACAATCTAGATGAATGTTTAGGTTAAACAAGGTTAGGGCAACAAAATGAATTTATTAATTAGGATTACGATTAGATGTAAGCTTACAAGAGTGTAAAGTGATTGCAAAACATTTTGGACTATTAAAAAAATATATATCTCCTTTGCATAAGGATTAACTTCTCAAAATATAATTTGATAGAAACTAAGAACAAGAGGGTTCACAATAAATATCATATCATGGTTTTAGTAATTTAATCAATCTCGCCAAAATACTAAAGAATGAGTCTAATAGAAAATAGAATACCAACAACAAAATATCTCTGTCACATCAGAAGAGTCAAGAATTCAGTGTTAATTATAATAAAGTTGGAAAATAAGTCTTATGTTAGCATACTAACTTGCTTGAATTTACTTTTGGTGTATTCCTAAGTAATCTTACAGAAACATGAAAGAACTATAAAATATTTGATCTTACCATCATCAAGTTTAGCAATTATTCTTACATTTTAACAAGTTGCTCCTCGTTGGAGAAGCTAGAAGATGTCATTTGCTGGTCTTTCAATGCTATATCACTCTCATTATCCATCAAGCCATATTGGCCAATTTTCCGGAAAAACTTGACAAAATGATGCCAGTGGTCTGGAAAGAACAGAGATGCACCCATACTTTTAAAAGTGAAAGAAGTCAAAAGGGGGAGATCAGGTGAGTTTCTAAGCTAGACATTGTCGGTGATCCTCTTAAAAGTAGCATTGTCATGGCAGGGAAATGAATTCTCGCCTACAACTAGCACGCCATATTTATGACTCACTCTTCGAATTTGAAGGAAAACTAACTACATCTTGCTTCAGCATGATAGTAGATCTTTGAAACATCCATGCTTGGAAAAATAACTAATGATGTGTTTTTGGAAAACATCTCCATGAAAGCATGATATCCATCATGACCTTCTACGTTATGGAATCTAGTAGTGAGTTTTGACGCATGTTACTTCGTTTTATAACACAAATCAACTGTTAGAATCTTTCTCCATATACTATTACCTCTTCCTCTTGGAAAATACTTGAAGTAGAGAAATCATTTGATCTCCATGAGCAATATTTTTTGCAATATACCATGTACGAAAAACTCTCCATAGGGGGAACCATAAGACCCACCAATATCATTGAAGAAACCTCCCTCATTGGGCCATTGATTATATGATGGAGCATCATGTGGACCTCCCAGTCCCTATACAAGGTGACCCGTCACTTCAGAATGTTGCTTCAAGTTGGCTAGCATATATTTATCATTGCATTGAAATTCTCCTACTCCAGAGAATTTTGGCATGCCGCCCAAAAATGAAGGATATTTCATTTCACCATCAGGACCAAGATTGATAAATATTCCCGCAATTGTATTCCCAATATAGTCGGAGAATGTCGATGCAAATCTTTGGAACATATCAGAAAACATTTGAAGTGGTGTACGACCTTCAAATAGAGGAAGACTGTCAATAGCTAGAGACAAACAATCTTTGTATATGTTTCCCAATCGATATGTGAAGAAAATGACTAGATCATTATTTCCCACTATAAAAGACAAAGATGGAAGAGGTATAGACATGCTTTCTTGACTAGATTTACTACCATTAAAGCATATTGAAGCCTGAACTTTCAGGCCTATTGCTTAGATCATTTTCACCAAAGCCAAATATGCAGACCAATCATATTTTGTTGGAGCATCTCTCTCAACAATGCCCCAAAATACTTGCATAACCACTCTATCCACACCAAGAACCTTTAAGGCAAGTAAGCCTGCTTGAATCTCCTTGCAATGGTTTAAAGTGTTGGAAGCAGATATTGTATCTAGAGTAAACATTACATAAAACGGAAAGTTCCTTTGTATTGGCATCCTGGATTTCAGAACTTTCTCCTCTGCAACAAAATTTCCAGAAGGGTCCCCATAGCTTTCTAGAGTTATTACCATCCTCTGCATTTACATGGACCTCTTTCTTAAATGTGCTAATACTAGGTTCCCAAAATGATACATCAATTTATCTAAATCCCTTTCCATGGTTAGTGCATGGATTTAAAATCCAACCACCAACCGAGAAGACCTGGGCACTAGTGCATATCCTTCACTATGTCTCCAACAAATTAAATCAATCTTCCCCCTTCCAATTTGTGAGGGGAAGTGTAGAAAACATCCTAGAAGACTCGAAGAAGAAACCTTGAATGCCTCGACTTCTATGGGGATGAACTCATAACCACCCTTCTAAATTTTGATAATAAAACCCGCAAATCTCTCACATTTTGGAAACCCCGGCCTATCCTAAACCATCTAAATATTATTCTAAATAACTAAGTCAAACTGAACACTCCAACGATGCTCTTATCAAAGAAAATTATGATCACATTTTCGACAATGTAAATGAAATTTACACAACCCAAAAAAGACACTGAAAGCCCTGCAAAGGTGTCATAATATAAAATGATTATAAAGAAGCCAAATGGAATGTACCCACATATTTCTCTAGCCCAAAAATCCCGGTGGGAATCCCAACATGAAATAAAAATGGAATCAAAGCATTCCAAATCCTACAAATTCCAAATTTGGTTATGCATGTTGCAGAAAAAGACGAACTTTAGTAGCGAAGAACACCACAAGCTCCCCATTTCGCAATGATAAATTTAATCCCTATAATGATTAATGTGTTTACATGTTTATGATGTTGAGGAACGATGTTACATGCCATTACCTTTATCCTTAAAACACGATCCTTCCATAAAATATATCTATGCCATTACCTTTATCATTAAAACACAAAAAAAAATTAATATTTTTTTTTTTTTATGATTTTTAAATATTATTTTTAAATTTGGTTACCCAGGAAAATAATTAAAATTTTGTTTATATTTTATGAATTAATTTTTTTATTTAACACAATAAATATAATGAAACTCTTACAAAACATTAATATTATAATATATAAAAATGTGTGACAATTGTTTTAAATTTGCGAGACAATTACATTGTTAATATTATTTTGATTTTGTGATAATTATTTTATCAAAATTAAATATATATTATAACTACATAAAAGGTGTTTCTCTATAGGTTTAGTTTGGGCATACATTTTTATTCCAGTGAACCATAGAGCTTCACTTTCATTTACCTCTCTCGAATTAAACCCTAACACATGAAACAACCTAATTTCTGCAACACACGGTCTCCACCATCGAGTTCAAACCACAATGACGCCCATAAGTTCTGGCTGCACTGTGTAACAGAATGTGTACCTTAAGGAACACAATAAGAGGACCACAATTCCTTTGTTTCCCAAGTAAGACTTGTAGTCGAAGAACCTTCGAGCAAATGAATCCCTCGTTGGCTACCATAGAAGGTATCGACACCTAGCATTGGAGAGTTTGGCATACCTTATGCATATGCATGCAGCCGATTCTGGCATACCTTATGCGCATCCATTCAGCCGAGCCTAGAATGTCTTATGAACATGCATTCAACATTAGGCTCTATTCATGGCAAGATGGTCTTCTCAAATCTTCTATTCCTTTAGTGTATATTTTCACTTTTAGGGGCAATTGTTAGTTTAATTATGTTTATTCATTAATTAATCTATAAAATAAGAGCTTGATGGGGGTGGTTGAACGGGAGGAATTAAATGGAGGTGATGGAGCGGTGAGCCTCCCAAGACATGCATGACACACTATGATGACACCAAGGACCAAGTGGTGGTCAAGTACATGGCTAGATGGAAGAATCAAAGATAGGAGAAATTTAAAGGTTGGAACAAATTCATTATGCAGATATTGCTAACACTAGTTATGGGATTTTTGGAAGGTGGTGAAGCGGTTGGCATCGATGCACAGGTTACCATCATGTGCATGCCGGTCCATTTGACTTTTTCTTGCTCTATTGAGAGAGCTAGATGGAGGGGTAGAGAAAAGGTCGGGGGGTGTAGGGTTTGGGACCTTAGTGAGAGTGGAGGCAACGAACCCTATGTAGGCTGCTTGGATGTGAGGTGGAGAGGGATTTTGAGGGGTATCTTAATGGCAGGGGTGACATGGCCAAGGGAAACCATCTCTGTAATTTTGTTAATTTTATGTATTCTCATCTTTCTTGCTCAGCTTTGTTCTGTTCCTAGTGTTAACGCTCGAATCTGCCTCAGGCTGAGGAAGGCAAAACTCAAGGCAACATCAAACCACGCTCAGCCTCGTAGCTAGCCCTACGAGGACAGGAGAGGGCTCTCTCCAGGTCTATCTCGGTAAAAGGTTTTCAAAAGGGATTGAGATGACCAATAAGGAACACTGATTTTAGGCTAGTAAAGAGATAAGAAAGTTTGTTTTAGATTTTTGAGTTTTTTGCTGGAGAAATGGGAAAACCAATTTTGGGTGCGGGAATTGAGGTCAGATTTTTGCAGAGGTCGAGTTGGGGCGAGATAGGCAATAGCCTTGATGTCTTTTGATCAGGTGTATGGGCAGATTAGATTGATAAGGAATTGAAGAGGGTAAAGAGAAATTGGATCCTCTTCAAATTGAAGAAAACATAGAAAATCAAACAAACTTAAAGGCAAAGCATAACAATCTATGGATTCTACCTTAACACTTCATTTGTTCAATTGAAAAAGATGAAAGAAGGAAAGTGATACACATTAACAACTTACAATTGTAGAAAGAAACACACCATCAACACACAAAGCCACAAGGATCCCAACAGGTGCTGCAAAATCTCTGATCTTTCCTTAGCCCAAATGTGAAAAAATATGTACAATAGTGTCCAAAATCTTCCCAAGAGTCCAACCTGTGCTACTGAATGAAAATTTACATATATAGACCAAGCTAACCTCATTCCCTACCCTCTATGGGTCGAGATCCTCCTTCTAAGAGTAGTTTCAACAAATTCTAAACATGGAGCAGGAATCTAGGTGACCAAAACAACCTGCCTCTAAAAAGAAGGAAACTGATTCATTACATTAATTGCTTGCTAATTTGTGAATGAATCATCTAGAAGAAGGTAGATAAGTGCCATGTTACCTTACATACATCAAATTACATCATTTTGGGTCAAAATTTACATCAAGGAGTGAAACTGGTGAAAATTGGCCGAATTCCTGAGCTGGAGGATGAAAACTGGACCAAAAACCCCAATGCGTAGCGCCCTGATCCCAATGCGTAGCACACCTTTCAGCCTGTTTTTGGGGCACTTCCTGACATCCAAATTGAGCTCATGATAGCTCGTTGGAACGCCCTGGATGTCTACTTGCCAACCCAAGTGGAATTTTCCAATTTGGAGCTCATTTGCCCCTCCAAAATTGCATTCTCCCAGAAGTACTTCCTGTTGTTGCAAAAGGTGGCAGCAAGGTGGTTTTCATGGTGTTTTTAGGCCTTTTGATCATCCAGAACTTGATGAAATGCCTTGGCAATAACTGAGCATGTATATTTCACCATGAAAAACCCAAAAATATAAGATTTTTCTCCATCAAGTGATCCAATCAAAAGCGAGCACGCAGGCACGCTACCCATTGAGCGGAAAAAACTGTTTTTTGAGACCAAAAATTTCGAAATGACAAAATTTTCTCCGAATTTGCTCAAATTCGGAGCGAAGACCCTCCATCATGTGTCATGCTCAGCCAGCGAAGCCTCGGCCAAAACTCGAAGCGGATCTAGCCTCTTTCGCCGTTTTAGTGCTTTGCTCAACCTCCTTTGCAAAATTTTCATTTTTGCTTTACAAACATGCATGCGAGCCCAGTAATGATTCTTCATGTGACGAAGCAAGTCTTTGTCTCTATTGGCCTTTGCCAACAACCCCTCCAAATGTCGGTTGACCTTCTCAAGCACAAATTGCCGTGCAACAGGTGTCAAATCGCCCGGTCTTTTACGAGCCAACCTACGGTCTTCACGGATTCGTTGCAGCTCTATAAGCGTGTGCTCGTCCTCTAACTGTTTATTGCGCTGCTCCAAGTATTTGATTTGACACTCTGCTTTCAGCAACTTCTCATTCAAGCTATCAATCTCGGTCTTTTGTTTCGAGCTAGGAGAGCTCCTATCCACATCACTCAATGCAACATCAACATCATGATCACCGGAATGGCCTTCCTCATAAATTGGCTCCTTGCCTCTGTCTTGAACCTGTACCTGTACTGAAGAAGAAGGCGAGACCCCTTCCACACAATGTGGAGATAATACTCGCCGTGTAGCTGCAAATAAGGCCCTATGGCCTCGCTGATATGTTACACATGCTGGAGTGCTGACATGCTCGGTCTCAAGAATATCAAACTGATGTGAAGGGCCTCCCTCATCATGAACAATCTCGAGAGGTGGTTGTGGCACTGTGAAGAGGTCACGAGAAATGAAATCCTCCCAAGTAATACCCTGTTGTGCCAGCTGATGAACCACTACGATCTTGATCAGCGCATAATGATAAATACTCTTGTGTTGCTGTGCTGGGGTCTTCCTTTGTACTAAGACAACCATCCTTTCTATGTTGCGAAACATAAAGTATGGAATGTTCATCAGACGTACCGTTGTAAAATGCATCAACAAACGGACATGGTACGCATAAAGATGGGAAAATCTGCCCTCACAACTGAAATAGCGAATGATGAGCTTCATCAAAGGTGCAAACTGATCATTCAGGTACTGGAAAGGAAAAACTCTACTCAAATGCCTCATATACCCAGGTTTGATGTATGGCTCATAATAGGACTTCTCTAGTTGCTGACGTTTATTCCATTGCTCTCCAATATTTGGTATCCCGGTGGCCTCTGCAATAGTCTCTAGTGACAAAATGAAATTAACTCCAGCAAGGTTTACATGGCCATCATATAAATGTAGAACAAACAGGCGAGCTAATTCACGATGTTGGTGATTTTGTGAAATTAGCTCGCAATAGTGATAGCATGACTGATGGCGAAAACAATCCATTGCAAGCGGGCAAGCCTGCAATTGAGCTAAAGAAGTGGGCTCTTTTCTGAGATGTTTTCCACCTTTGCCACCTCTGTGAGACCTCCGAGGCACATTACCCTCGGTTGTAGAATCACTGTCATTCTCCTGCTCATAAGCTGAATCTGTCTCTGACATGACTTTGAAAACATAATGATTGAAATATATAGGAGGTATGCAATATGTAGGATGTATGTTGTAGCTGTGGTGAAATCACAAGTTTAACACATACTCAAAAGCCAACCTAAACATCACAAGACTTATGCCATAATGGACATTCTGTTTTAGTGTATTGGGTATAAAACAGTCATAAGGACAGATTGACAAATGAACCCAAAATATGAAGTATTGTTTGGCTCATAACTTACATATGGATATGAGGCTATGTTTCACCAAGGGAAGGCAGAAAAATCTTCACCAATCATCCATAAATACCCTTAAGGCAGATTTTGGTGAGGCCTAGGGTTTCAATTTTTTTTTTTACATTCATCACATCATATTTCTCTTCAAACCCATTATAAACAATATGAAATTGATTAGACCAGACATAGAACACCCACTTGCATATTTGGAGGCAATTAGACATGAGCTGGGCGCATGAACATAGAGGAATTACTTGTTGGACTGAGTGCGTAGCGTACCCTCCCAACGCGTAGCGCACGGTCCGATGCATAGCGCCCGTGTATTTTTACACTGGTCGCGCTCACCCAATGCGTAGCGCCTACCTGGTGCGTAACGCACTGCCCGGTGCGTAGCGCACTGCCCGGTGCGTAGTGCATTGTCTCGATGCGTAGCGCGCCCTCCAAAACAGTCTACAAGTATGCAACTCACAGATTTGGCCTTCAAACACTTAGACCCGATGTTGCTTTGGGATTTTGTGAGTAAATAAACTTGTTTTCCCCTTTTATAAGAAAACAAAATATCTCTTTTGATTTAATTTGATTTCAAAACCCACTTTGTAAGGTTTGGCATTTTCCACTTTTGGTCTTTCCATACAACACTACTTTTTGATTTTTTCATGCTTTTCTAAGGTTGGACTGATCATTTTTGTTGATTTTTTGCAGGGATGTGGTATTTGGCTTTGGAAAAGATCAGAGGCTTGCATCTGAATCTTCTTATGATGAAACAAATACAAATATTACAAAAATAAAGTTTGACACTTTTTAGTTCCAAAACAGAGTTTTGGACTAAAAATGCCCTTAAATGCTTTTTTGAGAAAGAATATAAAAAGAAAATCTTTGAAAAACCTCATGACCTACAGGCTTCTATTACATATATGCAAAGGACTGGAAACCCTAGACTCTAAGACTAAGACTCTTCTTTAACGAAACCAATTATTTATGATGATGAACTTTGGCAATTGTTCTAGGAATTTGGACTAACCCTGAAGGTACAATCATGAGGAAACACAAGACAACCAGACCCTCTTGTCAGTCAATGGCATGCCCCTAGCGAAATGCAACGAAGTGGAACAAGCGAGACACCTAAAAATAATATGCAAAAGCGAAAAGATCTCTGACAGAGGGCTATAAGGACCAACTCTAACATTGGCTCCAATGGGGATGGTGACTCCTTGGAGACGCCAAGAACGGCAGAAATCTGGAGAGTAGACCAGTGCTTTCATCCATTGGGCGATGGAGTCATTATTTCAAACTTTGACACAATTATTGACCGCTGATTTGACTGAAAACTGAATACAAGTCTGACCTATACTGACTCGATTTTGAAAACTTGAAAGGACTGATATAAATAACTTGACAAATCTCAAACCAACTAACCTCCATCTCCAGAATTATAGCCTTCGCTGTGGGCCCCAGACTGAAGATGAGAGATCAGTACACACATGCAATAGAACTGAAGTAAAACGGTATATACAATGATGATGGAATGAGCAGAAAATACATCAGAAATGGTATCGATTCAACAGCCGACCATTGACCGGCCCTCCAGAACAATCATCTCCATTAATTTCTTTGAGAAGAAAAGCGTTTTGACCATGATATGTTGCAATTTTATAGGGACCCTTCCATAAATTGTCAAATTTGTCATGTTTTCCTTTATCTTCACTACGGGCATCCCATTTCAAAACTACCTCATCCAACTGAAATTTATCTGTTTTTGCCTTCCTATCATAAATCTTCTTTATGCACTCCTGCAATTTAATAGTACTTTGAAATACTTCCTCCCGTGTCTGCTGTAAATGGATCATCTGATTAATCCGCCGTTGCATGGGATCTTCCTCACTATCAGCTTCTTGAAGCAATTTGACTACCGGAATAGCAAGTGAGGTAGGAAAAACCGAGTCCGTCCCGTACACCAGCTCGAAAGGAGACATGCCAATAGACTTTTTCTGACTTACCCTATCATCCCACAGTGCATTCACTAATTTCTTGTGCCAGCCCTTCTTATTGATTTCCAGCAAATTTTTAATAATATTTACCAAGGACTTATTTGACGATTCCGCCAACCCATTTCCTTGCGGATGGTAAGTGGTTGAATGCCCCAAGCTGATATTGTACTTATAGCAAAAGTTGACCATTCTCTTCGACTTGAATGCCACTGCATTATCCTTGATTAGCTTACTAGGACACCCAAAATGTGACAGTATATTAGTTTCAAGAAAAGAAATAATTACCGCATTCATGGCTTGGCAGGTGGGAATTGCTTCAATCCATTTTGTGAAGTAGTCTGTAGCTGTCAATATCCATCTGTGTTGTCCTGACGATGCTGGATGAAGTTCCCCAATGAAATCCAAGCCCCACTGCTGAAATGGTGCACTAACTTCAATTGGTTTGAGAGGCAATGGCTGTAATTTCTGCTTCCCTTGAAAAATTTGACATTCGTGACAATTCTTAACAGCCTTATACACATCTGAAAATAACGAAGGCCAATAAAAACCTTCTCTTAGAATCTTATTCGCTGTGGTTTTCCAAAACAAATGACCCCCGTAGTCACCTCTATGAAAATCCTCCACAACTCGTCTGGCTTCCTCCTCTACCAAACAATTCAGCAACATTCCACCAGGGTCCTTCCAATATAATGCAGAATTGAGGATGCAAAATTTGACAGCTTTTAATTTCAATGTTCTACTCTTATTTCTAGGCATCCTGGGAGGTGAAGATAAATTTTGAAGTACATATATAATATTAGAGTACCAAGGAGAAGAAACGAAGATATTAGATACCTGACTTGTCAGACCCTCCTCGTCTTCATCGGACATAGCAGCAATCAAGTTTATATCTAGAACATGCAGATTTGTTTTAGCCATCAATTTGGAAAGTCGTTGACCTTTGATCAGCTTGGTTGGTTTAATCTCCACATCATACTCTAACAACGCAACAATCCACTTACCCCGCCTTCCTTTTGGATTTGCCTGTACCAAAACATCTTTTACTGTTGCGCTAGGAACATATGATATAATGTGAGAATGCAATATATAAACACGAAAATCTTTCAAGGCTTTTACAAGCGCAAGAGCTTGTTTTTCAATGATGTTGTATTTCAATGCTCCATCCCTTATAATACGACTGAAAAAGGTGATAGGCTTCTCAACTCCATCCCTTTTTTGCATTAGTACAGTTGCTAAAGTGTGCTCAGAAGCAAATGAAAACAAAATGAAGTCTTGTGTGTAATCCGGGCTAATCAAAGTAGGGGTTGAAGAAAGAGCTAACTTTACCAAATTAAATGATTTCACTGCCTCTTCTGTCCACTTTAATTGACTGTCCTTTTTCAGCATGTTCGTGATTTCTCTAAGATGCTCGGCAAGATTTGGAATAAAATGACGCAGAAAATTCAGTTTGCCATTAAATGACTGTATTTCTTTCTTATTCTGGGGCTGTTCAATCTGCTGAATGGCCTCAACACGGGCAGGGTCCACATGAATGCCGTCTTTTGATATGATGTGGCCAAGGAGCTTGCCTTCATCCATGGCGAAAAGGCTCTTTTTTGGATTCAGTGAAATGCCATATTTGCTGCACTTTTGGAAAACAATTTTCAAATGATATAAATGCTCCTCATCAGAATTTGAAAACACGGTTAAATCATCAAGATAAACAACCAAAAATATATCTTTCTCGTTGGCGAAAGCCATATCCATCGCACGCTGAAAAGTGGTGCTTGCATTTTTCAAACCAAATGGCATCTTTGCATAATGAAATGTTCCCCATGGAGTGGTGAACGCAGTCTTGTCACGATCATCTTCATGCACTAAAATCTGATTGTATCCTGAATAGCCGTCGAGTAGTGACATCCTTGATGCTCCAACTACTCGCTGCAATATATGGTCCATTTTGGGCAGCGGATAATTGTCCTTTAAGGACACCTTATTCAAATTTCTGAAGTCAATACATAAACGGATCTCACCTGTTTTCTTTCTTACAGGTACCAAATTTGATATCCAATCGGAAAATCTGATAGGCACAATGATACTTGACTTATACAACCTGTTTACTTCTTTTTCTATCAAAGGCAACAGCTTAGGATTGATTCTCCTCAACTTTTGATGGAAAGGCTTCTGATTTGGTTTTATAGGGATAGTATGCTGAATGATATTAGTGTCATATGTTTTCAGATCTGAGTAATCCCATGCAAAAACTTTAGAAAATGAAGATAACAATCTAACATACTCTTCCTTTACCTTTGGTGACAATGACTTCGATAGCTTTACCATCTTGGGATTCTCAGCTGTCCCAATGTTTACCTCCTCAACACCTTTTTCAGTCGGTCTCAATGTCGGTTTGCGGGCCACATCGTCTTGATCGAACAGCTCCTCCAAAGGAATCAATCCCTTAGGAATAATGTTATCTTTAAGTTGCAGCACATCCATTTGATTTACTTGTATATCAATAGTACCATCATCATGTTCTGTATCTATGGAGGTATCTTTAAACTTACCCTTATTCTGCAGAAAATCATTAATCTCTTCATCATCCTGAAAGACTTGCCAGCATCGCTGATTATCTGGAACTGTGGGGCGGTGTTTCACATGAATCTCGAATTTGTTGCTAGAATTCATTGGAATTTTTAAATTACTAGCTGCCTTAGCGAGTGCATCAGCAACACCATTTTGTATGCGAGGCATGCATGTCAATGTATGATCAGAAAATAGTTTCAAAATATCTAAAACTACATTCTGATAGGCTCTCATGCGAGGATGCTTGGCTTGAAACTCACCTTTCACTTGCTTTATCACCAACTTAGAATCACCGTATACTGCAATTCTTTTCGCTTTCAGCTTTCGAAGAATCTTAAGGCCAACAATGAGAGCCTCATATTTCGCTTCATTATTAGAACAATCAAATGCTAGTTTGTAGGAACATACTCTCACCTTGCTTGGAACCTTATCTTGAGCAGAAAATGGACTTCGAATCCACACACCGATTCCAGCACCATCACTACCTACGGCGCCATCAAAATCCATGGTCCAAAGACCATCTTCATCCTCCTCCAAATGCTGAAAATGTTTTATCTCTGTTTTTCCTGTTTGCTGCCCATTATCTTCAGTTGTTTGCTCCATAATAGCCTGCTTTCCACTTCTTTCTTTCTGCAGAACTTCTCTAAAATTCTTAGTGATTTCTGGTATATCTTCTGCCTGAACTAATTGACTATCTATCTCATTAAAAATATCAGCAAACAAAACGAATGACTCTAAAGCTGTATGTACATAATTTACAGGATGATTGATTGGTTTCTCCTTGCTGGTGATCATATATTTCATTTTTTGTTCCCGGTACAACTTTCTCATTTGGCCAAACACGGGAATCGTTGCATAAGAGAAGTCAAGCTGAATTGTTCCTTGCAATTTTGCCCCCCAGGATCAAGAAAGGATCATACCAAAGCGAGGAGGAATGTCGACCACGACAACATCCATCAAGACATTCTTTGTAGGGATTTGATCCAAACTTACAACCAAATCTTTAATCAACCCAATACATCTCACCCTACTGGAATCAAAAGAGTAGAGATCATGATATTTCCTGGTGATATCCAAACCCAACGTTTCCATGATGGCCTTCGGCATAAGATTGTGGGAAGCACCAGTGTCAAACATAGCATTATGAAATACAAACTCATGCAGCCTTAAACGTATATAAAAAGGAGGGACTTCCGACTCACCACTTAATGCTGGTCCAAATATCAATTCCGGCTGATCATCCTCAACACTGACCATATCAGACATTGGGTCAAAATTCAGAACTTTGGAAACTTGTCCTCTATAGCTGCTGTTCTTCATGAGTTCAGTTAATGGAATAGACACCTTCAATTTAGAAATTTCATTCCCCAAATTAAAAGAAGAAATCTTGTCCATTTCTTTGGTTGAAACATCTTTCTTTTCAGGGTTATCCTTTGGTATGCTGACCTGATTTACTTTTTCAACTATTGGGATCTCATTTGCTGGAATATACTTGCTAGTCATAGGGTCAGCACTCTCTTTACCTTTCTTTGATGCTGCTGATGTTTCCTCCTTAGATGCTAGAACTTCTTTTCTCTTTTGGATGGGATTTATGGGAACATTTCTGCCTCTTAGTGATAATTGGCGCTGCTGAGCGGACAATGAATGCATATAACCTCTCTGATACTCATCTGACTCTTCCTCCAAAGTGATCTCATTTGCTAAGATAAAATCTGCATCATCTTGAACTGCTGATCTTGCTGTCTTTTCATCGTCTTCAGTGATAAATGTAGGCATATCGTCAGGAGTAAAAAAATGATTTTCTTCTCCAACAACCTGATCATCATCATCTGACTCCGGACCAACAAAATTCTGCTGGAGAGGTGTCTTCACTTGCTGCTATTGTGCTGGTGTGTCTTGTGTTCGTTGCTCACACTGTTTGATCCTAAATTGTGGCTGTTGCTGACCACGAAAATTAGGATTCCGAATCTGCGTTTCGGGCTTGTCAATAGCTAACCTTTCAATCATTTTTTCTACCTTGTGAAGAACTTGATCTGATGTAGAAGCTTCTTCCTTTATAGTAACCTTCCTCTCAGCTTTCATTCTAGCTCTCTTATCATTCAAATTTGCTTCAACATTGACTGCAATTTTTTGCATCTCCTCTAAGGTGGTCGGATCTCTCTCCCTTAGTTGATATGCCATATCTGGATCAAAACCATCGGGGAACTTGAGCAGCGCCGATTTTCTGGTTGGTTTTAAATCATCCGGAATTGCATTGTATACTGCATTGAATCTGATACAATAGTCTTGAACGGACTCTCCAGCACTCCTTTTAAGCTTAGTATACTCGGCATTGATTTGCAGTGGATCTTTCTTCACTTCCCAGCGTTCTAGAAATTGTCTTTTGAGATCATCTAATGTAGGAATACTTCTGGCTGGCAGATTTCTAAACCATTTCCTTACCTCTCCACTAAAAGTCTGCACGAATAACCTCATAGTCACATTTTCTTCATCAATTTCATGAAGATCAAAGAAGTCCGCCATCTTATCCACATGTTGTTGAGCTGTGATATTTTGAGGTGTGCCATCAAACAAAGGAATTTTACTTTGATAATCTGCAGGCATGTCAGTCAAAACTTGAGGCAAAGTGAGGGGTGCAAACCGAGCTGCCATTGCTTTTGGAGAATTTGGTCTAGGGGTAGTCGGAGGAGTGGGTGTAGCTGAAGTATGTGCAGAATGTAGGGGTGTATGTGGAGGAGAAACCACGTGGGATGAAGAAGGGGAATTAATTGTAGATTGTGGATAGGTAATTACGGGAGAAACGGAGATAAAAGGGGGTTCGATCTGCTCATGCGAGGCAGAAGCCGTGATAGTAGATCCAATTTTGGCCGATGCAGCTTCTAGAAAATCAACCAGATTTGCAGCTTGAATATCTGTCTGAAGTTGTCGTAGGATAAAATTTTCAACCACTTTATTATTTCTTTCAATTTCAAGGGCAGCAGTAAAATCAGGGTTGGGAACTAGAGAATCAAGTGCACTTTCACACTTAGTTTTAAACAGTGATAGTTCAAACCTCTCGTCAAAATCAATTTCTTCAAAATACTTAAAGATAGCCGAACATGAATGAGATTTGAATATGAGACAAGGATCTGAAGCCAACTTGTTATTTTCAAAATATCAAGGAACAAAAGAGCTAGTTAGCCTATGAAAACTCTCAACTTATCATCCAAAAGCTCAGAGTTTGCAAATGTACTGGGGTGTTTCAAATGTCACGGTCAAAAGCTAAACCGGAGATTGACTGAAGTAGCTGTTGACACCTAATCCGAAACGGATGAGGTGAAGCCGGACAGTCATCTAGAAGATGAACTGATCCGTTTTTGTATATGTATAAATATTAATAGTCGAATGAATAATATCACTCAGTTGTTTTTGCGCTCATTAATTTCTGAGCTAACCTGGCCTGACATGGTATCAGAGCACAGGTCCCAGGTTCCAGAAATAGCGTAACTCCTCTGCTGCCTCATGAAACCTCTGCTCCCTGGCGCACCAGCGCTGCATACGCTCTCTGCTATTCTGAATGGCCTGACATCGCTGCATACGCCCTCCCTTTCCGCTGGTCTTTTTTTTGAAACACTAATTGCTCATAACGCTGCGTTGAGGTCTGTTCAAGGAAGAGAACGAAGGTCTCCGCCCGGTTACCAATACTATCAAGGAAGAGAACGGTAAGATGACTGCGTTTTATTGTAAGATGACTGCCGTTTTTTATTGAAGCTGCGTTAATGTATTGAAGCTGGGTTAATGTATTGAGAGCTGCGAAGCTGCGTTAATGTATTGAGAGCTGCGTTAATGTATGACCACTGCGTTAATGGTGTGCTATTGAGACCTGCGTTTAATATCAAAGCAGTGATATATATTGAGACTGCGTTTTTTTTTTTAGCACGGTCTTAAGGTTTTTTTTCTCGCAAAACTTGTCCGCTGCTATTAGAGATACCTTTGCTGGTTCGAATAGAATATATATGTGTGATTGGATGTTTTTTTTATTTGAAAAACTTGTGGATACAATAGCCAGCTCGAGGGACTTTTAAGAATGGTCACGTTGATACCAATATCTATCTTGCAGCAATAACACGCCATCAACAAAACCTATCACGGGTTGCAACAACAACAGTAATACACTTCCATTACAACTCCATAAATTGGTGGTATTGGTGGTATATGTTCACTGTGTTGTGAATATATTGGTGACTGCTTTTTTTGTCAAAACTGTGATATATATGTGCGCCCTTTTTTTCAAAACAATGGTATATGCTGAGCGCCCTCATTTTTTTGTTGAACTGTGATATATATTGATATATGGAAAAGCAGTGAGCGCCCTCATTCTTTTTAAAACAGTAATATAGTGATATATGTGAGCAGTCTTTGAGCAGTGAACACTATTTGAGCGCCCTTTGATTGATATATTTGAGCAGTGAACAGTGTATTGAGCCCCCTTGTTTTGTTGAACAATGATATGTGAGCAGTGATATATATATATATATACTGTTGGAATGTTAGAAGAAAAATAAAATTGCATAAGGCAATCATATAAGGATTTTTTTTTCTCTCAACAGAAGTGTTTTTGGCAGAGATATTTTTTTACAGAATGCATTCAATCATTTCTATGGTCGGAATAGTTCTCACTGGCAAGGAGAACTATTCTGAATGGTCTCGAATGGTAAAACACACCCTTATCTACAATGAGCTGTGGAAAGGTGTGTGCGTCGAAGAAGAAGACATAGACCCTGTGCAGCCCACATCAGACAAAGAACTCGCCATTTGGGAAAACAAGAACAGTAAAACCTTTGCATTGATCGCAGCATCTGTCAATGAGGAAGTAAGTCGTCATATTTCCTGCTATTCCACTGCCTTTAAAGCTTTACAAAAGATGAAAGAACTCTATGATACACATTCTGCACTTGAAGTTGTTCAGCTCATGATTAAACTCTTCACTCTTGAACTGAAAAATAATGATCCTCTTGCTCTTGCATCTGAAATAAAGTCTATAATGCATGATATAAAATCCACTAAGGTTGAGCTGGATATCTCTCTTATTGCCTTTCTCAAAGCACTCTATCCTACCTACTCCAATTATCTTGAGCCTTTACAAGCAAATGGAAACCTTAAAGATATAACCTTTGACTCTCTTGTGAAAAAGTTTGCTGAAAGAGAGAAAGCCTTTGGAAAGAAAACAGTCCCTGAATCTTCTGAAGAGACTGTTTGCCTTGCTCACAAAGAAAAGCATCCTGCTCAAGATTTTGCAAGAGGAAGAGGTGGACGAAGAGGAAGAGGAAGATACTTCAGAGGCAGGGGGGGAAGACATTCTCAAGCAGAAAAGGCAGATCTACATTGCATTCGCTGCAAACGAAATGGATCACATGATGCTTCTACATGCAAGCTACCATGGGACAAAGTTGAGCAGAGAAGAAATCAGCAGAAAGGTAAAACTGATGACTCAGACAAAGGTAAAGCACCTGAATCTGCACACTATATTGAGGCACAATGTAATATTGGAGTAAATGAAGATTTGTTTAATGCTTCACTTGCTTCTTCGAAAAATGACTGGTTGCTTGATTCAGGAGCAACCTGTCATATGACTCATAGGAGAGATTTCTTTGAAGATTTCACTAACAATGTTGATGGAGCAGTATACTTTGCAGATCAGTCAAAAATCAAGCCATCAGGGCTTGGCACAATCAGGCTTAAACTGCCTGGTCTTCCATACTTTCTTCTGGATCATGTTCTATATCTCCCACAACTGAAGAGAAACTTGCTGTCCCTGGTCCACATCCGCCAGCAAGGTCACTCCATTCACGTGTTTGATGGCAAGCTTGAGGTAAGAAAGGCATCTGACCACTCACTTGTCATCAGGGGTATAGAAGAAGAAAGACTCCTTAAACTGCAAGGAACCTCTGCTCATGCACAGCATTTCTCATATATTTCTCATCATGAAGAAGGTGCACTTCCATCAAGTTTATTATGGAATGCTAGATTTGGACATTTAAACTATGATAGTCTCCGCTTGTTGAAGAAAAATGGTGTTGCTGGTTTGCCTACAATTCCTAGAAAACATAAACAATGTGATGCTTGCATTCTAGGAAAGCACAGCAAACAACCTTTTCATGATTCACATTCAAGAGCACATAGGAAGCTTGAACTTATTCATTCAGATTTATGTGGTCCAATGCCTGTTTCTTCTGCAAATGGAAATAAATATATCATGACATTTATTGATGATTACACCAGAATGTGTTGGGTTTACTTATTGAAGAACAAATCTGATGCTTTTCAAACATTCAAGAATTTTCATAAATGGATTGAAAATGATGCACAATCTCATATTGGGTCTATTTGCACTGATAATGGAAAAGAATATACATCAAATGAATTTGAACACTATCTTCGCCAACATGGGATTAAACATCAAACAACTGTGCCTTATAATCCTCAACAGAATGGTGTAGCTGAAAGAATGAACAGAACAATTTTGAATATGGTACGATCCATGTTTTTCTTCAAAAATGTAAAGACAATGTTTTGGGCTGATGCTGTTCTATGTGCTGCATATATAAAGAATAGATGTCCATCTAGTGCTATAAGAAACAAGACTCCTTATGAATTGTGGTATGGACATGTTCCTTCGGTAAAACATCTCAGGATATTTGGTTCCACCTGTTATGCTTTAATACCAAAGGTACATAGAAACAAACTTGGTGCTAGAAGTCGTAAGTGTATCTTCCTGGGGTATTCAAACACATCTAAAGCATACCGCCTTTATGATGAAGTAAATAAAAAGTTTGTTTTATCTAGAGATGTCATTTTTCTTGAATCATCCATATCTGACAGTGTTGTTGAGCGGCAACTTGATCGCTTGGATAGATTCACAAAACCAAAATCATTTCAAGAGTTTGATAATCAGATTCCACATCTTGAAGGGGGGATTCCTATACTAGATCAACATGTGGAATCTTCTTCTGAAGAACAACCTCCCCTGCATGACACTCCAACAACGGATGATGCTTTAAGTGATGTAATTGATAGAATTGGGAGACTCAATCTTGATTCAGACCCAACTCAATCAACAGAACAGCCTGGATCATCTCAGAAAGGTCCCCCAAAGTGGCTGACAAAGACACTTGAAAGTGTTCATCCTGATGAAATTGGAAAAACAGGAACCCGAAATTCAAACCGACAAGATGGAGGTGATGTAGATAACTCTAATTCACCTGTTGATATGGATGTTACTTATGATTGTGAATTGAACTTGTCTACAGATTTTGAACCAACTTCCTTCAAAGAAGCTGCTTCTCATGATGAATGGAAAGAAGCGATGCAGAAGGAGTATGATGCCCTCATAAATAATGGCACTTGGAAGCTGGTTGATCCTCCATTTGGAACCAAACCAATTGGCTGCAAGTGGGTCTACAAGAACAAGTACAAAGCTAACGGCTCACTTGACAAGCACAAAGCTAGGCTTGTGGCAAAAGGTTTTGCACAGAAGGAAGGGGTCGATTATGAGGAAACTTTTGCTCCCACAGCAAAATGGGCCACCATCCGGACACTCTTTGCACTAGCTGCTAAGAACGGTTGGAAAGTCCATCAAATGGATGTAAAAACTACATTCTTGAATGGAGATCTAAAAGAGAATGTTTTTATGTCCCAGCCTGAAGGATTTGCTGTGAAAGGACATGAACACAAAGTATGCAAACTTGTGAAGTCCTTGTATGGCCTCAAACAAGCACCACGAGCCTGGTATGAAAAACTAATTGAGCATCTTCTGAAACTCAACTTCAAACATTTTGATCTTGATGATGCAACTTTATTTGTCAAGAAAGTTGGCAAAACAGTTGTATATCTTGTGGTATATGTAGATGATCTTTTAATGACAGGGAACAATGAAAGCTATATTGCATCCATAAAGAAAGAATTAGGAAATTTTTTTGAAATGACTGATTTGGGCTATTTTCATTACTATCTTGGCATTGAAGTAACCCAACATCCAAAGTCCATATTTCTTTCTCAAAAGAAATACATTGGAGATTTGTTATACAGATTTGGCATGACAGAGTGCAATCCCCTTTCTACTCCAATGGAACAAAACTTGAAGCTCACATCTACTGAAGGAAAAGAATTTGAGGATGCAACAAAGTATAGACAGCTTGTAGGAAGTCTCATCTACCTCACTACTACCAGACCAGACATTTCATTTGTTGTTGGAATCCTCTCCAGGTTTATGAAAAAGCCTTGTGAGGGACATTGGTCTGCTGCAAAAAGAGTTCTAAGGTACTTGAAGGGAACTCAAGACCTTGGAATCAAGTATACACAGGTGGACGACTTCAACTTGATTGGATACTCTGATTCAGACTTCGATGGAGACAAAGAAACTGGGGTATCTACTTCAGGATATGCTATGAGTCTTGGATCAGGAGCTGTCTCCTGGAGATCACGCAAACAATCAGTACCAGCAGATTCCACAACAGAAGCAGAATACGTGGCAGTAGCTGAAGCAACGAAAGAAATTGTGTGGCTCAGGAAAATTCTTGAAGATTTGCAAGTAAAACAAATACAATCTACTCCACTCATGATTGATAACACATCTGCAATAAAGTTGGCCAAGAATCCAAAGTTCCATGATCGTACTAAGCACATGAATACTAAATATCATCTGATCCGACATCATGTTGAGGCCAAAACAATCCATCTCCGTCATTGTTCCACAAACGAGCAAATTGCAGACATCTTCACCAAAGCGCTTGGAAGAGAAAAGCTTGAAAGATTCAGAACGATGCTTGGACTCACCAACATCCCTTCAGATTAAGGGGGGGAATGTTGACACCTAATCCGAAACGGATGAGGTGAAGCCGGACAGTCATCTAGAAGATGAACTGATCCGTTTTTGTATATGTATAAATATTAATAATAGTCGAATGAATAATATCACTCAGTTGTTTTTGCGCTCATTAATTTCTGAGCTAACCTGGCCTGACAGTAGCTTTGATCTACTTGCGCTAATGCAAAGCAAAAGCGTTTCGAAGGCTACCTGGCTAATCTTCAGGCTCTGTCTGTAGCTTATGAGAGAAATGACATCAATGGGCACACCATTCTAATCATTCCCCAGTATGGTCGCCACTATGTTAACGCTCGAATCTTCCTCAGGCTGAGGAAGGCAAAACTCAAGGCAACATCAAACCACGCTCAGCCTCGTAGCTAGCCCTACGAGGACAGGAGAGGGATTTCTCCGGGTCTATCTCGGTAAAAGGTTTTCAAAAGGGACTGAGATGACCAATAAGGAACACTGATTTTAGGCTAGTAAAGAGATAGGAAAGTTTGTTTTATATTTTTGAGTTTTTTGCTGGAGAAATGGGAAAACCAATTTTAGGTGCGGGGATTGAGGTCACATTTTTGCAGAGGTCGAGTTGGGGCGAGGTAGGCAATAGTCTTGATGTCTTTTGATCAGGTGTATGGACAGATTAGATTGACAAGGAATTGAAGAGGGCAAAGAGAATTTGGATCCTCTTCAAATTGACGAAAACATAGAAAATCAAACAAACTTAAAGGCAGAGCATAACAATCTATGGATTCTACCTTAACACTTCATTTGTTCAATTGCAGAAGATGAAAGAAGGAAAGTGATACACATTAACAACTTACAATTACAGAAAGAAACACACCATCAACACACAAAGCCACAAGGATCCCAACAGGTGCTGCAAAATCTCTGATCTTTCCTTAGCCCAAATGTGAAAAAATATGTACAATAGTGTCCAAAATCTTCCCAAGAGTCCAACCTGTGCTACTGAATGAAAATTTACATATATAGACCAAGCTAACCTCATTCCCTACCCTATAGGGGTCGAGATCCTCCTTCTAAGAGTAGTTTCAACAAATTCTAAACATGGAGCAGGAATCTAGGTGACCAAAACGACCTGCCTCTAAAAAGAAGGAAACTGATTCATTACATTAATTGCTTGCTAATTTGTGAATGAATCATCTAGAAGAAGGTAGATAGGTGCCATGTTACCTTACATACATCAAATTACATCATGTTGGGTCAAAAATTACATCAAGGAGTGAAACTGGTGAAAATTGGCCGAATTCCTGAGCTGGAGGATGAAAACTGGACCAAAAACCCCAATGCGTAGCGCCCTGATCCCAATGCGTAGCGCACCTTTCAGCCTGTTTTTGGGGCACTTCCTGACATCCAAATTGAGCTCATGATAGCTCGTTGGAAAGCCCTGGATGTTTACTTTCCAACCCAAGTGGAATTTTCCAATTTGGAGCTCATTTTCCTCTCCAAAACGGCATTCTCCCATAAGTACTTCCTGTTGTTGCAAAAGGTGGCAGCAAGGTGGTTTTCATGGTGTTTTTAGGCCTTTTGATCATCCAGAACTTGATGGAATGCCTTGGCAATAACTGAGAATGTATATTTCACCATGAAAAACCCAAAAATATAAGATTTTTCTCCAGCGAGTGATCCAATCAAAAGCGAGCGCGCAGGCGCGCTACCCATTGAGTGGAAAAAACTGTTTTTTGAGACCAAAAATTTGGAAATGACAAAATTTTCTCCGAATTTGCTCAATTTCGGAGCGAAGACCCTCTGTCATGTTTCATGCTCAGCCAGCGAAGCCTCGGCCAAAACTCGAATCAGATCTATCCTCTTTCGTCGTTTTAGTGCTTTGCTCAACCTCCTTTGCAAAATTTTCATTTTTGCTTTACAAACATGCATGCGAGCCCAGTAATGATTCTTCATGTGACGAAGCAAGTCTTTGTCTCTATTGGCCTTTGCCAACAACCCCTCCAAATTTCGGTTGACCTTCTCAAGCACAAATTGCCGTGCAACAGGTGTCAAATCGCTCGGTCGTTTACGAGCCAACCTACGGTCTTCACGGATTCGTTGCAGCTCTATAAGTGTGTGCTCGTCCTCTAACTATTTATTGCGCCGCTCCAAGTATTTGATTTGACACTCTTCTTTTAGCAACTTCTCATTCAAGCTATCAATCTCGGTCTTTTGTTTCGAGCTAGGAGAGCTCCTATCCACATCACTCAATGCAACATCAACATCATGATCACCGGAATGGCCTTCCTCATAAATTGGCTCCTTGCCTCTGTCCTGAACCTGTACCTGTACTGAAGAAGAAGGCGAGACCCCTTCCACACCATGTGGAGATAATACTCGCCGTGTAGCTGCAAATAAGGCCCTGTGGCCTCGCTGATATGTTACACATGCTGGAGTGCTGACATGCTCGGTCTCAGGAATATCAAACTGATGTGAAGGGCCTCCCTCATCATGAACAATCTCGAGAGGTGGCTGTGGCACTGTGAAGAGGTCGCAAGAAATGAAATCCTCCCAAGTAATACCCTGCTGTGCCAGCTGATGAACCACTATGATCTTGATCAGCGCATAATGATAAATACTCCTGTGCTGCTGTGCTGGGGTCTTCCTTTGTACTAATGCAACCATCCTTTCTATGTTGCGAAACATAAAGTATGGAATGTTCATGAGACGTACCCTTGTAAAATGCATCAACAAACGGACATGGTACGCATAAAGACGGGAAAATCTACCCTCACAACTGAAATAGCGAATGATGAGCTTCATCAAAGGTGCAAACTGATCATTCAGGTACTAGAAAGGAAAAACTCTACTCAAATGCCTCATATACACAGGTTTGATGTATGGCTCATAATAGGAATTCTCTAGTTGCTGACGTTTATTCAATTGCTCTCCAATATTTTGTATCCCGGTGGCCTCTGCAATAGTCTCTGGTGACAAAATGAAATTAACTCTAGCAAGGTTTACATGGCCATCATGTAAATGTAGAACAAACAGGCGAGCTAATTCACGATGATAGTGAATTTGTGAAATTAGCTCGCAATAGTGATAGCATGACTGATGGCGAAAACAATCCATTGCAAGCGGGCAAGCCTGCAATTGAGCTAAAGAAGTGGGCTCTTCTCTGAGATGTTCTCCACCTTTGCCACCTCTGCGAGACCTCCGAGGCACATTACCCTCGGTTGTAGAATCATTGTCATTCTCCTGCTCATTATATGAATCTGTCTCTGACATGACTTTGAAAACACAATGACTGAAATATATAGGAGGTCTGCAATATGTAGGATGTATGTTGTAGCTATGGTGAAATCAAAAGTTTAACACATACTCAAAAGCCAACCTAAACATCACAAGACTTATGCCATAATGGACATTCTGTTTTAGTGTATTGGGCATAAAACAGTCATAAGGACAGATTGACAAATGAACCCAAAATATGAATTATTGTTTGGCTCATAACTTACATATGGATATGAGGCTATGTTTCACCAAGGGAAGGCAGAAAAATCTTCACCAATCATCCATAAATACCCTTAAGGAAGATTTTGGTGAGGCCTAGGGTTTCAAATTTTTTTTTGCATTCATCACATCATATTTCTCTTCAAACCCATTATAAACAATATGAAATTGATTAGACCGGACATAGAACACCTACTTGCAGATTTGGGGGCAATTAGACATGATCTGGGCGCATGAACATAGAGAAAGTACTTGTTGGACTAAGTGCGTAGCGCACCCTCTCAACGCGTAGCGCACGGTCCGATGCATAGCGCCCGTGTATTTTTACACTGGCCACGCTCACCCGATGCGTAGCGCACTGCCCAGTGCGTAGCACACTGTATCGATGCGTAGCGCGCCCTCCAAAACAGTCTACAAGTATGCAACTCACGGATTTGGCCTTCAAACACTTAGACCCGATGTTGCTTTGGGATTTTGTGAGTAAATAAACTTGTTTTCCCCTTTTATAAGTAAACAAAATATCTCTTTTGATTTAATTTGATTTCAAAACCCACTTTGTAAGGTTTGGCATTTTTCACTTTTGGTCTTTCCATACAACACTGCTTTTTGATTTTTTCATGCTTTTCTGAGGTTGGACTGATCATTTTTGTTGATTTTTTGTAGGGATGTGGTATTTGGCTTTAGAAAAGATCAGAGGCTTGCATCTAAATCTTCTTATGATGAAACAAATACAAATATTACAAAAATAAAGTTTGACACTTTTTAGTTCCAAAACAGAGTTTTGGACTAAAAATGCCCTTAAATGCTTTTTTGAGAAAGAATATAAAAAGAAAATATTTGAAAATCCTCATGACCTGCAGGCTTCTATTACATATATGCAAAGGACTGGAAACCCTAGACTCTAAGACTAAGACTCTTCTTTAACGAAACCAATTATTTATGATGATGAACTTTGGCAATTGTTCTAGGAATTTGGACTAACCTTGCAGGTACAATCATGAGGAAACACAAGACAACCAGACCCTCTTGTCAGTCAATGGCATGCCCCTATCGGAATGCAACGAAGTGGAACAAGCGAGACACCTAAAAATAATATGCAAAAGGAAAATATCTCTGACAGAGGGCTGTAAGGACCGACTCTAACACCTAGATTTTCGAGGGTGGTGGTAATCAGTAACGTATGGACCTATTTTGTTTAGATCATAGGAAAATCTGTTAGGGCGACCCTTTTGTTACACAGTCTTGGTTTGGGTTCTATGGTGTTTGGTAGGCTTCTTGGTGTGCGAGAAGGTTGGAGTTACAAGCCTCTTTGCATCTCTTCTAGCTCATTATGGGCTCTAGTGAGGATGGGAGTGGAGCCACAGTTAAGGGCATGGGCTGGGGAGGGGGGTAATTCTCTCTAGTGGTGGGGCATAGACTAGAGGGATTAACGGTGGTGACGGTTGTTCGAACCAGGGGAGTGTCGAAGGTCTTCTACATTGTTTTTATGTGGTTAGTCCTTATGCATCTGTTGAGATAGAGGGGTCGGGCCATCCACAGAGACATTTTGGGGCATTAAGGCAAGGGAAAGAGGTAGGGATGGTGACGGGGGCTGAGGGACCTTCCGATGCTGAAATTACCCACGAGCATTTGCCAATGCCCACTCATATTTAGGAACCACCGTCACTAGAGTCACTTAGCAAGCAAATGCAGAGTTTAATGGCACTTCTAGTAGAATTGTGTCAACAGATGCATGATGATAGGAATGAAACAATTTCCTTCATGAAAATCTTGTAGTACAACCAATGGGTGATTCTAGATAGAATGGAATCGATTCGAAGGAGCCAAAGATGCAGGGAGAGAGGCTAGACTAGATTAAGGGATGAATAGATCACTCAGAATTCCATGAACATGGGGATCCTCAACTCCATGATTCTGTATTTGCTAGGAAAGCCCAGGCCCTTCCTTGTAATCTACTATGGTGGTTGGCTATGTTTATATTCTCGTTGTTTTCTGGAGTCTAGATGTTTTTGGGATATGGTCTCATTACAATTTTTTCCATTTTTCCACTAGTTCTAGTTTACCTCTCTTGGCCAACAAATTTTTTCAGAGTGAGGTCGAGAGAGAAACGATTTCATTGCAAATCATACATAATTTTTTTATCCGTTAATAAATTACATTTGAATGATAAAAAAAACTATAAAATAAGAATTTAAAAATTATATTTTTTATTAATATTATTTTCTTATGTAAAATATATTTTATATGTAGAACATACATGTAGATTTTTGTTATAATTTAATTATGTTTATTCATTAATTAATTTACAAAAAAAAAAAATTATATTTTTTTATATTGCATATATGTGTTTTAGTTTATTACATTAACGTTGGACGTCAATACATGAAAGTTCATCATATAAAAATTAAAATTTTAGGAGAGTCCCATCATTCTTATCAACAACCAAAAAATAAATCCAATTAACATTTTTTTATTAATAT
The DNA here is from genome assembly GCA_031772625.1 of Pinus tabuliformis. Lineage (NCBI taxonomy): Eukaryota > Viridiplantae > Streptophyta > Pinopsida > Pinales > Pinaceae > Pinus > Pinus tabuliformis. The sequence continues at coordinate 343,161,356 of CM062818.1, read as the reverse complement.
TATATTAATATAAAACTAACATTTATAAATTTTCAATTATTAATATGCATTAAGTATACAAGTTGTTAGTTTAGAATTAGAAATAACTTCTCCAATTCCTTGTACTTGATCCTTAAATTGTGAGACCTTTAAGATATATGAGACCAAGTCTTCATCTTTTGATAACCTTGTCTTGTAAATTCTATTCCTTAGAGATAACTTCTCACCTGTAGTTCTAACTGAATACAATTTCACCAACTTGTCATATATTGCTTTAGATGTGCCCAAATATTCCACAAAAGGAATGAGATTATCTTTGATGGATTCAATGATAATCCTTTAAGCCCTTACTTCTCCTTTCGTGTACTTGGCCAATTCTTGAGTCTTATCCTTCTCTGGTTCTACAACTTTTCCTAGAACGTGGTCCATGACTTCATTTTCTATGAGTATCAAGTCTATTATTTTCTTCCATGCTTGAAAGTTTGTTGATCCATCAAGCTTATTTCCTTCCTTACAAAATGAATTCAATTTATTTGAAGATTGAGCCATATAGAAGACCAATTCCTCCTCCAAGTATCAAGTCATCCCTTCTAGTAGAACCAGCTTCTAGCTACAACTTTTACTACAACTTCTGCCCTGCAATTTCGTCCTTGTAGTTATTGCAGAAACCCTAATCCAACTTCTTCAAGAGTTCTTCCTTCAGCGAGGAAAATCCTCCCAAGGTTAATGAGGTCAAGATAGAGTATTCTCTATTCTAATATATTGATACTACAACTCGTTCTTCTACAATTCGGACCTACAGTTTTAGCCTCCTTTTTAGCTATAAAAACATAGAATTTCACACATGTGAGAGAGATAAAAACTAAAAACAAGTTCTCTTTGACTTATTTTTCCTTCTAGACCTTCGCTCCACCTTCCTTGCCTCTTCTAGATTTATAACCAACCTTTTCAAGAGAGATCAAACTTGTTGATGAATGAGTTCCAAATGAAATTAAACTACTCCTTTATATAGCCTTTCCAAGGGGTCAAATTCCCTCCTTTAGGTCGGCTTGAAGCTTCCAAGGCCGAATTGTACTTTGGAGGTTTCCAAGACTTTCTAGACTCAAAATAAATTAAGTTACAACATACATTTTTCCCGGAAGAGTCTTACAAACATGATGTTGACTCTCTTGACTCATGACAATAAATCCTATGACCTAACAAACCCTAGAAGCATGAAGAACATGATTTTACCTAAAATACCATCAATAAAGAGCATGAAACCCATGCTTTATGATAATAACTTTTTCTTTTTGTTCTTTTTTTTGTTACATAAGATACATATTGAAATGAGTACAGAAATTAGGAAGACTGAAACTAGTTATGTTTCCAACATCTAGCTTGATGAAGAAGTCTTCAAATACTTTGATGTTCCCAAGACATTCAAGAGTCTTCAAAGATGTCCTAGAATGATGATTTCTAGGATGCCTATAACAATAGTTACTTCAAGCTACTTCAAAGAGTGTAGATGATGTTCCTGAGATTCTTGATGCTTCCTTTTGTGAAGTATTCCAAAATAAGTGATCAGTAAAGAGCTTCCAAGAAAGAGGGATTTCCTTCTTCAAGATGATGATGTGTAATCAAGAGCCTTCAATGATGGAGAGAGAGATAGATATGATAGTTTGATGTAGTGGCCTTCATTCAAGATGAGATTTTGAGTCCTCTTCCTTGTGTCTTTCTGCAAATGATGTCCTTCAAGATATCTTTTATGAATGTCTTATCCTTATGCCAACAATATTGATCTTCAAGTTGCCTTCTCCTTCACCTTAGATTTGATACCATGTTGAGAAATCGATAAGGGTAGCAGTTAGGGTGATTTCCCTTTACTTGATAATTGCTTGTGAAATTATGATACCTTCTTATTACTTTTATTATGTTATTCTCATAAAAAAATTACCAAAACCATAAACCATGAAGATCACAAATATACAAGGGACACAAGTTCTAGGCTCTAAGCCAGGGCAAAACCCTTCCTAAGGGAAAACCTAGAAAATTATTTTATTATAGAATCAAATCAAATGAGAAATCCAAGACCCAAACAACAAGACAAAGACCTCCAACAAGACCCAAGTTAGCCCTCCCAATCTCTTTCAACAATTCAAATTCAACTCAAGTCAACACAAGTTAAAACCCTCCAAATCATCTCAAACTTCATATTTTCGGCCCCTAACAACATAATTTTAGACATGTATTAGATTTGCAATTTCAGCCTATGCAGCGGCTTCATAAACTCGCATCTGTGACAGAATTAGGGTAGAAAATTTGTTTTTATAGCTTCGCTTTCTCTCTCCTTTCTTCCTTAGACCTTTTCTCTTTCTTCTAGGCTCCTTCGCTAGTATTTCTCTTTCTTTGTGGCATATAAGTTGAACCTCCTTTCTTTTCTTCAAATGAGGTCAAAATTTCCTTTATTTATACACATCCAGGAGGTTGAAATAACCCTCCCATGACCAACTTGATGAAGCAAGGCCAACTTGGTTTTGTGGGTACAAAAATGACATTTCTGACTCAAATAAAATTATTTTTCCATTTTCTTTTCAAAGTACAAAGGGGACTTGACACTAGAACAATATTTTAACATATGGAAAATATTATTTTGACTCAATAAACCCTAAAAACATGAAAAGCATGCTTGAACTAGATGATAAATCAATTTGAGCATGAAACCCACGCTTATAAAATAATATTTATTTTTATTCTTTTCATATTTACATTAAATATATAATAACATAAGTATAATAGTAATTAATATGACCGAACCTAGTTACATTTTCTAACAACCCTCATGAAAATTCCATGTAATAAATGTTAAAAACGATAACCAAGGATGACCGAGACACTTATTCCAAGCTAAATGTTAGGCAAGGCATCCTAGGGGGTGTTCATTTGATTGTTTATGGCTAAGGAAATTGGCAAACAAAATGGATAAGGCATTAAAACGCATTTTAGCACATTTATTAATGAAAATAATGGAAATTAGGAGAAAAGGAAGGTAAAAGGTCACATTTTGCATGTGAGGAGGAAATTGAAGGAAAATAATGGAAAATGAAGAAAATGGAGGCATCATTAATAAAAAGTCTTATGAGGATCAGTGGGCAAGACTTGGTCAGTTTAGATTTAGAGCTCTCATTATTCTCTCTCTCTCTCTCATACTCTTGGAGACTTAGAGTTTTCTTGGAACGCTCTTGGAGGATGTGGCATACTTGGATTCTTGGAGCGAGAAGGAAAAGGAAGAACATGAAAGTGCAAGAAGGCATCGACATCAACAACTACATCATATTTGCTTGCAGGTATCAAGTTACATGTATGATTTCTTCACTATTTTTGGCATGCATGGCACATGTATGGCCCATGCATGTGGTTTCTTGGTTGTGATCTATCATTAGCATGGAGGATTGCATGGATCGACAGTGGATTGCCTAGCCTTGCCATTTCCTAAATAGCCATGGTGATTGTGGGTTTACTTTCATTGATTTGTTTTTGTTGGTTCTCATGTTTCCTTAGCTTGGGTTGAGTTATTAGTCCTAGAAGCCCTGGTTGAAAAAACGCTCTAGAAGCCCTGTAATAGCTTGGGTTGATTTACTAGTCCTAGAAGCCCTGGTTGAACAAATGCTCTAGAAGCCCTGTAACAACTTGGGTTGAGTTACTAGTCCTGGAAGCCCTGGTTGGACAAATGCTCTGGAAGCCCTTGGTGGGTTGAGTTACTAATCCTGGAAGCCTTGGTTGGAAAAATTCTCTGGAAGCCCTGTATAAGTTGTGGGTTGAGTTACTAGTTCTGGAAGCCTTGGTTGGACAAACGCTTTGGAAGCCCTATATAAGTTGTGGGTTGAGTTAATAGTTCTGGAAGCCACTATCAGAGGGAAGACACTAATCATCAATCTCCAATTGGAATCAAGAACTATCAGAGGGAAGACACTAATCAAATCACAAGCTGACTCATCTCCCTTGCAGACATCTATATATGGATCCCTCATCCCAGAGATCCAGAGGCTGGAATTTTGCATCTTGTAAGGAATTGTTGTTGGTTTCTTGAGGCAACATCATAGTGTTGGGTGATCTAAGCTTTTCATGAGGTGAAGAAGGGCTTCTTGCTGAGAGGATGATGCTGGGTCAGAACAATTGGTTGTAACTCTCTTGGCTCTTTCTTGATTATCAATAAAGCTATTCAAGTTTTCCTCCATACTCTTGTGTGATTTATGTTTTATGCATTTGTATGGTCAATTTACATCTGATCCTAAATTGTTTATGATAATAGATCTATGTTCTCGTATAGTGTTATGCTACTTTGATTCTACAGGTACTCTGTGAAGCTGGGTATACAAGAAAGCAAGTAGCAAAGGACTATCAGAAGAGAGAGGAATTGAACAAAGTACCAAGCGCAAGACAGAGGTTGGTCTCTTTTATTCTTATCTCATCTATCTTTCATAAAGGAAAACAAAAGTAGTTTTACTTTGTTTGTTTCTAAGGTAGCTACCAGCGTTAGTGGGATTAGAAGTTCTGCATAGACACTATTCCCGGTAACAGTATTGTGTGCATGTCATTGATGTTGTGTTATGGGCATGCGGTATTATGTATGTGCATCAACTAGTAATGGTATTATTGCGTTCATACTCGTTGTGTTGTGCTCTGTGTAGTTACATGTATTGGGTGGTATTGCACATCAGGTATAGATGATGCACTATGTTGTACACTGGGTGTAGGTGTATGTGTTGTATGTCAGGTGTAGATGCATGTGTTGCATGGAGTTTCATGGCATATGTGGTCATATGTGTGTGATGCACACTATTCGTATGTGCACATGGTTGAGGAGAAGGCACTGAATGTTTGTCGGGTGTGGCAACCAATCCAATGTGTTGCAGAAAGAACTAAGGTAGAAGTAAGGATCGATGAAGGATAAGTATCAGTATTGTATTTCGGTTTTAGTATGCATGTGATTTATGATTCTAGCCCATGATGATTACATGTGATCTATGAATTTTATTTATGATGGTTACATGTCATTTATTCTTTTGATGGTTATGTTTGAGCTAACCTAAGGTGATATCTTTATACATGTTGATTTGGTCAAATATGCGAGTTTGACTTATTGTGACAGGAAGCGAACATGATTGAAAATGTACCATATTGATGAGATACCAATGAGGTATGATCTGAATTTATTTTAAAAGTGATGGAAGCTATGTGCGTGGTACAAGAATCATGAACATTCCCGATTGAGTAGTTGAAATCAACTACAAGAATTAGCAACTTGATATGGTGGTTTGGTGGTTTCTTTTGGTGGTTTGGTAGTTGCCTTACGATGGTTTAGTATTTGATTTATGTTGGTTTAGTATATGCTTTATGATGGTTGATATATGCTTTATGATGATTTGATATGTGCTTTATGTTGGTTGATACATGCTATATGATGTTGTGATATATGCCTTATGATGTTTTGATATGCTATATGATGATTAGTGTATGATTGATATATGTTTGGTATATGATTTGGCATATGTTTTGGTATATATTTTTATGATGTTGTTATATTTACACCCGTGTATGGATGTAAATGTTGTAACGAGTTGTGTTATAAAGCTCCACTATGCGGTATGTTGTCATGTTTCCATGATGTTTTGATTTTGAGCAGATCTTTCATTGTAAATACTGCAACGAGCTATGTTATAAAGCTCCATGGGTAGTATGTTTTGTTTTCAGAAGTCTTGTTGGTTATAAGTGTCATTGAACACCGAGGATGGTGTTCCCCCAAGGGGGAGGGTTCTGTAACAGCCCTGGTGAAAATTCCATGTAATAAATGTTAAAAACAATAACCACGGATGACTGAGACACTTATTCCAAGCTGAATGTTGGGAAAGACATCCTATGGGGTGTTCAATTGATTGTTTATGGCTAAGGAAATTAGCAAAGGAAATGGCTCAGGCATTAAAAAGCATTTTGGCACATTTATTTATGAAAATAATGGAAATTAGGAGAAAAGGAAGGTGAAAGGTCACATTTTTCATGTGAGGAGGAAATTGAAGGAAAATAATGGAAAATGAAGAAAATAGAGGCATAATTAATAAAAAGGCTTATGAAGATCAGTGGGCAAAACTTGGTCAGTTTAGCTTTGGAGCTCTCTCATTATTCTCTCTCTCTCTCTCATACTCTTGGAGACTTAGAGCTTTCTTAGAGACTGAGTTTTCTTGGAACACTCTTGCAGGGTGTGACATACTTGGATTCTTGGAGCAAGAAGGCAAATGAAGAACATGAAAGTGCAAGAAGGCATCAACATCAACAACTACATCATATTTGCTTGTAGGTATCGAGTTGCATGTATGATTTCTTCACTAGTTTTGGCATGCATGGCACATGCATGTGGTTTCTTGCTTGTGATCTATCATTGGCATGGAGGATTGCCTGGATCAACAGTGGATTGCCTAGCCTTGCCATTTCCTGGATAGCCATGGTGATTGTGGGTTTACTTTCATTGCTTTTCTTTTGTTGGTTCTCATGTTTCCTTAGCTTGGGTTTAGTTATTAGTCTTGGAAGCCTTGGTTGAACAAACACTTTGGAACCCCTGTAATAGATTGGGTTGAGTTACTACTCCTGGAAGCCCTAGTTGAACAAATGCTCTGGAATCCCTGTAACAGCTTGGGTTGAGTTACTAGTCCTAGAAGCCCTGGTTGAACAAACACTTTGGAAGCCCTGTAATAGCTTGGGTTGAGTTACTAGTCCTGGAATCTTTATTTGGACAAATTCTCTAGAATCCCTTAGTGGGTTGAGTTACTAGTCCTAGAAGCCTTGGTTGGACAAATGCTCTGGAAGCCCTGTATAAGTTGTGGGTTGAGTTACTAGTTATGGAAGCCTTGGTTGAACAAATTCTCTGGAAGCCCTGTATAAGTTGTGGGTTGAGTTGCTAGTTCTGGAAGCCTTGGTTGGAAAAACACTTTGGAAGCCCTGGAAGGCTTGGATGGAGACCAATCTGATTATGGTTTTTGGTGATGTCCGACCGTGAGGTGGAATCATTGTCTGATGGGTTGAGGTGGGTGGCCTCTAGAAGCCCGGGATGAGTTTTGATTGATGTGTTCTATGAGATCCCACATTCATGCTTGGAATATTGCATGGGGTTGATTGGCTAGAGAGAGACTTGGCTCAGCCAATCTATCGTCAAGTGGAACGTGGTATTCCCATCTCCGGTTGGTTCATTGCATTTATTAATGAAAAAAAATCTTTCCCTTGATTTTCATGTGCAAATGTACTGATGTATATATGGATTTTGATGGCTGATATGTTTATTGTATTTCTGTTCCTATTATGTTTTTTTATATGCACATTTACCCCGGAGGTTGTTACACATTTTCCAACACTTCTCTCATAGTTATTTTACACACATTTATAGGAATCAAAATAAGGAAGTTGGTCAACTTGAAAAAATAGGACTGGCACAAGATCAAGGAAGTTGTGAGATCACAAATACAATTAAGGTCACATTAGCGAACACAAGCATTGATCCTAGCAATAAAAAATTACCTATGATACTCTATCTTCTTAAATATGCATACAACAATTTTGGCTATGATAATACCTCATGCCACAAGAACTCTGAAAAAAACAATTGGATGTTTTTGAATATGCACAAGATAATCTATGAACTTTTTTCAAGTAACATATAGCCTAACAGTATGAGCATTCAAGAATAATTTCTGGAAAAGGAAAGGATGGAAACATATGATAATTGCAAAAATGCTAAATTTTTTCTCTATATTCTTGATAATTGTATGGATTCTAAAGGTTGTCATATGTTTTGGGTTTAAAAATTTGAAGGGCCATGAGCCATATAAATGCTTCAACATCTTAGATATTTTATCTTTCACTATAAATAGAAATACATATTTTTTTCATTATGTGTGTGTGTGCGCTTTAACCATATACAATAAACAATAATTATATCTAGAAACTTTATTTCTAACTAAACTTTGTAAGTATTGTTTTTTGTCCTCATAAAAAATTGTAATTTTATCCATTCAAAATAGGATTACATTCAGCATATATGCTACAAGTAGTGTATTCCTAAGTATTTGGTCAAATCCCCCTTGTGGCATCAGGAGAAAATCATATATGTCTTTTCCAATAAGTGCCAAGTATATGTCTAATTTTTAACATAAATGTTTTTAGGTAAAAAACCTCTCAAACGAAAACCATTAAAAGAAACATCCCTTGAATATTTATAATATCAAAAACAACCTATCATTCTTACAAAAATTTATTATGAAGAGTTCCAAAAATTAAAAATAGGGTTTTAAATAGAAATTTCTAGAAGATCACCTTCCATAAATGGATGATGATAAAATTGAAAGTGTTCCTCCCCTATGAACTCAGTGATGTTCCAGGGCCCCCAAACCATGTCCAAACATTCTTTAAATAGATGATCTGCCACAACATTCCACTCCCTAAAGATGTGGTTGCAAATGAAATAGGTAAAAGAGTTTTTTATCCTCAAAATATCATTTAAAATAGGAATAAGAAGTAAGTTTTGACACAATTGTTGTTCTTTGACCCATTTGATGACTAACAAAGAATCCTCAAAGACTTGAATCTGGTCACATCCCTTATCTTTTGCAAAAACCATCAATGCTTTGAGTGTCAAGAGCTCTGCATAATTGTTGGTTCCCCTACCAAAACCCATCTTGGCATGAAAGAAGTGGGTTGGGGAAAGAAAAAGGACAAAACCCCCTCCACTTTTGAGAGTGTCCCCTTAGATTCACTATCAAAATATGCCCAAGAAAAATTTGATCAGAATTATCTGTAGTAACTTGACGAGTTCTTTTTTTTAGTTTGTGGTTGAGGGAAAAAGGAGAGTATTGATAAACCTTCTACTACAACTTTTTTCCAAAGGAGGGAGGGCATCTTGAAAGATGCATTTGTTACGGGCCAACCAAATACCCCAAGAAATGATCAAAGGTAAAGCTTTATATGAAATAGTGTCAGGATTTTGAAACCAATGCCTCCAACACTCTTCCAGATTTGTGCCTTCCCAAGAACAAGCAGTCCCCAAAGAAGTTTTACAGATATTCCATACATGTACAATATATGCACATTCCATAAAAATATGTTGAATGTTTTCTTCATTAGATCTACATAAATAACACCAAACATGTCCAATCTTAAATCCCTTTTGCATTGTGTCCCAGATGGGTACCTTATTACGCATAATACACCACATAAACATTCTTGCCTTTAATGGAAATTTTATTTTCCATATGTTTTTCAACCACCGAGCTAAATTTTCACATTGTTGGATCTTCTGACTATGATGAAGGTACCCAAGCTTTGGATTTTGAGTTCTATAAGGAGAATGCATCCATACTAATTCATCCTCAACTTTAGTCAGGAAAACATGAGATAGTTGAAGAGCTGTCAAGTTCCTCTTCCATTCCACTTTATACTCACCTTCCAGCCCTAAGGCCCTTGCTGACATCCAACCTTACTTCCATAAAGTTGTAGTGTGGGAGTGGGAAATTTGATTGAGCCTAGAAAATCCTCTGTCTTGAAGCAATTTAATTATCGGTTGACATCATTTGAATGAATCCTCGTAGTCAATCCAAGGGTCTACATCAATTCAAACTTTTTGTCGATCTCCCACTTTCCAAGACAGACTTGAGTTTATGAGATCCAAATAATTTAAATCAACCCTCCACATTATAGAAATTTTCTGTCAAGGTTTGACCCTAAGGTGGATCCAATCCTCCAAAATAAGAGGGCATATGTATTTTTGAATAACCATTTGAGTCCATAAATTTTCCGAGCAGATTAACTACCAACTACATTTGGCTATCAAAGCTGATGAGAGAGATAAAATATTTTTTAGGTCCCAACCATCTAGAAGCTTTGGCCAAGCAATACACTACCATTTGACCCATGGAACCACAAAATGATCCTTTTGGCTAGCCCACAAAAAGGAGAAACAAAGTCTTCTTACTTCTTCTAAGTGTTGAAGCCTCGAAAATCGTTGTTTCAACATGGGGGAAAACCACCCGGTCCAGACCTTGGTTGGCAGCTCCTTTTCCATTTGGAGTAGTGGCTCTGACTAGGGATTATGGGACCAGTTTCCCAATCTATTTAATGATTATGCTAATGGGGTGATATATGATGTTTTAAAGCAATGTCTGAGCTAAAAGTAATCTAATCTAAACTAACAATCACATGCATTTTATCCTAATTTAAGCACTATCTAATTATAAATATACCCAAGATTAAATTGATGTATGCGCTCTACAATAATACCTGAAAGCAATTGATAATAAAGATCATTCAATTGCGATGAGAAGTGAATCCATTTTAACAATATTCGTTTTGTATAAAAAGTTAACCGAAATGACTGTGAAAGATATATCGCATAAGGAATTATTCATATATTCAACATGAAACATAGATCGTCATCATACAGAAGTGCAATAATGGCAATCAAGATTCAGACTTTCATACATAAACAATTCGAAAATAAATCATTGCTTAATACATAAGTAAAAAGGATCACGAGATAAAAGTACCATTTATAACACATCCTACTCATGTGTTTTAGCAATATTGATCTATGTTCAGTCCATTCACCACCATCTAAGAGTACAAAAGTGCAATTTTAGTAGAAGATGTTAAATCAGATAAAAATAAATCATGTTCCATTAATTTCACTAGAACTTCCTCGAAGGGACAGAACTGCATGTTTTGAAGACTATTTCTGTTAAAATTTCTAGACCTCTCTCTAAATGCATGAGAGGGGTTTAAATACTTAAACTATAAAACTAAAAATAGATTATTACAAAAATAGTTGAGGTTTAAACGACCTGCCTCAAATTGTGCAAAAATAAAATCAAAATGGAAATAAACATGGTGACTAATTATTCTACATTTGATCCTTTAGATCACAAATGTCCATCATGGGCTTGAGCTGTGTTCGTTGGCTGACTTCAGCTTTCAACTGTCTAGCGAATACAGCATCAGTCAGTGTTGGCGCCATTTTCTCCGTAGAAGTGGTTAGGCATTGTAGAGTCATCCGTTGGCTATGAGTTTTTACCAAATGTTGTCAATATGCTTCCCAGTTTAACCTGGTTGTTTTCCTTATCACTTCTTATTTTTCTTCCATTGCCTATTTCCATTGTAGTTCAAGTTGTTTCGCATTAGGAATGAAACATGGAATAGACTCTGCCACAAGGTTGGCACTATGTAAATTTTCATTGCTATTTTCTATGACATTGTTCGCTGCTATCGCCGCATATGATGTTGCCTTTTCTACTTCTCTAAGCCGAGAATCCCAGCTCGCAAATAGGATTTCTTTATACAATTCTTCTAGCTTAGGCAAGTCAGCTTTTCTCCCATCTTTTGTATTATGCTAGGCGATGAAATTGGAGACCTTTTTAAAGATCTCATCATATTCAAGTCTCATTTCCATGACTTGACTTGTTAATCTATCACTTGTTTTGCAATAAGATTTCTGTTGTGAAATCTTCTGGCACAATATTTTTTTCCTGTGCATCAACTAGGAGTTAAGACCAAGTGATTCAGTAATAAACTGATCAATTTTTGGATCGTTGTTGTGTAGATCAGTTAGTGCTTGTATCTGTGCTTCCTTCTCGGTTAAGCTGGTTCGATGTTCTATTTTCATCTATTCGAATTCCCGTTTATGCTTAGCTAACTGTATCTCTGTCTGTTGGTCAGATTTTACTTCCTGTAATTGTTGCTCAAGCAACATTATTTTATCTTTCTTTTCTCTAAGCAACATTTGTACTTATGTTGCTTTCTCCATGGTTGTTGTAGCGTAAGCACCTACAAACTGTGAGAGTCTAGTAAGGTTGGCGGATGGATCAATGTTAAGTTTAGGTATGTTCTATGCTAGAAGACAAGCCAAGACAAGAGGACACACGATGTGGCACTAGTCAGGGACAAACCCCAGTGTGGGGAAACCCTTGATCAATTCTTCTTTTATGTTCTTCAAAGTTCAGCAGAGAAAGTGAGAGAGATAGTACATTTACAATAGAATTCAACACTTTGACTTTTGATATCTGCAGAGATCAATTGAAGACATATTGCTTCAACTGATTCTCTAAGGTGAGTTCTTCACCTATCATAGTGTTGCATCTCGTCCATTTGCTGCACCTTACCGTGTAGCACCATCATGCTGCATCATGCATCATCATGTTGCTCATGATCACTATGTTGTCCATACATCATGTTGTCCATGATCTCATACATCATGTTGCCCATGCATCATGCTACCCATGATCTCATACATCATGTTGCCCATGATCTCATACATCATGTTGCCCATGCATCATGCTGCCCATGATCTCATACATCATGCTGCCCATGATCTCATACATCATGCTGCCCATGATCATTATGCTTCATGCTGCCCATGATCTCATCTATCATGCTACCCATGATCTCATGCTTTTCATGCCCACGATGTTGCATCTTTCATCGTCATTCATCACTACTTCATTGAGATCTTGACCTTGCTATGAATGTAATTATGCCTAGGACATGTTTATGTCTGGGTTATATGTCGTACCGAAATCCTCATTAGACTACCATCAAGACCATGAGTACAATTGAGATCATGACAGTTTAGAACTGTAACTAAGATTTCATTGCATCGATGTCTGATGTAGCTATGCCGAGACTGTGTCACTATGATCCATGCGAGGATGTTCTATACATATATAATGAGGCTGCTAGGAGTCAGGTCCGGATATTTTCACTGAGATATCCACTGCTAGGAGACAGGTCCGAATCTTTTTCATTGGGATATCCACCGAGACTTTGCTTGTCATGATTATGCCGAGACTGTGTCTCTTCATTCCCAGATATGCCGAGACTGCGTCCTCCTGTCATGTGTATGTCAAACCTTTATAATCTGGAGTCAGACTAGCCCACGTTGTAATATATTTTGCTGCGTTAATTTGCCAGCGTATATGATGATATATATATGCCATGACCTGTGCATAAGTGTACTGCGTATTAGTGTCGTGATTAGCGTATTAGCTCCTCATTATATGACAACATATAGGTGACTCTATTAATAGTGTAATATCCTCATTGTTTGCTAGCGTATATGTGTCTCTATTGACAGCATAATATCTTCATTGTTTGCCAACGTTTATGTGTCTCTATTAACAGCGTAATAGTCTCCATCATGAATAGCATAATAATGTCTTCCTTATTGTGGCTAAGTGTCTTCAATACTACGTTGGTTTAGGGCATCATCTTAGGGCATCCTTCATTAGTGTCTCTCCTTCTCCAAAAACCCAAAACATGGAGAGGAGATCACATGAAGAATGTGTGTGTTTTCAAATGACCTCAAGTCCTCTTCAATTTATACTAAAACTTAGGTGATGAATGGACATGACTATTTGGCTTATGAACCTACATAAGATTCTGGCCGACTTGACAATTAGTCTTATAATACAAATAAATTCATAACTCCATGAATACTTATCGGAATGGGATGATCTTTAGATCAATCCTACACCTCTCGATGAGAGGGATCCAATAAAAATATCAGCTACCATAAATAAGATGACCCGCATGGAGTTTGGCCCTAGTTTCCAATTTTAACACTCCCTCTCAACTAGGGAGAACTCCATCCGCTGATCCATATGTCCGACTGTACTATCTCTACCATCAGTGCCTTGCACTGCTCTGCTCTGTTGAACCATGAAGAAGAAGAATTGATCGAGAATGTCTCATACCATTCTCCACTAACCCAAATTCAGTCTCAAAGTGCATACCACTGGTCCCAGACTAGTCTCAACCGACCCAAAGTCAGTGTCATAGTGGGTACCACTCCTACTACTGGTTCCAAACCAGTATCATCAGTCTCAGAGAGTGTACCACTGGTCCCAGACCAGTCTCAACCGACCCGAAGTCAGCATCATAGTATGTACCACTCTCACTGGTCCCAAACCAGTCTCAACCAACCCGAAGTCAGTGTCACAGTGGGCACAATTCCTACAACTGGTCCCAGATCAATGAAGGTCATCCTAGCATAGGGAGTACGATAGATATAGCGATGCATCCATCGATACTAATATGGTCCCTATCCTCATTTCCTTGCTCATTGATCAGATGAGAGGTACTTCCCATGAGTCCCAGACTGCATGGGTGGGATGCCTCGACAGGAGAACTAATCAATTCTATCCTCATAGGAGAACTAATCATCTTGCTACACAATCACCATGGAGAACACATCATCCAGGCCTCACTTGAGATCTAATCATCCTGCTACACAGGAGAGTGAATCATCCTGTCCCACAAGAGAGTGAATCATCTTGTCCCACAAGAGAGCGAATCATCCTGTCCACAGGAGAGCGAATCATCCTGTCCCACAAGAGAGAGAATCATCTTGTCCAAGGAGAGTGAATCATCCTATCCCACAAGAGAGAAAATCATCTTGTCCAAGTGCGCACCACCACGGTAGGGTGAGTCACCCTGTGGTCGTATGTTGCTCCAGTAAGAACCGCAAGCCCCCAAAGATCCCAAAGCTCAATGTATGCAACATGCAGGATCCTTTTACAAGGGTCTCTCGACAACTCCAAGTCGTTCGGGAAAATCACAAATTTGATCTTTCCCCCGGGGCTCTGACAAAGTGTAGCGACTTGTACATCATCTTAATGCGATGGAGCCTCATTTCTCTTACCATATCCCAGGTAAGGCAGTATCTTATGTCTATCTGCTGGAGCAATCATTGAATCCAAGATTCCTCAATAATCGAATCCCACCTCTGGTTGTCATTGAGAATCACAGTGATATTCATCATGTGTACTCACTGAAGAGTTTCCACAACCAGGCAACTTCATACGAGGTCATACTCGTAGTTATGTATCCGGTCTCAGTGGTACTCATAACAACTGACTTTTTCTTCCTGCTCATCCATGATATCGAAGCAGAATCCGAAGAGAACCAACACTGAGAAGTGCTCTAGTGATCCTCCACACTGCCTGCCCAGTCAGCATTCGAATAATCATGCAGTTTTCATATTTCCAATAGTGTATCTCGATCCATAAGAGATTGTGCCCCGAAGATATCTCAGAAGATTCTTGGCACCAATCCAGTGAGGCTCAACCAAATATGAGCTCACCATGCTAACTGTAAAACATATGTCCAGACAGAAGTTCACCAAGAACATCAACGCGAATGAGATTCAGAGGCATTTCCCAAATCTGGTCCGACATCACTACCATATAACTTCTGAAAGTTAAGATCCTCGAGGTAGTCACAAGCTTGCAGTTCACCATTCCACATCTGGAATTCAACTCCCTCTTACTTCTACAAATGAAAGGGTCTGCCCCTGTTAGAAGTAGGTCATCCTCATAAGGTGCTGGTATGAGAGGTCTATCATCCACAACCTTGGGATGGTTTGGATCTGTTTCACTCCTAGTGAATCTTAGATTTATCATCCAGCTATCGATCCTTCATACTATGCCCAAGGTGTTTTTCTTCAAGCCATAGAGGGCTTTCTTCCACCTGCATATGCAATATTCCTGATTATCAATCTTAAACCCCTCGGGTTGTTCCAAACCTGTGGACCTGCTACATGAGGGGAATGATCCCCTTGTAAAATTTTCCTTCGGTACATCTCAGACATGTACTGTCATGCTCTTTTTGAATTCAGGCTTCCCTGTCACCATTTGACTCACAGATCTCCAGTGTTATGTGTCAATGGACATGGTCCCCAGTGGACTTCCTGTAACTTGATACAACCTTGAACTCAAAAATTTGAAAATTTTATTTCCAAACCTGTACCTTTCCATCGATGAGTGCCACCCTGAAACCTTTGACTTCCATTTCCAAGATGGACACCAGTTTCTTCTTGCGATTAGGTACATAAAAGAGATTCTGGGGTTCCTTGCTTTCTTTGAAGAGTCAACCATTTCCTTGATGACCTGCATTACCATTCATTCCTTTGATCATTGAATATGTCCCTGGAATGATTGTTATCTTCATCAAGAGACGTGTCTCTTCCATTCGGACACTCCTTCGCATAACAGACAAACTTATTGCAACCAAGGCATCCGCCTTTCCTTCCACCCTTAGATCCAAACTTCCCAATGAAGTGATCTTTAGATGGGCCATCAGAAACTTCCGCTATGCCATTCTGATAATATGCTCTGCTTCGACTTCACCCTTTGTGAACTTAGAAGAGAGATGTGGAACCCATTGATCCTTTTGTCATGTCCCTATTTTATTTGGTGATTTCTCTTTCACTCTTTCTTGGGCATTGTCTTCACCTCAACTCTGATCCCATGTTAAGTTTAAGTATGTTCTCTGCTAGAGAAATTTATTTAAATTTTCACAGTTAGCAATCACATCAGCATTAAAATAAACTGCAGATAGAACATAAATATAAATCACTAAAGATAAGCCAAGACAAGAGGACACAAGATGTGGTGCTAGACAGGGACAAACCCCAATGTGGGGAAAACCTTGATCATTTCTTCTTTTATGTTCTTCAAAGTTCAGTAGAGAAAGTGAGAGAGATAGTACATTTACAATAGAAGTCAACACTTTGACTTTTTATATCCGCAGAGATCAGTTGAAGACATATTGCTTCAATTGATTCTCTAAGGTGACTTCTTCACCTATCATAGTGCTGCATCTCGTCCATTTGCTACACCTTACCATGTAGCACCATCATGTTGCATCATGCATCATCATGCATATGTTGCCCATACATCATGTTGTCCATGATCTCATACATCATGCTGCCCATGATCTCATACATCATGTTGCCCATGCATCATGCTTCCCATGATCTCATACATCATGCTGCCCATGATCATTATTCTTCATGCTGCCCATGATCTCATACATCATGCTTCCCATGATCATTATGCTTCATGTTGCCCATGATCTCATCTATCATGCTGCCCATGATCTCATACTTGTCATGCCCACGATGCTGCATATTTCATCATCATTCATCACTGCTTCATTGAGATCTTGACCTTGCTATGAATGCAATTATGCCTAGAACATGTTTATGTCTGGGTTATATGTCATACCGAAATCCTCATTAGACTACCATCAAGACCATGAGTACAATTGAGATCATGATAGTTTAGAACTGTAACTAAGATTTCATTGCATCAATGTTTGATGTAGCTATGCCGAGATTGTGTCACTATGATCCATGCGAGGATGTTCTATACATATATAATGAGGCTGCTAGGAGTCAGGTATTGATATTTTCACTGAGATATCCACTGCTAGGAGACAGGTCCGAATCTTTTTCACTGGGATATTCACCGAGACTTTGCTTGTCATGATTATGCCGAGACTGTGTCTCTTCATTCCCAGATATGTCGAGACTGCATCCTCTTGTCATGCGTATGTCAAACCTTTAAAATCTGGAGTCAGACTAGCCCACGTTGTAATATATTTAGTTGCGTTAATTTTCCAACGTATATGAAGATATATATATGCCATGACCTGTGCATAAGTGTACTGCGTATCAGTGTCGTGACTAGCACATTAGCTCCTCATTATATGACAACATATATGTGACTCTATTAACAGTGTAATATCCTCATTGTTTGCCAGCATATATGTTCCTCTATTAACAACATAATATTCTCATTGTTTGCCAGCATTTGTGTGTCTCTATTAACAACATAATAGTTGTGTCTTTGTTAATAGCGTAATAGTCTCCATCATGAATAGTGTAATAATTTCTTCCTTACTGTGGCTAAGTGTCTTCAATAATGCGTTGGATTAGGGCATCATCTTAGGGCATCCTTCATTAGTGTCTCTCCTTCTCCAAAAACCAAAGACGTGGAGAGGAGATCACATGAAGAATGTGTGTGTTTTCAAATGACCTCAAGTCCTCTTCAATTTATACTAAAACGTAGGTGATGAATGGACATGACTATTTGGCTTCCGAGCCTACATAAGATTCTGGCCGACTTGACAATTAGTCTTATAATACAAATAAATTCATAACTCCATGAATACTTATTGGAATTGGATGATCTTTAGATCAATCCTACACCTCTCGATGAGAGGGATCCAATAAAAATATCAGCTACCATAAATAATATGACCCACATGGAGTTTTGCCCTAGTTGCCAATTTTAACAATCAACGAGTGAGTCTTTCCAGAGAACATCCATTGGTTCATTTTCAGGGGTAGTAGCAGCTGTAGAGTCCAATTTCCTTTTCTTTATTTGTCTTTTCACCACATCCTTATGTTGTGGGCTATAAAACACATCTAGAGGGGGAATTTCTTCAATTCTCAACACTATTTTGAAAGTGGGGGTAACAGGGATGTGTTCTATCTCTTGTGTATATGGAGTCTTTTCCACTGTGATTTCCTGAGTTGTTTTCTGTTGTGGTGTTTGCAACTCTGGGCCTTGTTCCTTTGTGTTGAGACTTTTATTACTATTGTCCCACTCTTCCTCTAAATCAATTACCAGGGGTTTTATTAGCTGTGCGAAGGTGGCAGGGATTTCAACCTGCTTTCTGATTGAAGTTTCTTCAGCTATCTTTTGTGTAGATTGGGATGTATTCTTTACTGAATCCATGCTTCTGCTTTTACCATTTTGTGATGACTATTCTAATTCCCTGGTAGATTTCTCTTGGGATTTTTCTCCAGAATCGATCTTAGAATTTTCTTTGGAGTCACCTTGTATAGTCGCACTGGGAGTAGGCTCCCGTATTGGTTCAATCAATAATTGGTCCAATGGGACCTTTGCTAACCTCCTTTCTCTGTAACTGTAAAAGTTTTCCAAATCTTCACGATCAAAAAATAAGTGTGCCATATGATTCACCTCTGTGAAGGTGTTCTTCTGCAAAAAGATGTCATCAAAGGCATCTTCCTCATTACTGAATACTTTTATTTTCACCAAAGTGGTGAAATTTTCGACAGTGACAAACGAGTCATATTTCCTTCCAGGGAATTTAGGTAATCGCAGAGATAGCATGTTCTCTTCTTCTCTGAATGCATGCCCTAGGTCATGTAATGCAAATGCTCCACACTGTACAGGGAATGTAGGCCAAATGGCCTTTTTTTATTCCTTTAATGTCTTGCTCATCCCTCCCTCACTAGCTGTTTGATAGGCTATCTCTCTAGCCATCAATTTGTCTAGAACATAGTATGGGAGGACATGGGGGGAGGTGATGCTGCCAAAAACCCTAATATATGTAAATGTTTCCTCCCCAAACCATCTGGCCACTAGGAGGATGTCTACTTCAGCTTCTTGGGAAAATATAGGGGCATCTCAATTATAAAGCTGCTTGTGAATAGGGAGCATAACTCCATGACAAATCTTGAAAAAATGTGGTTGAAAGTTGGATTCCCACATGTCCTTGTGGTATATGTGAATGGGAAGTGGATTTCAAATAGTCCATTTCCATCTCATGATAGGGAATTTTGAACTAAAAAAAATTACATCCATTACATAGGCGCTCATAAAAAATGGAGGGTAAACCCTCGAAGCAACATTTATTTTCCTTCTATACTTGATAATTGTTTTTGCTAAATTGTCAGACAAAGTTTGTGCCCAATTCATTACATTTGTGTTAACAACTGCATCTATTAACAACAACCACTCTGGGGAGAATTTAGTACTATCAGGTCTGCCAAATAGTCTACATAACATGACCATTGCAAAACTATGATGGGGACAAATAGACGAAGTAGTGTACATACCATTTTTGTCTTTCTTGATTTTTTTCCTCATTATTTGACCAGGTCCGGGTGCAATTTGTTGGGTCATCGTTCTCTCTAGAAAACTTCTCCACGAACTGCCTATTATAGATGACTTGTGGCTTTGGTAGGTGGTACATAAGCTGTAGGTTGTCTGGGGTAAAAGATCCCATAACCTCTTGGGTTCTAGTCTTGAATTCTCTTTCTGAGATGTCAGCTTCATCAATAACTCATTTAACCATGTTGGTATAAGGGATTATCTTCAGGCGCATAGCTATGTGGTGCAAAAATGAGCATGCCGTCTCTAACATGGAAGCGTCTGAGGAATCACATCCGTCAACTGTAATCTTTGTTTCCAGAATCCTTGGTTATTCTTCCTCCAGTATATTATACATGGCCTCCCATGTAGAGGTTCCTCCTTCCCTCTTGCATGTAGTATCCATAAACAGAGGAGTCATTTCTGACTTCTCAAAGACGACTGCCTTGCCTTTCTTCACCATTGTCCTCGACGGTTTTCTTTGCAGATTTTTCCTGAAAGTGAAGAACAACAGCTATCGGATACACAAATATGAACGTAAAAATAAATAATGCAGATAGCTTGTAAATGTGATAAAAGGAGTTTTATTTGAGTGCACGTAAGAAGATATCATATCACGCTAAATGGATTTTCATACATAAATGCAGTTATCTCTTACTAAATGCCCATTAATGCTTCGTTATCCCTTAGATTTAATGCTCATAAATGTTTGCATCGTAAAACGAGAAGAAAGCTTCTAGGGTGGCGAGCCTTTGAACTGCGATGATAGCGATTGTGCGATTTGCGAAGCAATATCGTAGATCGCAATATCGCATTATGCCTTTTCGCCTTTCTTACCTCCCACTGTGTTTCTGCGAGATGCGAGCCGCTCATTAGTTGTTTCAAAACGTAGCTACTTGCCAGGTTTATCTTATGTAAAAGACCCTTTTCACTGAGTGGCGGACCTAAAACATTTGCTTATGATATTTAAGGAGTGGGTCCAGGTCTTAATCGCATTTCAAAATATCGGCTGGTGGTAAGTATAAGGTGTTCGTTTATATGTCCGAAATGTGATGCGATAAAGGTTACAACGCCATTGCAATTTCACATCTCGCATTTTTCGCAATAACCTTTTTTAAAGAGGATCCTTTATGAATGGTAATATGCGATGTGAGACTACGCCTAAAAGCTTAAGGACTTAGTTTATGTCAGATTTTATGATAGTTTCGAGCATAGAGTCCTTATTTAATCATTTTACTTGATTTTGGAGGGTTAGAAAGGTCTTTTGGTGGTGCTTAATCATGCTATATGTGAGAAGGTAAGTATTTAGTAGTTTTCTAAAAAAAGGGGTTTTGATTGTTATCTTTGCTTTATTCCAAAAATAAAAGAAATGCCTAAATTCTAAGTTTCATTTTTTGGATAGATTTTTTAAAGGGTCCCCTTTTATTAACGATTAACTGCTATCATTAATAAATGGGGGGTTGTTGAATACCACAACACTAAGGTACCCTTAGGAATCCACTCTAGAGACATATAGTATATTGGAATTGCCTCCAACACATATTTCACAAGGACTAAAGACCTCTCCCTAGAAAGCCACATAAACCTCCAACATTTAAGCCTTTTTTATAGTTTTTCTAAGAGTTAGCTCCAATATGCATTTGTGTAATCATTGGGCTTCAAATGGAAACTCAGGTATTTTAGGCCTTCTTCAAACCCTCTCGTTTCAAAAGGGAACGATCTTCTAAGATGTATCATCTCCTCATTCCCTATATTTTGGTTGGAAATAGTACATTTTTTGTCATTGATTTTCATGCCAGTTGCTTTCCCAAAAATTGCTAAAACTTCAAACAATTTGTCAACATCCCAAAGAGACCCATCGCAAAAGATAATTATGTCATAGAAAAAAACTAAGTGAGTTATAGAAAGGCCTTGAATTATGCTTACTCCATGGAACTCACCTCGGCGTTTGGCAGCAGACAGTAATGGACAAAAGCCCTTAGAAACGAGAAGAAATAGTAGTGGGGATAAAGGGAAGCCTTGTCTCAAACCCCTTTATGCATGAAAAATGGTGATGTTGAACCATTGATCAATATTGTGAAAGAAATAGGTTGAATGCATCCAATGATCCAATTGAAAAAAGCAAGTGAAAACCAAATCTAAGTGAGAATAAGTTCGATATAAACCTAGTTGACCCTATCGAATGTTTTAGAAAGGTTTATTTTCAAAGTTTCCCCTTTCAGTTTGTGAATATTTATACTGTGCAATCCTTCTTGAGTTATCCCAATAGATTCATGTATCTGACCCCCTTCCAAAAACCAAATTTTTCCTTTGAGATAGACGTTGAAAGGAATGGCTTGATTCTTAGGGAAATACCTTTTTCTATAATGTTATAAATGTAGTTACACAAAAAAATTGGCTAAAATTCTTCAAAATACTGAGGATTATCCACCTTGATGATGAGTGCACTTAAAGTGGAATTGAAAGTAGCCACAATTCTTCCATTTTCTCTATACTCATTTACCACTCTTAGAATATCATAATCAATCACCTCAAATAGGGTTGTAAAAGCTTCGACCACCCACCCATCTAGATTGAGACGTTTGTCGTTCTAAAAAGTGGAAAGAACCTCTTTAGTTCATACAAAGAGACCTCAGCCAATAGTGAACCTTGTTCCTCCTCATTTACATATCTAGGGAATAATTGAACTACCTAAAAAATTTCCATAATCAGATTTTCATCGACCTCCCTAAACAATCTTTAAAAATGAGTCTTCCCCATATCTATGAGTCCTTCAAAAGAGGAGATCTCTCTACCTTTTGGATTATTCGTGCTTCAAATGGAGTTTGCCAATTTTCACCCTTAAGAATAGGCCTGAAAAAACTTTGTATTTTCATCCTCGCATTCCAACCATATCACTGTACTTTTGAGTCGCCAAGTAGCTTCCCTAACTCCAGAATATCTCTCCTCCTTTTCTCAAGAAAGATCAAAACTTCCTTTGAATCAACTATGGTAAAGCCCTCCTCCCCCTCCTTAGATAGAACTTATAGTTCATGTTCCACTTTGAGAATATATTTTGCCTCTTTCTCCCTCTTATGATGAGCCCAAACCTTAAGGTGTGATTTTATGTTCCTTAAATTATATTCAAATTGAGAATTCATAGAAAGACCAGCTAAAGGATCAAATATTTTTCAGTGTTCTTTCACTAAAGAGAAAAACTCCTCTTCTTTAAGTTGGGAGCTATTCATTTTAAAAGGACTCGCAGGTTTTTTGACTCCTCCTTTAATGTAAAAAACAATAGGTGAGTGATATGGTTCACCTTTGTCCACAATCCATTGATAAACTAGATTAAGCCTATCCACCAAAGATTCTGCCATCAAAAATAAGTTTAGTCTTTTGGCCACTCTTTTTGATCTAGTCCTACGATTTCTCCAAGTGTGTTTTTATCTTTGTAGGTTCAATATCAAGCAACTTCTTTTCAGCCAAGTTATGAATAAAATATCCCAAAAGAGGTTCAAGAACAGCCCTAGGTACCCACAACTCTAACTCTCCAAAAAAAAAAAATAAGTCCCCCCCAATAATCAAGGAATCTCTAAAGATGAAGGGATTTGCAAAGAAAGAGTCCCATAATAGCTTACGATCAAAATTTGGCCCATACACATTTACTACAAAGAAAGAAATATCCATCTTAGAGGAAAATAACTTTAGCCCTAGACTAGAGCAAATACTCCAACAATTAAGAGGTTTTAGCCAATGTGAATGCCACCCAATAGAAAACACTCTTGAATTCCCGTGGGCATTAAGGGCAATAACTTTCTAGGACTCAAATAAATATTCCAATAAATGAACAACAACTGCACTTTCACACAACGTATATTGCAATAGTAAAAGTTCAAGATTATAATTGAGAGCCAGTCTCTTGAAAGAAAAAAATTTAGAGGAGCTTGCCAATCCTCTATAGTTATAAGAAAGAAATTTCATTGGGAAACTCCTCCCTAAGTAGCTACTACTCTAAGTGCCCCATAAATAGATTGCTTCGACCCAGTTCCAGGTCTAATTGAGCCTTCTCTTTTTCCTTAAAGAGGTGAGATTTTTTTCATTTTCCCTTTTTAACCCCAAATTTTAAAGCAATCTTGCCAAGGCCCTCCAAAAATCCCCCTAGCTGAGTTAATATTTGTCTGCTGCAAAGATTATGGAGGAGAAGACTCTAAGATGAATCCTTATAGAGGGATCAAGAAGTTGAGACTAAAGGAGAAGAGGGACTACCAACTTGCACAAGAAATACACAATAAACCTGAGGCATACTAAGGGATGTCATCAAAGAACAAAAATCCAGAGATATCCCACCCAAGGAAATTGAAACTCAATCTTTTCCAAGTTCATAAAAGGAATCAGCAAGAGAAGAAATAGGGTGGTAAGAGAAATACATACCACCAGAAGAGAAAGCAATATTTCCTAGAGTATCTTCTTGAAGTGAGTTTCCCTCCTCATTCCTATGCATAGTTCCCTTTGCATTCTTATCTGGACCCTAAGGAGAGGTCATCGCTCTGGTAAGATTTTCCTCAAGAAGAGTGGGAGAAGTGGTTTCGACTAAGAAAAATGAGGAACAAAAGGATGCAAAGTATCTAAAGACCAATTATGAGACAGGTCTTTTAAGGCCCTCTTCTTCTTAAAAGGAAAATTGCAAAATTTCATAGTATCACCATATTTATGACATCTTTAGCAGTGAAAAGGAACCCCCTCAAAGTCCAATGGTTTAGGATTGATTCTTCCTTCTCCCAGATCCATATATTCAGATAATCCTTACCTTAAGTTGATATTTACCACCACCCTATACATTGGTTTGTACTTTCCTGCAAATAAGAAAAATATCCATCCAAATATGAGCCCACATTGTTGCCCACATCTTGGAAAATATTTGGCTTCCATAAATCTAGGGAAAAATCAAGTAGACGGACCCATCTAGGGACCACATCTAGTTGTTCTCAATTCGCGTTGAAAAGAGGCAACCATGACTTAAAAATAACTAGTGTGAAGTTTATATTCTATACACACTATGAGATTGTGAGAGCTTCCTTGTGGGAGTGAAAATCAATTTGGATCTAACCCTTTGAAAGAAGAAAAACCTCAAGTGAATGTTAAAGAAGGGAACTTACATCTGCAACCATCCATTCCTCCAACACCTTTATGTTAAATTTCATACCTCACGTCCTTCCAACCAGCATCTTGTTTTTCATTGCCACTACCTAGTTCATCCTTGCGTCCACCACTAAACAAAGCTTTAACTTTACAGATGGTTCTTTTCTTTTTATAACCCTATACTTCTTTTTTCACGTCTAGGGCATTTGAATCCTCAACATTTGGTTCTTCTTACCCTCGGGCTCTAAATCTTGATCCTTCAATCACATATGCCTTGATATCGGTGACATTTGGGGGAGGGTCAGGAAACAAATTTAAAATCGATTGAAAACCAACATACTCCACCTGACCAAAACCAAACTGTTGAGGCACAAAATGTGAGGGCAAAAAAAAGTCGTCCAACAAACCTGAGGACACAACTCTAGATAAAACTTGATTTTTATGTAGGAAAGGGACATTCGCCTCAGGTAAATATAGTTGACCCAACCCTAGAAAGGTTTGTAAGACACTAGAAAGAAACAAAACCATAGGAGAAAACCTCCAAAGACTATTAAAAAAACCTCCATCACTTATCTAACAAGGTGGATGAATAGAAACAATTTCCAAAGGCCCCAATTAAGAGGAAAGTAGCATGGTCATCCTCGAACTCGTGTACCAAGCCTCCACCGTGGCAGCATCTCCAGAATATATAAAATTATAATCAAATCCCCCTTGATTTTGATCCCTGCCAACCCTAGAATCTATGAGTGCAAGGATATTGTTGAAAATAGGACTTCCTTCAACTTTAATTGTATCATATGTTAACCCCTTCTTCCTAAGCCATGATAGCTCTTTCATAAACACTGTTAGATCAAATACTAATAAAAACTTTATATGTAATTAAGAAACTAATCATCTATTTACAATAATCATACTTTCTAATACTAAATGTTATTTAAACTATACTTTACATATATTTAATAAACCAACACTTTAGCACATCATGAAAAATTGGATATATTTTACACCCCACTATTAAAGAGATTATAACTTATATCCAACATGTAAATCTATAACAAAAAATATAAAATCAAATATATTACAATAATAAATTTAATGTGTTAAATAATATTTATTTTCAAATTTATATATATTTAAAAAAATTATTATAAAATTTAAATTATAGTAAGGCGTAATTTAATTTATAGACGAAATGACATTTTTCACGACTATTTTTCTAGTTAATTTTAATCAAAATCAACAGAGATTTTTACAAACTTGAGTTTAAATTGTTTAATCTACATAATTTGAGTGCCCCAAAAGTTTCCAAGGGTGCTGAATCGATTTATGCATTCAAACATGTATTTCAAACAACAAAAATTCTTAAAATTCTATTGCCAGATTTTAGTGAATTCCTGTAAAAAAAAAAAACTATTTCGTCTATAAATTAGACTAAGCCTTGTATTAATTATCTAGACTTATTATACACTATAATTTATATAATTAGAATTACAAAAAAAATGGTCTATAAACTAGCAATTGCACCAGATGTTGCAAAGGAAACGTCGTAAGGCATAAAATCGAGAAGAAATGTGACATATAAAAAATCATTGAAGATAAAAATTAGTAAACAAAACATCATTCAAGAAAATATCCAGCAAAGAAGACTCATTAGGTAGACAACTTGGTTTTCAAATAGTAAATTCAACTTTTCCTAACTCTATTTTGACATTTTACATTCACCGATATGAAACGTCATATTATTTGAAAAACGCAGTATAATCAAACCTATGGCTTTTTCAATATTGTTCATATATGCAAGTATTTCAATTTGCTTTGTAAGATGTAGTTTCCATAGACCTTTAGATTGTATAACATGTTCATCTTGAGTTTCCAAATGTAATATATATGTGAGAAAGGGAAATTTATGCATAAAACAATTGAAGAAGAAAAGAGCAAAGATTTTGAAATATGTGATATCTAGATGTTTAGATTTGAATTAACAAAGTACATTACGATATCTAAAAATGCATATCTACAATGATGAATGGCAGGTATGGAATTTGGGCATGTAGATCTAAATTCTATGAAATTCCGGAAAAAACAGTCAATCTGCATACTAAGTTCAATATTGTTGGTAGCAGATGATCCGACTTTAAACAAGAACGCAACAAATTACAGAGATAACCATAAACACAGAGATGCAGTGGAAATAATACTTCATTTCATTAATGTAAAATATTGAAATATGCTTACAAACAGAAATGGAAATAAACCAGCTAGGGCGATGGTAGCTTATCTCTGAGAAAAGATGTGGCGGCTACATGCCTCTAAAGTCCTTACAATGAGGCTCAAGGGCCTTTTTATTATTGAACAATAAGAGCAAACCCTAAACAACCAAAACCCTAACCTGAGGAGATGTAACGCCAAGAGTTTATTCTCCCCGTTGGGGTGAGTTGGACAGCCAACTTCCCAGGGTCGTGACATGGTCATATTATCTCCGTTTGATGCGCATGATAACCCATTGGAAAGATCTCTCCGAGGACTATGATGGAAATGACGATTTTAGATTAAAAAATCGTTGGCTGTAGATCTCCAAAAAAAATGTTGTTTAGGGCCTCAAAACGGCTCCAGAAGTTTAGGACTCGAAACACTGCTTAAAATTGTAAACTGTGCTACAATTAAGGAAGCTGAAAAATTGAAAGAAGCAATGGTGGGGGTCCAAGTGGAATTAGCGAGTGGCCACCAATATCCACTTAGATCAGCAGAGGAGTGGGAAGCACAAATTTTCAAAGATTCTAAGAGAAAAGTGCTTTTTATATACTATATATACAATGGGAAATGCTTTCAAGTCTTGCAAGCTAGAAGTTGGAAGATTCGTCCCATAATTTCTTTTGATGTCAAACTCTTAGAAATAACAAAAGAGCCCCAGCTGTTATGGGCACAATAACATAAATAGATTTTTGGGGGTATAGAAATGATGCAACTGAGTGAGTTACTGAAGAAGTATTACCTGATGAAGAAGAGGAGGCAATGGTCCTTGAGGGAGACAGGTTGTCAGCTTCAAGAGTAGGGGTTGGGGCTGGAGAAAGGCTTGGAAGACTAAATATGTCCTCAGGGAGAAGTACTTTCCACACAGTGTAAAGTGCCAGGGGATCTATAACATGCAAATAACAAAGTAAAATACATGTTTTGGGCATGATGACTGAGTCTTAATATTTTTATGTTCACAAAGTTGATCTTGATGAGAGTTCATCAGTTGGCATGGTTGAAAACTTTACTAACTCATATAGTTGAAAACTTAAGTTATTGGCTGCAGCATAAT
This sequence comes from Pinus tabuliformis, assembly GCA_031772625.1. Taxonomy (NCBI): domain Eukaryota; kingdom Viridiplantae; phylum Streptophyta; class Pinopsida; order Pinales; family Pinaceae; genus Pinus; species Pinus tabuliformis. The sequence goes on along the minus strand of CM062818.1, from coordinate 343,133,201 downwards.
TTTTTCCCCTTGTTTTGTATTTTCTTTATGTTGTACTAGAATTCAAGACTTAAATTTGGGAGAGTTGTTTCTCACACAGTTTTTTGCAGTTTGTGTTTTTTTTCCTTTTGGTAGAATGCAATGTAAAAATGAAACTGTAAAAAAATATACATATCACAGAGTATAAATATAATTATATAAGATAATCTCTCTAAAAATACTTTTTCATATATACGAATTTACCATATACGTTAAAAACATATACATTAAAAAATATACTTATTATAAATATATTTATAAAATGAAAAATATGTTTAAAATATCTTTTTTTACTTAGAAAAAATATTTATATTCCAAAATAAAGATATACATATTGTCTGTCCAAGACTCATACGAAACCCTAAACCACATGGTGATAGACTCTATAACTTCAACCAATATCAAAAAGCAGACCATTAGGCCAAAATTAAGACTTAAAGGAGAAATTTGAGCCTTTAGATTCCTAGCCATCAACAAATTTATATACAACAAAAGAGCCACCTGGCTACTCAAATTCCTCCTCGGAGAGCTTATCTACTAGTTGATTGAGCTCACGATAAATGTGGGTGAAGGATGACCATTCTAGCTCCTGAATGTGTAGCCAAATTTGAGACATCGAGATTGAAGCCACACATTCTACATAGAAAACTTGCATTAGCCTGGACAACAACTATTTGAGATTCCCATCTCTTGCAACATCTTCAAACTACATGCACTTTCCAAATAAATAACAACAAACAATGATGAGAACTCAACCTTTGAATTAGAACTAGGAGTGAGGGCATATCTGATATGAATTAATTGAAATGAATTTATATACAAAACAACACCAATCCCACACCTACTCCTCTTACATGATACTCCATGATTAGCTACTTCTTCGAGTAGCTCTTGAATTAATGCCATTTACCTTGGAAAAATATCCCTTAAGTATGATGTCAATAGGAATAAGGAATGCAAGAGTTACAACATGTATAAATTCTCAAGACAGTAAAGAAAGGTGAGCAATCAGTGAAATTTTTTGTAGTAGGGAAATTAAGTATTTTTTCATAGGATCAAATGAGTCTCTAATGAAAATCAATCAATGAGGTATATTGGGAAGCATTTGGGGCCCATCCCTATACATAGCTTGTGATAGGATTTAAAACTTATGTCAATATAAACAACAAAAATCTTGTCCCAAAAAAGTATGCTTCAGAAAAGCCCACCCCATCCCATCCCTTTTCCTCAACATTAAAAACACATATCTTTATGTCATCTAAGCCTGTGTATTTTTCTACGGCTCCACAGAGGTAACAACACATACATTAAAACACCTTTTATTTTACACATTATGGATGATGGAGAGCTCTTATGCCTCTGTTATGCAACACATATGTACTGGTTAAAAAATTTGCCATTGTAAGAAGAAGCACTTGACCCAGATGGTGTAGAAGTAAGAAATGTGTCCATCTGTTCATCCATAAAAATGTGTTGGTAATGAAATTCCATGTTGCATAATACTAACTTTTGAAAATATGAAACCTTTGTGAAGTTATTTCATGGTCAAACATCCATTTGAGAAAGATGGAACTACAAATCTAAGTTCAGTTCTACTAGACTTAAGATAAAAATTTCACCAAAAGGGAAAATACTTGAGGCCCATGATATTGTAGCCTTCCTTTACAGAGCAACTAACCAACAAGAGATATTTTACCGAAGTTTGGAAGATTGGAGTGGAAATAAATGAAACTGTGAAGAGAGAACATGTGGAATACAAGGTGACGAGATTGATGAGAGGAGAAGAAGGGAAGGAAATGAGGAAGTGAAATGATTCAAAATTCATGGTGGGTTTATCTGCCTATCTTGGTTTAAAAAGTCTAATCTGGATTTCTTCTAATCAAAGGATACAATATATGAAATCTCCCCAAATACAAAGGGAGACAATTCATGCAGAAACTAATAACAATGGTCACCATTATAATAGCTACACTAGGTTTGGAGAGTGGCATGGAGTGTGCATAATACCATTTGACAACACTACCTTCAATAGCATCGAGCAAAGCCCAACCAAAAGAACAACGATCACCATTATAATAGCTACACTAGGTTTGGATAGTCGCATGGAGTGTGCATAATACCATTTGACAACACTACCTTCAATTGCATCGAGAAAAGCCCAACCAAAAGAGAAAATCAAGTTCACAGAAGCACCAAACAAGGTTTTGAGACTTAAAAAATTACCTCTCAAGGTAAATAGTTGGCAAACATCCATGTGTTCTATGTTGGTGTTAGCAGACCTGACTTGTGATGACTTGACCCAAGTGTTGGTTACAAATGCATGGATGGTGAACCCATTTCCTCTACTATCAACCAGGTAATCCCATATTGCCAATGCCAAAAAGTAGAGAAACGATATGTTCTTAAGCAACCAGTGAGTGCCATGTTTAAGAATATTTGTATTACCTTTGGCACTATTAAAAAACCTGCCCCATATCTAACTTCCACTCCCTTGGCTTCGACGATTCCAAAAGATATCTAGTTTTCCTCAAAACCCAAAGCCATTAGGTAGAAACCTCAAAAAGTGGTAGTCATGGCTGAACAAATTCGCATTAGATTGAATAAATTAAGGAGTTGGTTGACCGTTACAGAGTCGATGGTGGAATCTAATGGCAAAAAATTATTCATTCATCTAACATTAGATCTAATGGTGTAGATCAGAATTGTTTTAAAAAAACACCTTAAAACATAGTATTCTATTCATAATGTTAAACATTAACACTCAAAATTGTTATATTTAAAAATGAAATTTTAGTTAATATTTACTTATAAAGTGTATTTCAATAGCCATTTTATGATTATTATAATATATTAAAAATTTCTCATAATATTTAGCCATATAAAAATATTAATAAGTAAACATTATTACCCATTAAAGTTTATGGCATAAGTATTCTTACAAGGAATGAAGATCCACCGACTACCAAACTCCAGACTAGGAGTTGAGCTGCGCATCGCTTATGCTAAAGGCATATCGCAATCTACATATAACTTAACATAACATCATGGTAATAATAATAGTTTATAATTAGATCGTGAGACCAGTATTGTACGGAAAGAGAGCAGTTTTTAAAGGGAGTGGATTTTAACAAAAATGGATGTACTATTAAAGAAGCAATAATAATTTGTTTTTAACTATGTATTTTCTATTTTTAGAATAAGCATAGATTTGAATGAGTCTTAAATTTTTCTTATGGTTTTCAAATTTATGTATTGCATGGTATTAATATTTTTTTTGGAATTTGAAAGTATATAATTTTTTCGATATAATAAAATTAATTGAATTATCAAAATTTAAAAATTGAGTATTGAAACAATTTCTTTCAGAAGTGAGATTCAAACAATTTTGTCAAATAATTTAGTAAATATATCAAAATTTTAAATTAATTTAACTATATAAAAAAAAAAAAAAAAATTTCCAAAAACACCCAATCATTTCAAATAATTCAAAACAAAAAGCACGCCCAACATTATTAGAAATCACCTTTTTAATTAATCTTTTCTAGCTTTACAACTGCAATATTGATGGTTATAAATTTATTGATGGGAAAATAAAAATTATAATATTCTTAAATCTTTCCTATGGTTTTGATCACTAAAACAAAAAAATCATTACAAATTAAACCAAATCAAATTTTAAAGATTTGTAAATAATTTAGCAAACCAAAGCAAAGTAAGAAAAGAAAAAAACAAATGAAACCAAAAAATGCTAACAAAACTAGAAAAAAAAAATATGATATTATAGAATGAATTAAAAACCAGTGAGTGCATGATATTATAGAACTAATTAAAAACCAGTAAGTGCTTTGTTTTAAGAACATTTGTATTAGTAAAGAACATGCCCCATATCTGACTTCCACTCCTTTGGCTTATGTAGTTTTCCTGGACACCCAAAACCATTAAGTAGAAACCCCAAAACTGATCTCTTTGTGAACCAGAAAACTGCATATGTTTCATAGTTTATCGATAGATTTACAGTCTTTGCAGTGTTCTGAAACAGGAGTGTGAATAGACTTTAATTAGCAGGGAGGCAGATCAGGAGGCGGAGGAAGTAGAGACTGGCCCGGACCAGTTTCATTTTCTACCAGAAAAGCCATTGACAAACCCCAAGTCGTGTGTATTTCCAAATGACAATGCATGTACCATATACCTGCCACAAAACAAAACAAAACAGGGTTATTAGTAATAACAGATATTCACAACTACAAACTAGAGTTTAGAGTTTCTGGTATATTTACAAAGATTTTTTTGTAAGAATAGTTTTGAATTTTAAAATATTTCGAGAAATATTTTTGAATTTGACCAGAAGAATTACTTATTTACCACTCTGCATAAATTTCAAAATATTCCCAAAATCTGTTATATTATAATAGTGAACGGAAAAAATCCAGAGATACCTGGATTATCAGCTTTAAAGCGCAAGGCAGCCCATCCTGATGTTGGGACCGCTACTGTGTTCCGTAGAGGAGGATCTACCAAATTAAAAGAAGCGGGCTCTGTATTTGGATCGTAATTTCCAAATCCTTGCCCCACAACGTAGACGTTGAATCCGTGTATATGAACTGGATGATTCTCAAAGCCCATGATGCTTGTGCCTTGCAGAATCAGCTCTACATTTGCGTTGTAAGGAATCACTGCAACTCGAGTGCTGAAATTGGGATTCATATTCTGCGCTGCCGAGACGGGCGCTGTGTAATTGTATTCATGGGGCGGTCTGCTTGGAAAATCTTTAGAGAAAACTCCACTGATATTGTAGTATGCCGCCTGGAGCAGAGCTGTCTTTGGATGAACGAAGGACTGGTTATTGATGGATGCAGAAAATCTGCCTCCAAAGTACCCTTTACAAATACTATCAGCGGGACAGTCCTGGAGATTCAGACTAACTGCAAAAAACAGATGATGGTCGATTTTTTTGGGGACATTTGAGGGATACTCTCGGGAGTTAAGACTTCGCAAGGCTGTGGAAAATTTGGTTGCATAGTATGTATCTCTCATGGCGGGAAGATCTGGCAAGATAATTGGGAGCTGCAAGGATTGTGCAGGCAGCTTGTATTCCAAGATTGCTGTAGCTGTGGTCTCGTCGAAGGGTACGCTTGCAGTTACGTAAGGTTTGGCAGCCATCATATACCTTCCCACGGTCTGATCGGTTTTCATGAGAACGCTCATGGTCTGGCCTGGACCTATCATTATGCAGTCGGTAGTGTAAGATTTTGTATAACCAGCATCGGCTTCCACGACTGTGAAATTGTGTTTTGCGATGGCGAAGAATAACTCATCGTTTAACGCTGCATTGATCAGACGGAGAAGGTAAGTTTTTCCACCATCCACGCGTTGAACGAATGTATCTGCGCGTTTACAAGTCAACGTAACAATGGTCAGGCCCACGGAGAAACATTACTCTTATCTCAGTGTTTTATTCCAACAGGTGGCATATCATTTTTTTTTCAAAATATGGATATAGTTTGTTATTTTTCCAAGAGAATCTCTAATCTAATTTGTTATTTAAAAATTAAATTTAAATGGAAAGTAAAAGTTTATTATAAATTTGAAAAGAAGTTAGGTTAATAATTCTTGTTTAAAGTTTAAGATAAAAGTATTTTTGTTTTATTTCTTAGGTTAGGTGAGTTGAGATGATTGGTAGAATTAATATGTGTTTTGAGTGGTAATGATTACGAGTATTTAAGAAGTCAAAATCACTATGGGATTGTATGAGGTTTAGGTTACACTAGTTCTTAGCATAGCTAGATTAACTAATGACTTTCAAGTCATGTTTTAACAAAACACTTTATTTCCATCTATTTTATGCTATAGACAAATTTAAAATAAAATATTTTATAAAATCTTTAAAAAATAAACAAACATCACCTCTTATATATGTAAATCAGCATATATTCATCTTAAGTAGGGATCTAACATGAGCCGAGAGGGATCAAATTTCTTCACATGCAAACTCTTTTAGAGTGCAAAATACAATGTGCTAGTTTTCATTGTTTAAATTGTAGTTTTGAATGCTAAATAGAGTATATATAGGACCAAATAAATATTTTGACCATAAAAAGTTAATTTTTTTTCTAACATAAATTTTCAAATAGTTTCTTTAAATCTCTCGTTGAAATATTTTTTAAAAATATAATATTTTCTCATTCACACATTTATTTTTATTTTAAAAAGATTTCTCAATTCAATTTAATATAATATATAAAAATTAAATTACCTATAAAAACTTATATATTTATTATAATAAAAAAAAATAATAATAATATCCCTTTGACTTCTAAGTCTATTAAGGCATACATACTCTACCCCACTCTCATTTTGGACCTATGATCTCTTAGGAAGAAACACATGCTCTTAACCATCAGACCCACTCAAACTGTATTACCTACTAACATTTATTTATTAAATATACATCTAAAAATAATATAAAATAAACAAACTCAACCTAATAAACAAAAAAATAATATAAAATAAACAAACTCAACGTAATAAACAACACTAAAGTGAAAAACTCAACATAATATGAATTCATGAGTATGTTATGAATTAACTCAACATAATAAACAACACTAAAGTGAAAAACTCAACATAATATGAATTCATTAGTATGTTATTTACGAACGTGAAATCCTAAATAAATTTGTGAAATAAATAAACATATTTATTATCATAATGATACAATTAACATTTATCTAAACTAAATCTATTTTATTTATATATAACATAATATTAATATGAATTCATTAGTATGTTATTTACGAACGTGAAATCCTAAATAAATTTGCGAAATAAATAAACATATTTATTATCAGAATGATATAATTAACATTTATCTAAATTAAATCTATTTTATTTATTTAAATATATATATTTATTGATATTAAATTTATTTTTTAAATATATATAAAAGTTAGAAAATAAAATATTTATATTTATAATATAAAAATATAATCATCAAAACATTATTAATATATTTTTAAAATTAAAAAAATTAATTTAATCTAATTAATATTTAATTATTAAATTTAAATGTTAAAAAATATGCAATAAAATTTTAGTTTTAAATTTTTAAATAATAAAATAAAAAGGTGGCTTATAAGCTATAGAATAGATGGTGATGGGTTGGGTGTACTATTCAAAATTTCTTGGGTTAAAATCCAGTAATGTTAAGGGCTAGTGTGGTCCCTAATGATTTTGACAGCTATGAACTCAAACCATTTGACAAACAAAAAAACAAAACAAAAAAGTGGAGTATTTATTTGATGGCTTACTGGTTAAGCATGATGTAATCAAACTAGAGCACTTGACAAACAAACAAAAAAATAAAGCAAAAAAGTGGAGTATATTTTAATAGAAAATCTTTTTTGTCTATTTGTTATAAGTGATTAATTTTTCTATAAATAAATTTGTCTCATATAAAATATTGTTATGAAGTTTTTTCTAATTATAAGATATTGTTAAGGTTGATTATGATGTTGATATTAGGACATTTACATGTTTCTACATAATATACAATCCTATGCTTTGATTTATATGCAATTGATTCTAGACAATATGACTATGTATTGGTTCATATATTGAATATGAGTGTTTTTTTTATTTCTGGAGAAAAAAAAATAAAAAAAAAATTATTAAAAAAGTAGCACAAATTTTATTTTATAGCTAACTCCTACCCTCAACCCTTATCCATCCAACACCTTCACAAAAATCAATTGATATACACCTCATAAATATTATAAATTATATATTAATTTTTTACACAATCCCTTAATTTATTGAAGCACTTAAACTTAATAAAATTAAAACATTTAAAAAATAACCTGAATTAATTTGTAATGCTGGAAGATCATAGTTGTTTTTATATTATTTTTAGGTAGCTAAGACCATAAATATTATGAAATCTAAGAAATTTTAGATAAAAATTATATCGGAAGCTTTTCCAATGTGATTCATAGTCTATCTAACCATGAACCACACTGGTTAGAAAAACCTAAAAAAACAAAAAAAACCTTTAATATGTGATTTAAAAAAAAAAAATTACTTTTCCTAATATAAATTATAAAAACTTAAATTCAATTATCCTAATTATACTTTAATTATTAACTTATATATAAAAAAAATTATGTCTGTAAAATACTATCACAAAAAATTGTTCACAACTCTATCAAGTTATAACATCCTTTCCAATAATTAAATTCCTAGAAAATAACTGTTATCCTCAGACCCTTCCCATAGAATTTAAAACAAAAATCATATTCATATTTTGATTAATCGTTTCAACGACATCGTTGTGATTAATTTGTCTCTGCGGATCAGGTATCCAATACGATTATATTAAAAAGAAGCGATGTAAATACCTTTATCAGAGCATGGATAGAGCAGGCCTGGTTGTCCGTTAATGGTATATGCATCAGACACGTTGGGACCTCCGCCGAATCTCATGGTTTCTGCTTCCACAGCCTCTGGATCACCGCTCCACCATTCACCTATATACCACGCTAAACATTCTCAATATAACTCCAAACACTGAAACATATATTTTGCAACTGTTCTCTCTCTACCAGATCGAAACAACAATTTTCAAAATTTGATATTACCGAATAGAATAGATACTTCAAAATCCGGCTTCGGGAATGGATATGGAACGCCTTGCTTAGGATAGATAATAAATGCTCCATGGACTGATGCTCGTTGCCATGAGATGTGAGCATGCCAAAGCAGAGTACCCCTCTGTTCACTGATCTTGAATCTGTAGGTATAGGATTGCCCTTCCTGTATTGGACACTGAGTAATATAAGCTGGACCATCAGCCCATCCTGTCCGAAATTGACGAACACCATGCCTGCAGAGACATATTAACTAATTAATGCAATAATACTACTGAAACTACCATTCATAGCAATAAATTTCATATCGAAACTACTGAGTCCCACAGTACAAAATTAGTGTCAGAACCATACCAGTGAATTGTGGTATTGTGCTTTACATGATTAGTGACCTTCACGATCACATTATCGCCCTCATTTACTGCAATCGTAGGCCCAGGAAACTGTCCATTCACTGTTAGAAGAGGCTTGGACTGGCACAGCCGGGTTGTATTCTGATACTGCACCTGTAAAATTTAGTAGAATCAAAACAATAATATGAGTATTTCTATTAAACTTATGATAATTCTAGTTGGTATCTAGTTATATCAGCCAGCCTGTGTGGAAAAACAAAAATTCTCACTTACAAAAACAAGTACGAAAATCAGTGTCTTACATGGAATTCGAAAAATTTTGCGTTGCGACTTGGAGCGGCGCATTGCGCATATCTGATCACCACGAGCAACGACAAAATGAAGGCGGCGCAAGCACAAAGAAACGACGTTCTATTAACAAAGCCAGCCATGACATATCATATCATGGGGTGGAATTTCTCACTTCTTTTGTTTATTATTTACTCTACTGCGACTGAGAACTGAACCCTGAACAAGGCGCATCCAACAATGGTGGCAGACTTACAAGTTACAACCTTCATTCCAACTCCAAGCATATATAGTATTTGCTGAGGATATGACAAGCAGCAAGATCGTACAAAAAGGTTGGTGAACTCATTCCTGTCCCGACGTTCTCTGGATTCAAAATGGCTAATTGTCGTTGTCATATGATGTCATTCCTGATTTTTTTTTTCTCTCTGAAAATAACTTTCGTTGAAATGCATTATTGATAAATTTTGCATTAATCAGGATACATACATTTCATTCTGATCATCTGCTTCTGGGTTGTTCTGAAGAAAAATCCACATTGCATTACAGCAGAATTCGATTTTTTGTTGTTGTTGTGTTTGTCTTAAATACTTCAGAATCCATTAACTTCTGAATATGATTGAGAAAGTGCAGCTCTCACTACCACTTCTGGTTAGAGTTTGGATTCGAATCAACTTTGTTTGAAGTTGTTTCTATCACGCCTCACCTCATCAACACCAACCACCAGGTTTTCAGCACTGTCCAAACGTCATGACAACACGTTTGTAGAACCCACCAAGACAACGTTTGAAGTTATTTGGTTGTTTGCATGGACCTGAGCATCTTGGACTTCTTTGGAGCACGCCTTCGTGGGTGAGTCTCCTTCCACAAATGTGCTCGAAAAAAGCTATCCCAATGTCGGTCAGGCCAATCTCGCTGTCTTCATTAATTTTCCATCCACTTTGGCTTTTCTTCATAATGTTTATCACTTATTTTCAATACTTCCATAGGGTCTTGTCATTTTTTTAAATGATAATGTACTCCATAAAAACTCTTACCATACAATTATAATTTTAAATAGGTATATTTTTCCCAAAAAAAAATACATAAATTTATTCACAAAACATTTGTATGACCATACCATTATAATTATACATAAATTTATTCATAAAACATTTATATCATCTTATTTAAATTTTAAAAGTATATTTTATTTAAATTTTTTTAAATTTAATTATTTTAAGTATTTAGCATTACATCAAATGAAAATCTTAATTAAATTTTTTCTACTATTAGTATGTTAAAAGAGAAACCAAACCAGTAATATAAGTTCACAATTTTGAGATAGTTAATACTTTTTTTAACTAGAGCATCTTGTACGTAGAAACTTATAAAAATTAGTTGGTTGTGTGAAACCTTAACATACATAAACATGAAAAGATAAAAAAGACTACTAATTTTATAACCAAAAACTTGTGAGTCATAATAACTATTGGGCAGAATCTACGGGCATAGTGTTGGCTAGTCACTACCGTCCTAGTTGATCCCTTGGATAAAAGATGAGAAAGAGATGCTAGTTGATCTCGTGCCTAGCACACCCAGCTTAGCTTAATGTCTATAATGTCAATTTTTTCATCCAACTCTATTGTTCACTCCTCCTATCCCTCAACTTAGCTTAATGTCTATAGTGTCAATTTTTCCTGAATTCTCTCTACCTCATAGAATTTTATTATTCAGTTTTCCTATTCTTCCTTATACAACTTGCAACATTGCAACATTAAAATGACAAGTAACCTTGTGAGCAATTGTCCATTTTAATATAAAGTTCCATTATATCAAAACCAGAAACTCACCCTTATTGAGAGACTATTTAAATAATTATATGTAATTGATATATAAGAATATAAACGGAAGCACTTTTATATACCTAATGAATTAATTAATTTAAAATAAATTAATTAATTAATTAAAAAAAAAAAAAAAACTATTTTTTTTAAACACTACAAAATATTTTAAATCTCAAAATGTATTTTTAGATGATATTAAATTTAAATTTGATTAATTATTTAATTTTTTAAAAGTATAATTAATCTAAATTTTATTTTCCAATTAAAATAATAATAAAACTATCCCTTATTTAAATTTAATTGAATTTGATTTATATTTAGTTATTAAATTTATTATTAGTTAAATATTAATTTTTTAATAATTTTTATTTTAACTATAAATATTAATATTTTTTAACAATTAAGTATAAAACTTTTAAATTAATTAATTAATTAATTACTTATATAAAATATAATATAATTTCACAAAATAAATTTAAATAAATCTAATAATTAATTTTAAAAATAATAAATTTTAAAATATGATTAACAATTTTGTAATACCATAGGATTTAATGAGTGTAAACAAGGACTTTACATCAATATTATGTGTTGGTAAATTATTTTTGGATATGGTTTATAAATTATAGAATTTAATTCGCGAATTGAACTTGTGGTTTACAAACTGAGGGATCTAGGAGAATTGACCTACTTGTGGTTTACAAAGTGAGGGATCTAGGAGAATTGACCTTCTGATCGGATATGGTTACAGAGCTTAACTCTAAGAGGGGGTCTAGGAGAATTTACCTTATGACCCCTGAGAGGGGGGTCTAGGATAATTGACCTTGTGACTGGATATGGAGAATTGACCTTGTGACCAGATGTGGTTACAGAGCTTAACCCTGAGAGCGGGGTCTAGGAGAATTGACCTTGTGACCCCTGAGAGGGGGTCTGGGATAATTGACCTTGTGACTGGATATGACCTTGTGACCCCTGAGAGGGGGGTCTAGGATAATTGACCTTGTGACCAGATATGGTTTACAAACTATAGAGCTTAACCCTAAGAAGGGGGTTTAGGAGAATTGACCTTGTGATAGGATATGGTTTACAAAATACACCTTGTGACCGGATATGGTTTACAAACTACAGAGCTTAACCTTGAGAGGGTTTACAAACTACACCTTGTGACTGGAACTATAGAGTTTAACTCTAAGAGGGGGGTCTAAGAGAATTGATCTTTTGACTCTTGCCCCAAGAGCTTCTAGGAGAATTGACCTTGTGACCTCGCAATAACGAATTGCTTTTAATGACAGGAACTTGACCAATTGAACTAAACCTTAAGGCTAGTATGTGGTGGTATTAACACTAGTTATATATTATTAGTATAGATTTATGTTAATTTTAGATCTATTAAGCATTTAGATAGATCAAATATCTTAGATTCTAAACCTTTTTAAAAATGTAAAATTTGGAAAAAAAAATACGCTTCTAAAGATATTATTCCTTTTAAAACTTTATAAAAAGAATTACACATCTTTTTCATTTTGAACAACACACTAATAAAATGTTTTAACCATGAAAATTTTTATCCATGAGATAGAATATATATATATATATATATAGATAGAAATATTTTCTTTTTTATCTATATTGAAGGGTTTTTTTCTATTAATATTTTTATAGTGGAAGAAATCAAATCCACATTTAAAAATTACACATTTTCCTTACAATGGAGTACAAAAATATAAGATTTTTTTAATTACTTTATCTTTCTTCATATAAAATTGATATAAAATCGTGTTATTTAATATATATATTTTTAATTACTCTATATATATATATATATATATATATATATATATATATATAAAATTTGGTTACTTAATATCAACACACACGCTCCCATACACACACATATATTACCACATGTCAATTACACATCTCTTTCATATTGGAATATAATATTAATAATATTAACTTTAGATGTATGTGTGAATTACATATTTTTAAATGCCCTCTCTATATATAGAGTTATGTAAACTTACGGTGAAAATTGAAATATTTTATTTGCTTGTGATTGAAATATTTTTTTTGTTATTTCTCTATTTTATCAAATTTGTTAATATAAGGTCCAAGTGGTGGCACCTCAATTGGTTAATTCAAAGTTTGTGAAATTGTGAAAACAAGGAAACTGGGGTTCAAATCCCCCTTGAAGTGACATGGTTTACTAGTAGTTATGTGTCATGCAGGATGTTAGGTTCCTCTGGGATTCAAAAACAATAACCAATAAGATCTAATTATGGGCATTTTCAACATGAACACAACAAACTTACAAATATTTATTTTGTAAATAAATTAATTTATATTTTTTATATATTTTAAATAAATAGTTTTGAAAAAGAGTTATGAGTGGATGAGAGAACAATATTAAATAGTGTAAGTTTCTTCCACATTTTTGTGGATACCACCATATTTCATCTAGGGAAAGTCCCGAAAGGTGGCGAAACGATGTTGTGGTCACTTACTATAAATCCATCAGCATTGGGAAAAAAATTGGAGCTTTGGTTTCTGTTGGTCTAGGGAAATGAAAGGGGAGAGGAAATTCCCTTCCTTTTCATCATAGATGTTCATAGAGACGATGGAAGAGGTTCCTTCTGGTGATTAGCGAGAGATTTATCTAGACATAACTATGAAGATCAACAGTGGTCAAGGAAAGCAACTACATTGAGGGTTATTTTATTGTTCATGAGAAAAGAGGCTTCTCTAGGGGATATGAACCCTCAATTCATCATATAGATTGTTGAGGTTAAGGTCACACTTATACTTCCAGGTTATGGCTTTGTCTATGTTCTAGCTTGGATGATCTTGTTCAGCATTGAGTATATCAAATATGCAAGTGTATCGGTTGCTCGTAAAGTGTTCAAGGAATTGCTTGAACAAGATAAGTGGGGAAACGTAGTTAGTGTTCAAGATATGTTTGAAAAAATGTCTCTACAAGATGAGGAGTATAGACCTATGTTTTTCCCTCACTTTTTGCACCCAAAGGTGCTCCTTGGGCACCATGTCCCTAAAAAAGAATTAGAAAAGCAAGGAACAATAGTTTCAAATCCATCGCATTTTACAATATTTGTAAAATCTCTTTCTCGAAGGACTCTTTGTATCAAGATATCAACAGCTAACATGGTAAAGATGCTCACTGCCAAAATCTAGTAATGTACAAGAATTCATGATGCTCTTTTGATGCTTACATACAAAGGTAGGATACTCAAGGAGGAGTTCCTTCTCAGTAATTGGCATCAACATGACGATTCAATCTCCATTGTTGCGGGGATAAAGGGGGGGCGGGGGTGGCGGGGGTGCTTGGGCAGTTGGGGTGGCAGGGGAGGGGGTCTCCTTCTACTTCTAAGACTATGTCTTTTAAAGATGCCCTGAAGCTTGGATCTAGCTCTTCAACTTTTAAGGATCTCTCAGGCCTTGATTTCGTGGTTGATCATTCTGTGGACACTTGAATCATTCTTCACAGTGGAAAACGTTGATACCAAAGTAAAGGAAATTGAATATCTAGGGAAAAAAATTGTTAGACCAAGAGGTAACTCCTCAAAACAAATCATGATATTCATTCAGGTTGGTCATTATAATATACATGAGGGAGAGACTGTTCATTTCATCTCCCAGTGACTCTTCATCTTTTCTATTATTTATTTACATTAATTTCAATTTTTCACCCAATCCCTATGATTAGGTGTCAACATTCCCCCCCTTAATCTGAAGGGATGTTGGTGAGTCCAAGCATCGTTCTGAATTTCAAGTTTTTCTCTTCTAAGTGCTTTGGTGAAGATGTCTGCAATTTTCTTATTAGTGGAACAATGGCGGAGATGGATTGTTTTTGCCTCAACATGATGTCGAATCAGATGATATTTAGTATTGATGTGCTTCGTTCGATCATGGAACTTTGGGTTCTTGGCCAACTTTATTTCCATCGTAGGTATTGTCAATCATGTACTTGTTTTACCTGCAAATCTTCAAGAATTTTCCTGATCCACACAATTTATTTTTTTGCCTCAGCTGCTACCACATATTTTACCTCTGTTGTGGAATCTGCTAGAACTGATTGTTTGCGCGATCTCCAGGAGACAACTCCTAATCCAAGACTCATAACATAACCTAAAGTAGATACCCCAGTTTCTTTGTCTCCATCGAAGTCTGAATCAGAGTATCTAATCAAGTTGAAGTCGCCCACCTGTGTATACTTGATTCCAAAGTCTTGAGTTCCCTTCAAGTACTTTAGAACTCTTTTTGCAGCAGACCAATGTCCTTCACAAGGCTTTTGCATAAACCTGGAGAGGATTCCAACATCAAATGAAATGTTTGGTCTGGTAGTAGTTAGGTAGTTGATACTTCCTACAAACTGTCTATACTTTGTTGCATCCTCAAATTCTTGCCCTTTAATGGATGTGAGCTTTAAGTTTTGTTCCATTGGAGTATTCAGAGGATTGCATTCAATCATGCCAAACTTGTTCAACAGATCTCCAATGTACTTCTTTTGAGAAAGGAATATGGACTTCAGATGTTGAGTTACTTCAAAACCAAGATAGTAATGAACATAGCCAAAATCAGTCATTTCAAAACCTTTCCTCAATTCCTTCTTTATGGATGCAATGTAGATTTCATTGTTCCCTGTCATCAAAATATCAGATTCTACATATACCACAAGATATACAATTGTTTTTCCAACCTTCTTGACAAAAAAAGTTGCATCATCAAGATCATAAAGTTTGAAATTTAGTTTCAGAAGATGCTCAGTTAGTTTTTCATACCAGGTTCACGGTGCTTGCTTGAGGCCATACAATGATTTCACAAGTTTGCATACTTTATGTTCATGTCCTTTCACAGCAAATCCTTCAGGGTGGGACATAAAAACATTCTCTTTTAGATATTCATTCAAGAAAGTAGTTTTTACATCCATTTGATGGACTTTCCAACCGTTCTGAGCTACTAGGGCAAAAAGTGTCTGGATGGTAGCCCATTTTGCTATGGGGGCAAAAATCTCCTCATAATCGACCCCTTCCTTCTATCCAAAACCTTTTGCCACAAGCCTGGCTTTGTGCTTATCAAGTGAGCCACTAGCTTTATACTTGTTCTTGTAGACCCACTTGCAGCCAATTGGTTTGGTTCCCAATGGAGGATCAACCAGATTCCAAGTGCCATTCTTTATTAGGGCATCATACTCCTTTTGCATTGCTTCTTTCCATTCATTATGACAAGTAACTTCTTTGAATGAAGTTGGTTCAAAATATGTAGACAACTTCAATTCACAATCATAAGAAACATCCATATCAACAGGTGAATTAGAGTCATCTACATCACCTCCATTTTGCTGGTTTTAATTTCTAGTTCTTGTCTTTCCAACCTCATCAGGATGAACACTTTCAAGTGTCTTTGTTAGCCACTTTGGGGGACCATTCTTAGATGGTCCAGGCTGCTCCATTGATTGAGTTGGGACTGAATCAATATTGAGTCTCCCAATTCTATCAATTACATCACTTAAAGCATCATGCGGGGGGGAGAGTGCTTCAGAAGAAGATTCACAAATTGATCTAGTATAAGAATCCCCCCTTCAAGATGTGGAATCTGATTATCAAATTCTTGAAATGACTTTGCATTTGTGAATCTATCCAAGCGATCAAGTTGCCGCTCAACAACATTGTCAATTTTAGATGATTCAAGAAATATTACATCACTAGATACAACAAAATTTTTATTGACTTCATCATAGAGATGGTATGCTTTGGAGGTGCTTGAATACCCTAGGAAGATACACTTACGACTTCTTGCACCAAGTTTGTTTCTATGTACCTTTGGTATCAAGGCATAACATGTGGAACCAAAGACCCTGAGATGCTTTACTGAACGAATGTGCCCATACCACATTTCATAAGGAGTCTTGTTTCTAATAGCATTAGATGGACATTTATTCTTTACATATACAACACATAGAACTGCATCAGCCCAAAACATCAATTTTACATTTTTGAAAAACATCATGGAGCGCACCATATTTAAGATTGTCGTATTCATTCTTTTAGCTACTCCATTCTGTTAGGGATTATAAGGCACAGTTGTTTGATGTTTGATCCGATATTGGTGAAGATAGTTTTCAAATTAATTTGAAGTGTATTCTTTTCCATTATCAGTGCGAATAGAGCCAATATGAGATTGTGCACCATTTTCAATCCATGTATGAAAGTTCTTGAATGTTTGAAAAGCATCAAATTTGTTCTTCAATAAATAAACCCAAAACATTCTGGTGTAGTCATCAATAAATTTCATCATATATTTATATCCATTTGTGGAAGGAACAAGCATTGGACCACATAAATCTGAATGAATAAGTTCAAGTTTTCTATGTGATGTGGAGTGTGAATCATGAAAGGACTATTTGCTATGCTTTCCTAAAATGCAAGCATCACATTGCTTAAGCTTCCTAGGAATTGTAGGCAAACCAGTAACACCATTTTTCTTCAACAAGCGGAGGCTGTCATAGTTTAAATGTCCAAATCTAGCATGCCATAATAAACTTGATGGAAGTGTGCCTTCTTCATAATGAGAATTGTATGAGAAATGTTGTGCACGAGCAGAGGTACCCTGCAGCGTGAGAAGCCTTTCTTCTTCTATCCCTGTCATGACAAGTGAGTGGTCAGATGATTTTCTCACCTCAAGCTTGCCATCAAACATATGAATGGAGTGACCTTGCTGGCGGATGTGGACCAAGGACAACAAGTTTCTCCTCAGCTGTGGGAGATATAGAACATGATGCAGAAGAAAGTCTGGAAGACCAGGCAATTTAAACCTGATTGTGCCAAGCCCTAATGGCTTGAGTTTTGATTGGTCTGCAAAGTATATTGCTCCATCAACATTGTCAGTAAATTCTTCAAAAAAATCTTTTCTATGATTCATGTGGCAAGTTGCTCATGAATCAAGCAACCAATCATTTTTCGAAGAAGCAAGTGAAGCATTAAATAAGTCTTCATTTGTTCCAATATTACATTGTGCCACAACATAATGAATGGATTCAGGTGCTTTACCTTTGTCTGTGTCATTAGTTTTACCTTTGGGTTGGTTTCTTTGCTACTCAATTTTGTCCCAAGGTAACTTGCATGTGGAGGCATCATGTGATCCATTTCTTTTGCAGTGTATTCAGTGCAAATCTGACTTTTCTCCTTGAGATTGTCTTCCCCCCCGCCTCTGAAATATCTTCCTCTTCCCCTTCGACCACCTCTTCCTTTGGAAGAATCTTGGGCAAGATTCTTTTCTTTATGAGCAAGGCACACAACCTCTTTAGAAGATTCAGGGGCTGTCTTCTTTCCAAAAGCTTTCTCTCTTCATCAAAGTTTTTCACAAGAGAGTCAAAGGTAATATCTTTGAGATTTCCATTTACTTGCAATGACTCAAGATAATTGGAGTAAGTAGGATAAATTTCCTTGAGAAAAGCGATCAGAGGAATATCCAATTCAACCTTAGTGGCTTTGATATCATGCATTATAGATTTTACTTCAGATGCAATAGCAAGAGGATCATTATTTTGTGATTCAAGGGTGAAGAGTTTAATCATGAGTTGAACAACTTCAAGTGTAGATTGTGAGTTATAGAGTTCCTTCAGGTTTTGTAAGGCTTCGAAAGCATTTGAAAATGGATAAATATGATGACTCACCTATTCACTTACTAATGTTGCAATCAATGCATAAGCCTTGCTGTCCTTATTTTCCCAAATGGCAAACTCCTTGTCTGAGGTAGGTTGTTCTGGCTCTTTGTCTCTGTCTCCAACACACACTCCTTTCCACAACTCATTGAAAATGAGGGTGTGTTTTATCTTCCGGGGCCACTCAGGATAGTTATCCTTGCTAGTGAGAACTACTCCCATAATAGATATGATTGAATGCATTGTAAAATCTATGTACTGTGGAGAAAAAAAAATACTTCTGCTGCAAAATTTTACTCCTAAAATAATCTGATTCTGACATATGGAGACAGAGGTATCACTGTACAAAATGTAATACCATACACCACTGAATATCATTCAGCATAATATCATTCACCACTCACCAAATCTAATATTCAATGCCATACACATACAATGCAACAACTTACAGTCACTAAAAATAATCATACCATTTTCACAAGAGAGGAGGCTCTCACGCATAGGCCACGAGCGTATTAATTGGAGCACTCATGCATAGGCCATGAGTGTATCAACTGGAGCACTCACGCATAGGCCATGAGCATATCAACTGGAGCACTCACGCATAATAATGACCAACATATATCCCACGATATGGAGCAACGATATATCCCACGATATGGACGAAGCCCAAGTTATGGGAGGAGCGGTCGTAGTTCTATCCTACTTACCACGATCCCACGCAACGCTCACCTTACGGAGGCCATTCTCCTCATCGTGATTGGGCTGGTCCTTGAGCTAAAAATGGGAGCCCACATTACAGAGATCGTCTAAGGCAGAGGCAGGAGCAGTTGCGGCGGGAGTCTCGGTGACTCTTCATCTTTCAACCATGGCAGAACAGACTGAGAGAGCTTTTCTAAAGCAACCAAAAGTCTTTCTCAGTTCTAAGACGTCTGGAAGGGGAAACGACCTGGAAAAGGTGGCAACAAGTTTTGGAAGAATGTTGGTCTTGGCTTCAAGGGACCTACATCGACAAGAAGTGTCCATTCACTGGTACTGTTTCAATAAGAGGTCGTATATTAGCTGGAACATGTTACAGTGTGGAAGAAGCAGCGCGTAGCAAATGAAACCATTTCAAAATTAGGGAGTCGACTATGTATGAGGAGCGCCAAGCTAGGAGTCGACTGTATTCTTGGATGGGAGGTAGCGTGAGAGCTTCCAGGCTAGCCAAAATAAGCATAATAATAGTGAGAGAGATGTCAGTCTGCATAGACAGAATAGGCAGAATAGGGAGTTACAAAGCAAAGGGAAGCCAAAAATGGCGCTGGCTCTGATACCATGTCAGACGAGGAGGTAACTCCTCAAAACAAATCATGATATTCATTCAGGTTGGTCATTATTATATACATGAGGGAGAGATTGTTCATTTCATCTCCCGGTGACTCTTCATCTTTTCTATTATTTATTTACATTAATTTCAGTTGTTCACCCAATCCCTATGATTAGGTGTCAACAAAAATCATATGTCATTTCTACATATTTTGGCCTTCGTCATCTGCCCTCAGGGAATGGGTCTATGAGAATTGGACTCAGAATTTGGAGTTGATATTTTGTTCAAAGAGATTTTTTATGGTGGTCTTTAAATGTCTCAAGGACAAGCAGAAAATCATTAACCAAGGACACTGGTTTTGGGGACGAGTTGGTCTGTCAATGAAGTCATGGTTCCTAGGCTTCAATCCTCTTACACTATCGGCAATGACTACTCCAGTATGGATAAGGTCGCCAAACTTTCCCAATCACTTTACCCATCCATATCTCTTAGAAAAAGTGGGTAATTTAATTGGATTTTCATAAAAAATCAACGAGGAAATGCTATCAGAAGGAATTTCCACCTATGTCTGCATATTTGATGAAGTGGATCTCAATGAAGGCCTTCCAGATAAAATAGCGCTCAAGTGGTTGGTCACCATCACAATGTTTGTCCCTTTCCGAAAGGGATTGCCTCCTCACAGGAGTCTAAGAATTCCATTGTGGTTGGAGGGATCCTAAGGAAGGAAAAAGATCCAAAGGTCCTGTTGATCAGAAGAGGGTCAATCCTCAACAAAAAAATGAATTTACAAAAAAATCAACTCCCCCAGTTTCCGTTTAAGCTCCAAGGGAACTATCTCATTCCACCGCAAGGGAGAACCCTCCAAGTAATGAGTAAGAAAGATTTTCAGCCATCTCTACCAAACTTATAGAATTATGCTATTGAATCATCATATACCTCCCTATGTAACCTGCAATATTCAAATGACAAATAACCTTGTGTGCAATTGCCCATTTAATATGAGTTTTCATTTTATCAAAACCAAAAACTCACTGGGAAAAATATAATGTATTACTTCATTAAAATATTAAAATGATTATATGTAATTAATATATATGTAAAACCAAAAACAAATATATATATATATATATATATATATATATATATAAATTAATTAATTTTTAAAAATAAAAATATTTTTTAAATAAAAATTTATTTTTAGATAATATTAAATTTAAATTTCATTAATAATTTAATTTTTTAAATACTTTTAAACTCATAATTAATCTTTAAATAATACAAATCCGAATTTTGTTTTCCAAATAAAACCATATAAAACTTTTGACTCTACTATCTAAATTTAATTGAATTTTATTTATATTTAGTTATTAAATAAATTATTAACATCTGTTTATTTAATATTTTGATTATAAATATTAAAATTTTTTAATAAATAAAACTATACCTTTTAACTAAATTTTATATTATCTATCTATATATTATACTTTTTCTTTTTAAATATAATTTCACAATAAATTTAAATAAATATAATAATTAATTTAAAAATAAAAATAAAAACATAAAATTAAATCACTACTTTCTATTAAAATATGACTTAAAATTTGTAACACCACAGAATTTAATGCGTGTAAACAAGGACTTTACATCCCAGAAAAATTAGATTTAAGATACTCTGCACAACTTCCCAAAAAACTTATCTTCTTGTATTATAAGCTGTACCATGTGGGGGTATTTTTTTGGATGTGGTAGTTGTAAAGGACAAATTAAGGGTTTAATATTACTGGTATATATATATATATATGCCATGGAAAATTGGTGAAGAGACTTTTCTTAAAAAACATTCTTGGTCTCCATTATATAAGTGGATATGGAAAAAGAGAGGGGTTATCTAAAATAAAAGATTTACAAACATGAATGTGAAGAGACTTTTACAAAAACAACATTCTTGGTCTCCACTATATAAGTGGATATGGAAAAAGAGAGGGTTATCTAAAATATAATATTTACTCTAGTAACAAAAGAAACATGAATATGCACTAATTTATATTAGTGTATTGCTATTTCATTATATTAAGCTAGAATTTGTGGCAAAATATAGAGAGAGTTAGATATTTACATAAGACAATATATAATCTTATTCAATGGAAGTAGAAGTTGTTGCTAGTTTAGAAAGTTTTGGGCTAAAGACGAGAAAAGGAGACCCTATCATTTAGCTATTGATTATGGAGTGCTCGGCAAGATATTAATATGGCCTTGTTGAGGTCTCAACCACCTTCCTTAATTTCTTTGAAATTATGGAGTCTTTCATGTAAATTCTGGTTAATATCACCCCTAGAATTTTTTAATTTGAATTATTTTGATTGATTTTCACTTTGCTTGATTTTTGTTTTTGACATCTTCATTATATTCATTTTGTTGTGAGCTTTCCAATGGTTCAAGTTTTGCTTCATTCTGACTTACGGTTAGAAACATATCTTTGGTCAAAGTTTGATTATTTTCACTGCCTAAACATTAAAATATGTAAATATGTATTTTTTAATGTTTTATTAATTGTATAAATTAACTTTGGTAGCAATGGCTTTCCTGTGCAGGGATTCGATTGTTGAATTGAGGCTTCTGTGATCCATATCAAGTTTATGAGAGATTTTTTGGCGTAAATCACAAGAAATTTCATTTGTCGACGCGTTTCAAACCAACCAGTGTGGTTCATCGTCAAGACAAGTTGAAGAATCAGATCTAGCTTAGCATCTTAAATAGTTAGATTAGAACATCCAACGACTATAATTCTTGACCAGATAACGGCTATATTGTCTAACGGCTAAATTTGACCGGGAAACAGTTAGAAGGACCGGATTAGGGGCAAAAACCTATATTTAAATAAATTAATTAATTAAAATAAAAGTAAAGGGACCATTTATAGTTATAAATATATATTAAACTAAATTAATTATAAAATAAATTAATATAAATTAATATTTAATTATAAAAGTTATTATAAATATTAGAGTAATTAATAGTTAGTTATAAAAGTTGTTAAATATATAAGTATTAGGGTAATATAGTTAGTTATATTCTTACTAAAATACAAGTTAAATGGAATATGTTAAAATAATAATAATAATAATTAATTTAATAGTTATTTATAAAAGTTATAAATATGAAAGTATAAGAGTAAAATAAATAAATAAATGATAATACTTAATTTAATAGTTATTTATGCCCACGGGGCTTTGGATTGACGGTGAATGGGTGCGCTATTAAGGGACTCCTTGTGATAGGTCATCGATTCAAATCCCCTGTGGGTACTTAGGTTAGTCTTAACTAGAAAAAAAAATAAAATTAATTAATTAATAGTTATTTATAAAAGTTATAAAATTGAAAGTATTAGAGTAACCTAAGGGTCATCAGAAAAAATAAAAATAAATAAATATATTTAAAATTAGTTAATAGCTTAATTAAGGGTAAAAATTAGAATCCTATCAAAGATTAATTTAAGATTAACTTTATTGTTAATTAAAATAAACTTAATAGCATAAATTAAGCGCTATTAAAATACCTCAAACAATAACAATCACACCTTAAAGGATAAAGGCCACAGGATACCTAGGAAGAGAGGGTTGGGACCCAGCAACTATTGATCTTCCAGCCATCCTCTCTATTGAGATTGATAGGCCTTTTTTAGATCTCAAGAGCTTCCCTGAATTTCCAGTGATGGAACTGCAAAAATTTAGCAATAACACTAGCCTCCTCAATGCAGACGTGATGATTGGTTTTCTCCACATGCTTTGCTAAAGCAGAAGACTTGGTTCTCCTATGCTTAAGGTCAGCTACGTGCTCATTAATCCTTTGATTAATGGAGTGACCTGTCTCACGAATATAGGGGGTCCCACAGGAACAAGGGATAATATAAACCCCTTTCATGTCCTTAGGGTTGATAGGATCCTTCATAGATCTGAGGGACTTTCGAATGGTGTTAAGGGGTCTAAAGGACGACAGGACATTATGTTTTCTAAGAATCCTTCTGCTTTAGCAGAGCATGTGGAGAAAACCAATCATCACGTCTGCATCAAGGAGGCTAGTGTTATTGCTAAAGTTTCGCAGTTCCATCACCAGAAATTCGGGGAAGCCCTTGAGATCGAAAAAAGGCCTATCAATCTCAATAGAGAGGATGGCTAGAAGATCAATAGTTGTTCGGTCCCAACCCTCTCTTACTAGGTATCCTATGGCCTTTATCCTTTAAGGTGTGGTTGTTATTGTTTGAGGTATTTTAATAGCGCTTAATTTATGCTATTAAGTTTATTTTAATTAACAATAAAATTAATCTTTGATTGGATTCTAATTTTTACCCTTAATTAAGCTATTAACTAATTTTAAATATTTTTTAATTTTTTTATGACCCTTAGGTTACTCTAATACTTTCATTTTTATAACTTTTATAAATAACTATTAAATTAAGTATTATCATTTATTTATTATTATTATTATTATTTACTCTTTTTTTTTTTTTTTTTCAGGGGGGGCGGGGCCCCGCTGAAGAAGCTATATATTGTCAAATACATTCTGTACATAGTACATACATCACTGGCCATGGCCCAAATACGCTGCAGCGCAGCTCCGCAGGACTCGATACTGGCCGGGGGGCGTGTAAACCGACCGCCCCGACCATTACATCATGCACTATAAATAACTATTAAATTAATTATTATTATTATTTTTTGTATTTTATTTTTAACATAGTCCATTTAACTCGTATTTTAGTAAGAATATAGCTAACTATATTACCCTAATACTTATATATTTAACAAATTTTATAACTAACTATTAATTACTCTAATATTTATAATAACTTCTATAATTAAATATTAATTTATTTTATAATTAATTTAGTTTATTATATATTTATAACTATAAATGGTCCCTTTACTTTTATTTTAATTAATTTATTTATTTAAATATAGGTTTTTGCCCCTAATCTAGTCATTCTAACCGTTTCCTGGTCAAATTTAGCCATTAGACAATATAGGCGTTATCTGGTCAAGAATTATAGCCGTTGGATGTTCTAATCTAACTATTTAAGATTTTAAGCTAGATCTGATTCTTTAACTTGTCCTGACGATGAACCAAACTAGTTGGTTCGAAACGCGTCGACAAATGAAATTTCTTGTGATTTACGCCAAAAATTTCTCATAAACTGTATAAATTAAATTAACTTAAATATGTAAATAAAACTTAATTAATTTAATTATTTTCTTAATTTAATTTATTTTAGTAATTAGATTAAGATTGATTTTTATTTAATTAATTTGTAAATATAAATATAAATTTTTAAATTATTTTTGTTCATGGCTAATTTAATTTTATATAAATGTAATTTATTTAACTATTTATTTTTTTTAAATATGAATTGTTATTATATATAAAATATACTATAAATTTTATAATACAAATATTAAAAAATATTATATATATATATAAATTTTAGAACCACCGCAATTGAGCACCATATGTATCTCAGGAATTTGATCTTGGGATTTTCTTATGGCGTTGTATCAAAAAATCATGAGATCAAATCCCGAGAGACATAGTATATAACACGAAATGGGCTTGGGCATATATAATATGTGGGGTATACAAGGTTGTTTTATTTGTTTGAATGATGGTGGGAAGGGGGACACACTCTCCACCCACATGGGTTTTCTTTCACATTCTTTTCTCCTTCTAAATTTTTGTTGGAAGGATGTAATTAGTGTTAGTATTTGTAATTTTATTTGAGTCATGATGTAATGTGTTTCTCAAAAAGAAAGAAACAGAAATTTTATTGTCTTATTAAAGCATGGGTTTCATGCTGTTGGGCAGCGGATCCCTCCATAGCGGGTTTTTGGGTTTATAGTCCAAATTTTGGTCAAATGTAATGTAATACCTCGCAAAATGCAGGTGTGGAGCACGAAATTCTAGGGTTGTCCAGCCTAAAATAATATAATCTAATGTATGGTATGTCGGCCTACCCATAGTCCGCGAACCATGGGATTGTATAAATAGAGTGAGGCTCTAAGTGTAAAGGGAGTTCGACCATGGGATTGTATAAATAGAACGAGGCTCTAAGTGTAAAGGGAGTTCTAAGCTTTGAGAAATATTATGGGTTTTGAATACTGAATTAGCTCTGAGTCTATAAGTCCGAGTCTTGGGTTGTAGGAATAGGAAGAGGCTCTGCAGCTATGTGCACAGAGGCCTGGTAGAGTCTGCAGTTGTGTGCGCGGACCCCTACAGCTGAGTGCGCAGGGCGGAGTTGGGATTGTAACTGAACAGAGGTTTAATAAAAGATAAGTTGATTCTGAAATATTGTGCATCTGCTCGTAGATCTGTGTGTTTATGCTTCTGTTATATTTTTATGCATCTCTTTACAGTTTATGATTGCGCGCACTTGTTATGAATGTTGAATGATTGATGAGAATATTGGGCCCACAAAATTAAGTCAGATCTATAATAATAACACAGTAAGGACAAGGGATCTAGACAGCACCTCTTTGCGCTCTTTACAGAGCTACGTGAAGATTAGACAGCTGCGCGGAGCAGCGCAAGCACGCAGGATCAGTTCGTGAACTTCCCAGCTTTCATCAAGACATCCCTAAGGTGCGGAAACCTGGTTCTGGCACCCTCCCATACTACCTCGGGTGAGACCTCAATCCGCGCTCTGCAAACTGTTGCTGAAAGGGCCGGTAGTTTCAGGATTTGTTTGGCTAAATCACTTATGAACCTGGGTCAGGCCCTAAAAAGCCAGCAAATGGTTCCGTTGCCGGGACTAGGATCTACCTAAGGGATGTATGATGTTAGAACACTAGAATCTTGCGAAGAAGGAAATTGAAGATTGGTTGGATTGGAAGCTTCACGAGTTCGTGACACAGGAAAACAGAACTCCACAAATATCCGAGAAAAAGGTGGTTAGATCGCTACGTATATATGAAAATCCACGAGATCTTCTTTGCGTCCTTCTCTTCTGAACTGTATGATGAGATCACGAGGTTAGCCAACAGCGAGGGAAGGTATAAGCTCGATCAACCAATAGTGTGGACTCCGGAGTTGGTGCGCAGATTAGAAGCATCAGAAAATAAGATCGCACAGGCCATGGACCATTGGCTCAACCAGATAATAGGGGGATTTATCACTGAGTTCGCGGTAGACACGACCATGAGCTATAGTGAAGTAGAACAACATTTTCGCAAGGGACCGCGAGGTAGGTACATCAAATCCTTGAATACCTAGATTAAGATGATGTTATGTGAAAAGCGGGTTATGCGAATACATTGATGTTTGGAACAAAGCGGAGCGAAATGATCTACAAAGGTATCAAAGGATTAAGAAACGGTCCCTTAATTTAACCTTCACGAGAGAGCGAGGAAGAGCGCACTCGGGTTTCTTCAATAAGTGCAGTCAATTCAATAAGGCAATGCATTCCACAGTTATCACCTCCACTTATGCCATCACCCACTTCACCTCCTTCACCTCCATCTTCACCCACCCCACCTCCACCACCCCCATGGTTCAGCATGGCGAGCACAATCAAGCTACCCGTATTCAGAGGAGTAGGGAATGAGGATCCGAACCAGTTTTGGTTCATGGTAAGAGCAGTGTGGGAAGCACAAGGGGTCACGGATGACAACATTAAGAAGGCCACATTGGTAAGTGCATTGCAGGATCGCGCGCTGACATGGTATATCAAGCACTCTAATGATCACCCAAATGCAAGAATAGTGGAGATCCAGAATGCGCTGAACAGAGAATTTAGTTGATCGAAATCAGAGACACAGTCCATCATCGGGTTTAAGGAGATCGTGATGCTTCTAGGCGAGACCCCCTGGGATCTGGATCAGAGGCTGAAGTGTACGATCCGCGAGGCTAATATGATGTTAACAGATGCACAGCACCGCGCATGGTTTGTGGCATCTTTGACACCACACCTGAGGACGATGTTGTCACAGCAAAAGCTTTCAACCCAGGCCGAAGCGTTGGAAATGGCGACGAGGTTGCACGAAACACCAATATAGGATTTGGGGTTGGGAGTACAACAAATCCATGCGCAACTATAGAATCTATGCTTGGAGATGCAGAGTTTGAAGCAGGATATAGCGCCACGGCCGTAGGTGCGCGAGGAAGTGTGGTGCATAAAATGCAAAGGCCAGGGCCATGACAAAGACCACTGTCCAGTATTCGTGAACTACTTGGCAGGAGGGAGGCCAATGCTGTTGAGACTAGAGGAACGGGTAGGGCCAAGTGCGACACCCGCGCTATGGTGCACGATCTGTCAGATAGGAGGAAAGCACACGATGGATAATTGTCATTTGTTGCAGAAGTATACACAGACTCTCCAACAACTATTTTGCAATTTTTCTAGATCGGTGGGCCACGACGAGAATACTTGTCGTAGCTACGAGTTAATGATGGAGTGGACCCCAGCATATAGAATGAAAACAGAAACAAGAGGCCTCGACCCAGCCATGGGGATGGCGCGTGTTGGATTTCAGGGCCGAGGTCGAGGACGAGGAGGAATGGGGCCAGGAAGGGGCTAAGGACAGTTAATCTGTTACAATTGCGGAGGACTGGGGCACTACGCTCGCGATTGTACCAACCCAACAAGAATATCTTATTCGTACTGTTCTCAGTTTGATCACGAAATGGTAGACTGTCCTACTTTGATGACACAGATGCGTAAGAAAGGGGTACTACAACCTACTTTGACTCAGAATATCCAAATGATGAGGTATGAATCGTGTGAAGAAGACCCCAACGTGAACATGATGCTCAGAAGTGGCACGACCACAGGGGAAGATAAGGGGAAGCAGCCCGAGGAAGATACATGGGTTTGCAAGGCTCCTACAAAGGAACCTGAGTTTGACTTGGAACGCACAAAGGAGACGTTTATGGAAGCTAAGAAGAGCTTCGCGGAGGCCTCTACTTCAGGTAGTAAGGATCAACCAGAGCCAGGAATGGATCCTTCTATGCTAACTACCTTTTTAGAGACATGCATGAAATTGTTGCGCAACAATAGGGCGGTTAAAGGACTACAGGAGTTGATAACTAGGTGCGCAAGGTCAAGGGAACCGCGCGTAGTCTGAAAACTGAGAAAGCATGCATTGCGCACCAGGAGGGAAATGAGATTGACGGCGCAGATTGGTGAATATGAAATGGATGAGGTAATCCTAGACCTAGGTTCGGATGCGAATGTCTTACCAAAGCAAACATGGGAACACATGGGCGGGCCCGCATTGTAGTGGTCCTCTATTCAATTACGGATGGCGAACCAACAAAAGATCTTGCCCATGGGGAGGTTGCAAGGGGTAACAGTTGATATCAAAGGCACGAGCACACAGACGGACTTTGAGGTGATAGAGATTTTTGATGACAACAAACCTTACCCCGCATTGCTAGGAATATATTGGGCCACTGATATGAATGGAGTCATCAACCTGAAGAGGCAGAAGATGATATTCGAGAAAAAGTCCCTTCGCATATTAGTTCCACTAGATCCAGTAGAAGCAGCACACTACACTGAACCTGTGCGCGACGATGACAGCGATGATGAGTTGGATTGCATTTACCAGATAATGGGGCAAGACCAGGATCTAGTGAACCCAACTGTAGATGGGAGAATCTCATGGGATCGCGAAAGTTCATGTACTTCGGATTCAGATGAAGAGATGGAATGCTAGCAGAACCGGTTGAACTCTTAGATAAATTTGAAAGTGCAGTACCAGAACAACAATGATATGGTGTGCTGGAATGGGCGTTGTGCGCGATACCCACACAATGGTATAGTACACATCAAAAGACTATGGGGAACTGGTGCGAATGTAGAAGGCATATGCGCTTACGGTTTGGAAGTCCCCAGTGTCGAACACGAGCCGGGCATCAAGGACGAAGTGGTTTGTGCGCCCACCTGTGTCGATGGGTGCAGACGTGTGTTGTGCAAGCATGTCTCAGACTAAGGATCGAAAATCAGAACCCAACGTGGCAGCAGGAAAAGAGACAAAAATTCCACATCAGAGCCTTCACAAAGCTATGTGTAATCCTGAATAGAGTCTACTAGACGGGACAAACTGATTGGGACCTACGCATGCCAGCGGTCTGATGCACCTATAGGAACATGTGCAAGAACTTGAGCATGGAAATGGTTACGAAGACAATGAGCAAAGTCAAGGCCGTAGCTTTGGGAAAGAATCCTCACGCAATCACTCCCATAATTGCAACAAATCACGAGGACCAGAGCGAAGATATTATGCAACTACACAAGGACGAACATATGCAGATTCAAGAAGCCATTCAGCGAGGGAACCTTGAGCTTCACAAACTCGAAGAAGATTAGGTACGACTGAAGCAGGAAAGCATATTCATGGACGAGGATATCATAAAACTGGAAACCAAAATCTCGCAAGCATTATGCATTGACAAAAGGATGGGGCCACGTATGGGCAACCCTACCACTGCACAAGAAGATTGTCATTGGGATATTTTGGCCATACTACCATGGCTGCGACCGCACCTTATCAGGCAAAGCAACCAAGGAAGCACACCGAATAAGGAAGAATGCAAAGCGCTGATTAGCGCAATGGTAACTAAGGGAGGCCCACTGACTGAGCCAGAAGGTGACTTAAAGCCTCGCACCAGTATTGAAACCACCTAAATATCTGTAGGAAGCACAGTCTCAGTGCTCCAAGTAGTTGAAAGAGAGCCTGGGACTATAAAAGAGTCTGTATGGGAGTTGCGCGACCCAGAAGTTGTGCGTAGGATCAGTATGATGCACTGATCGCATTCGCACACAAGGGACTACGTTTCTTCGTGGATAGGTTGGAAAGTGACCGTTGGTGTCACTATTCATGATAATATGTCCAATTTAAGGAAATGAGGAGCAGACGGCGGGTAATTAAGACACGAAGTCAAAACTAGATTTTAAATGATCTGCTGCCAATATAGCATTAATGAGCCAAAAATGGGGGAACGGTCGAATTTGAATTCTGCAAGCCTATAAATCCCAGATGGTCATCCATTGTACAACCCTTGGCATCTTGAGAATTCAGTTATTGCGTATGGACTTTACGACTTTAGAGGCTTTGAAAGAAAGTTCAATATTTGAAGCATTACCGAAAGAGACGCAGGACCTTCTGAGCTGAGCAATTTCAACCGCCAAGGAAGTTGCATCGAGCCCTATATCACCGGTGGGGGATGCACCATAAATTCCAAAATCGCCCCGGACGTTGAGGCCCAAAAAGGATCCACAGGTAGCAGGACCAATCCGTATGTCTCTTCGAAATCTGTGGTTTGGGAAATTGTCGATGGAAGAAAAGGGAAAAACAATTAATATTGAGAGCGATGATGAGGAGGAGGATCCTCAAACATTTGTAGAAGAGATGGAACCAGATGAAGAGATGGAAGAAGACTTCCAACCAGTACGCGCCACAACAAAGCTACCCAAGTATGTCCTTTCGTGGAAAGGGAGGGTAAAGGTACCTAAAGATTTGGATGTCATTAAAAGCACACTCAACACCTCGTTCCTCCCCCCGGGAGCTCTGTTTGAAGGTTCGGTTGTGGGCCGCGTACCGACTATGAAGTTTGAAGACTGGGACCTCATAGATAGCGAGAAGTTCCCTCATTTGGAAATTAGCCAGCTCATGGAACAAAGCACGGAGGAGGCAGTTACAACACTGTTGCCACATAAATGGCTGCACAGGTTGGAGGAGGTCGAGCTACTCCACCTCCTATTGATTCCACACTTTCATAGGGCACCAATAATGATATTTGTCATCAGGAAACTGCTTTGCCTGGTGCACGATGGGTACTTGTGGCTAGAGGATCCCATTCCCATCACAGAAGAGCTTATTCATAGGATTTCTCGGCTTCCCTGTATGGGAAGGGACCCCATGGAACTAGCTGGTACAAGTGGAGACTTGGCGATTGCGAAGACCATGAAAAAGAAATATAAGTTGGAGAAAAAGTAGAGGGGTTATGTTATTGCTAGCATTCAGGACAAAGGGTTCTGCATCGCTACCGAGTTGTTGGTAGGAAAGGTAATGAGAAAATGTCGTGGTAATGAGGTACCAGCAATGGTCGTCGCATTGGCCGAGCAATGCGCAGAAGGGGTACGGTTCAACTGGGCGTAGCTCCTCTGTGAGGAGTTCCCGACGAACTGCAGGGAGGCCCAGGAGCAGGGTAAGACCTTCCACTACACGTGGTTCCTCTTATCCATCTTGTTGGTTACAGGAGAATTTCCTGAGGATAGTCAGTTTCCTCCCCTTGACCAAGATTGGCCAGAGGCAGAAAAATACGCGTCACTATGGGCGAAAAAGGATGCCACACGAATCTGACAAACCAAGATCTTCCAGGTACTAATGGAGGCGAGCATATGACTATGGATCAACAAACGGTCATGCCTATACCCTCTATCTACGATAGTTTGAGGAGCTTTGCAGACTTTAAAGCATATATGCACAGTGTGTATATCAGGGCATGGAAGGACCCAGAGAAAAAGTGGACCACACTCCCCTTCATCGCAATAGATCATGTTGTTTTCGTGGTTCTCAACACATGGCCACCAGAATGGCACGCACCAGATTTGGTGGTGCACGATAAGACGGAGATTCAGAAACAGAAGGTTGCAGCCAAGCTACTAGCACAACAGAAGCAAAACGAGCAGCTAGCTGAAGAAGTACGGGCTTCCCGGGAAGCAACGAAAGCCGCAGTGGAAAAGGTAGCAGTAGTAGGGGCCACTACGATGCAGGAAGAAAGAGGCCCGGACCTAACCACAGGACAGGGGGCAGATGATACAACGAAAGGCGCAGACCCAAGCACCACCTTAAAACAATTGAAATGGCCGTGAAAGATGGAACAAACACGGCCACAAAAGAATACCAAGGCTTCTAAGTTGGATGGGGAGCCTATTACACTGACCGAGGGTGACCTATACGACATCGGCGACATAGTTCGCGAAGAAACCAGGGAGGTGCTCCAGGAAGCAATGACAGAGCAATAAAATGTGTTGGGGGCACTTATGGCACAACTCCATGAACTTCAGGTGTGGCCCCCACAGGAGGGAACAATAGCTATCTACGGGGCTACGTATACATCAACAACCGAGCAGTTGTTGCGAGCCAAAATGGCTAATACTGTCGCGCTACCAAAAGGATCGCTGACAACGGAAATCATGGAGGATAGAGCTGTGGTAGGCCGGCTCAAGGGACTTGGCCTAAACTTGGCTACCCTTCCACAAAAAGATATTATACCAGCTACAGGATGGAGCGACGACAGAGATCCGCGCTCAAGAAGGACGCGCAGTACAGATGCTCAATGAACAACGAATCAACATCGAGCAGTTGAGCCTCCAACACGATGAAGCGGTAGCACAGACTCAGTAGTTGGAGCAAATTGTCGAGGAAGCATGTCACCGCGTCCCAGAGCTAGAGATTGCAACAGACTTACCTATAGGCATACGAATCCACAAATTGGCCATTGGATTCTGCGAGGAAAAGGAGGAAGCAACGAGGATCCAGCTGGACCTCAACCTGCAGATCGCAGAGCTGTGGCTGAAGGTGCAACCCTCTACACCACTGGAAGTCAAAGAGCAGTGGCACTATGCCATTCAATCAGGATTGGAAGCAATAGAGCACGCCATACAGGATTGCACAGGCTTGTTAGATCAATCACTCTTCACCCTCACTTCACTACAAGAAGACCCAATGCTATAGCGATTAGAGACAAAAGCGCGGGAGTTGCAGCAGGCCTATGACAATGTTCGGGGGACCGCGCAAACAGTCGCCCTTACTCAGCAACTAGCCAAGATGAGGGAGGCCTAGGCTCTAAAGGAATAGGTGGATGTCACGAAACATAAAGAAGCAGTGCTTAAAGAACACATCTAGCCTTGGCTCGAGGAAGCATTCACGGTCACCACCAAGATCGAGGGAAAGCTAGCACAAATACAGGGCATATATGCACTCAGACAAGGAATTTCACCTGACAACGAAGCATCGGAGATCCACGCACAACGGGTACAACAGATAGCGAAATAATGTGTTGTGGAAGTAAGCGAAGGGCAGAGTTTGCTGGATGAACTTCACGTGAAGATCACCGCACCAGCTGAGTGACTGGGGATGAGTCACAATGATTGTGTTGGGGGCTTGTTGGGCAGCGGATCCCCCCATAGCGGGTTTTTGGGGCTTGTAACCTGAATTTTGGTCAAATGCAATGTAAGACCCCACGAAATGCGGGTGCGGAGTGCGAGAGTCTAGGGTTATCCACCATAAAATAATATAATCTAATGTATGGTATGTCGGCCTACCCATGGTTTGCGAACCATGGGATTGTATAAATAGAGCGAGGCTTTAAGTGTAAAGGGAGTTCTGAACTTTCAGAAGTATTATGGGTTTTGAATATTGAATTAGCTCTGAGTTTATAAGCTCGAGTCTTGGGTTGTAGGAATAGGAAGAGGCTCTGTAGCTGTGTGCGCAGAGGCCTAGTAGAGTCCGTAGCTATGTGTGCAGACCCCTGCAGCTGAGTGTGCAGGGCGGAGTTGGGATTGTAACTGAACAAAGGTTTAATAAAAGATAAGTTGATTATGAAATATTGTGCATCTGCTCATAGATCTGTGTGTTTATGCTTCTGTTATATTTTTATGCATCTCTTTATAGTTTATGATTGCGCACACTTGTTATGAATTTTGAATGATTGATGAGAATATTGGGCCCACAAAATTAAGTTAGATTTGTAATAATAACACAGTAAGGACAAGGGATCTAGACAGTTCCTCTTCGCGTTCTTTACAGAGCTACGTGAAGATTAGATGGCTGCGCGGAGTAGCGAAAGCGCACAGGATTGGTTCACAAACTTCCCAACCTTCATCAAGACATCCCTACGATGCGGAAACCTGGTTCCAGTACCCTCCTATACTACCTCGGGTGAGATCTCAGTTAGCGCTCTGCGGATTGTTGCTGAATGGGCTGGTAGTTTCAGGATTTGTTTGGCTAAATCACTTCTGAACCTGGGTCAGGCCCCAACAAACCAACACATGCTTGGGTCAATGGTCAATAGGTCAAAGCCTATTGGGTGTGGAGTCTAATTATTTTCTTGATTCATAGGTCTCAGTTTAGCCGTGTTGGACTCCAATTCCTAACAGGGAAGAAATGCCGCCCGTAGGATCGCCATCAAGGGGGTCCATGGGGGTGACGGTGATTTTATGAGCCCCCCTGGCTGCCCCACCTCGCCCCCCCTCCCCAACGTAAAATTTTGATAAAAATTGCCTTATAAAATATTGCAATTTAATAGTCAATCTGGGTCATTCATCAGGTGAAATATATGCCGATAGAAGTTGTGTTAATTTAGGTTTCTTTTCCCTTGAAGGAAACCCTTAGTTTATATGAGGGAATTGTATTACGGTTAGGCATTCATTATTTTGTGCAAAAAAGAGAGAGGAGATTGTGTGAGAGCGGGGGAAATTACACTGTATTTGTTGTAGGTTTTATCTCTTCATTTCGCTGGATAATATAAAAGGAATTCTTGCCTATTTCTCCATAGACGTAGCCCAAATTGGGTGAAGCACGTATATCTGTCTCTCTCTTATTTTATGTTTTCCTTTGTTTGTGATTTCACAATATTTTATGTCTTCCATCGCTCCGTTAATTAATTTCTAACAAAGCCTCCATTGTAGGCTTCTAGAATTATATTTTGAGTCATCGACATTATTATTATATTATAGACCCTTCTTTGGATCTTTGTGTCAAGAAAGAAAAAATATTTTCATGTAAATTCTCCTCCTCCACCAAGTCAACTACCTAATCTTTCAAGTCGACATCAACAGTTGCAAGTCGGTCTCAAATTGGATATTTGGACTACCATATACACACAAGCGTATTCGACCTATTTCTAGAAGAGACAAGACATTCGCTCTGTAGCTCAGAAGTAAGGAATGAAATATGAAAGATAAATTGTCCAATATGTTGTCTTGATGAGGCCTAACCTAGGTTAAGCGTTAGTTAGCCAAACAAATCCATACACTACTGGCCCTTTCGGCATTAGCATGCAGAGTAAGAATTGAAGTCTCATCTGAAGCAGTATGGGGGGATGCTGGAACCAAGTTTCTGCACCCTTAAGATGGGTGCGATGTTGGTTTATTCCAACTATACCTCCCTTCACACAGGTTTCTTATCCTTCTACTCTATCCTTTAGTACCTTTGTGAAGTTTTATAATCGGCTTTTGCGCAACCCTAACCAGGGGTTGAGATGCTTTCGTGTTGCTAAGGCAATGAACTAAAATATCTCCTAAACTACGCTAAGTGTCTTACTTATCTTAATAATAGATCTTAGTTAGCTTCGCGAAAACAGATGTTCCTACGTGTGTTCACTTAACCAATACAGTTATACACATTTGCACATCATATAAGCATTAGAAGTGAAATTCATACCCAATAAAATAGAAGCATAAACAAGAAATAAAGACGCATAAATGATAGAAAAATTCTCTTTATTAATACTTCCAAATGGTTATAGACTCGACTCACCCTGTGCACTCAACTGCAGGGGTCCGCGCACTCAGCTGCGGACTACTAGGCCTCTACGAACTCAGCTGCAGAGCCTCTACCTATGTTACGACCCAAAACTTAGACTTACACTTCAGAGCTATCTCGCATACATCATATCTTCATTATTCATCTAGTTGTCTCTAAACTACTTAGAGCTTAGCTATATTTATACAATCCCATGGTCCACAGACCATGGGTAGATTTTCTACAGCCGACATTACATTATCAAAATAAGAGCGGACAACCCTATGACTCTTTAACAACTACACAGTCCGCGCCCACGAAATGCGGAGTCTTTACATTGGAGTTACAAAATTGGACCAAAATCTGGGCTCTAAGCCCCAAAAATGACCTTTGGGGATCTCGCGCCCAACAGACCCCCAACACAAACATCGTGAATCGCCCTCGAGTCACTCTGTAGGTGTAAAGATCTTAGCGTGAAGACCTCCTAGATCTATTTGGATCGCTGCAACTTCGGCAGTGCACTGAGAGGCTGCCTACTGAACTTCCTCCACGTGTTGGTCGGTGACTGCTGTTGCCCTAAATCCTTTGTTGAGTTTCTTGCAGTTGCACGAGCTTTTCTTAAATGGAGGCTGTAATTGTATAAGCCTCATCGATCCATGGCTGTAGGCACGCTTTTAAGACTGCTTCCTTATGCCGAGCGGCATCCACTTGTTCCTTGAGCGCCTTTGCCTCCTGCATCCTTGCAAGCCTCTATGTAAGGGAAACCATCTGCGCGGTCCCTTTTACTTCGTCATACTTCTGTTGTAGCTCATGTACCTCTGTCTCTAGGTGCTCTACATTCGGGTCCTCCTGTAGGGTGGTTAGGACCTCGAATGACTGCTCGAATAGTTTCATGCAGTCTGCCACTATGCTATCAATCGTCGTTGTTGCTGCTGTAACAACAGTGGTTCGCTATTCCCTGATTTCCGACGAAGTTGAAGGCTGAGCCTTCAACTACATTCTGTGATCTGCAGGTTCAGCTCTAGTTGAACCCTGGCCATCTCTTCTCTAGCGTTGCACACCCCTGTGGCCAATTTGCAGATGCATGCCTCCACTGGTTCTTCTGCCTAAATGTCCAACTCCAGGACCATTCAGCAGGCTTCCTCTATCACCTGCATAATCTGTTGATTCTGCTCAACTGCCTCATTGCATTATAGGCCCAATTGTTCAATGTTGATGCGTTTCTCACTCATCACCTGCAGTGCGCGACTCTCCTTGGCCCGAAGTTCTACGTGACTCCATCTTGTAAGAGGTAGAGTGTCTCCCGAGGGAGTGCAACCATGTTCAACCCTACCCCTTTCAAACTGCTCACCATGGGTCTGTCAGCTTCCTTCTTTGTAGTAAGTGCCCCATCTGGTAGCACTATCGTATTGGTCACCCTTGTGCACAACATTTCCTCGACAGCTAAAGTGCCAACTGCGAGGCTGGTGGACACTGTGCCAGCCTGTGGAGTGCACACCTGCAACTCTTTTCTTTGTGTCTGGAGAGCCCCCAATACCAACTGTTGTTGTTCCTCAAACTGTTGGAGGTCCTC
Source organism: Pinus tabuliformis (assembly GCA_031772625.1). Taxonomy (NCBI): domain Eukaryota; kingdom Viridiplantae; phylum Streptophyta; class Pinopsida; order Pinales; family Pinaceae; genus Pinus; species Pinus tabuliformis. The sequence goes on along the minus strand of CM062818.1, from coordinate 343,094,994 downwards.
CGTAGTGACATCCCTCACCGTTTCGTCGATATCATGTAAATACCCCTCAGTGAGGGTGATTGGGTCAAAAGAAGTCTTTGATGCCTTTGTCTTCTTTCGTAGCACTGTCTGTTCTCATGGTCACAGATGCTTGAGTTGGATGGATGTTGATTGCGGGTCCACGCCACCTTGTTCTATGTATGTCTCTGGTTTGGGTGAAGGTGACTTCTGTCCTTCGTGCTCTTCTTGTCCTATTTTCTGTTATTGTTTCGCCAACTTCGCAACGTCGTGCGCTACCTGGGCCTTAGTCATTGATTCTTCCTTTCTACGTTTCTCCGCCAATTGTGCCATCTGAAGTTTTGTCTCTTCCATCTTGTGTTGTGTGGTGGACTTCTCTGTTTCCACTGCGGAGCCAGCTGGAGTGCACCACTCCGGCCGGTCAAGACTCAAGGACTGCTAATATCACATTATTAGTCGCCAAATATGGTAAATCATGTCACATCTTCATAGGGTCCTTCCACGCCCTAATGAAGACATGGTGGAAGTCTGCTTTGAACTCTACAAAGCTCTACAAACTGTTGTAGACTATGAGCGATAATTGTGGCTTGTGATTGATCCCCATCTGAATATTCATTTCCATTAATATCCAAAATATATTTCTCTCGTTTATCCTCTTTGCATCCTCGGTCGCCCACAGTGAAGCATACTTCATTGCCTCTGGAAAGTCCTGTGTGACCGAAGGGAATTGGCTATCTTTGGGCAATTCCCATGCCACCAGTACTATCGACAATAGGAGCCATGCCTAATGAAATGTTTTGCCCTACCCCTATGCCTCGCAACAGTTCGCAAGGACTTTCTGCATAGGTAGTTCACCCAGTTGAACTGGACTCCTTTTGCGCATTGTGCCGCTAGTGAAACCATTGGTGTGGGCACCTCATCTGTACAACACTTCCGCATCACCTTCCCTGCCAATATTTGTGTCGCAACCTTGACTGTAGGGTTGTTGATGCTGGAGAAGGCATACCCTCGCTTCTTCTTATCCAACTTAAACTTATTTTTCATTGGATTTGTGAGGGCCAACTCACCACCTTTTCACTCTAAAATTTTTGTTTGATCCTCCCCAGAGCAAGGTAGCTGTGTAATCCGGTGAATCAAATGGTTTGTGATTGGTATGGGCTCCTCCAACCACAAGAACCCATCATGCACCAAGCAGAGCAGCTTCCTGATGATGAAAATGGTCACTGGGGCTTGGTGGTAATGCGACACCCAAACCAAGTTTAATAACATGACTTTCTCTACACCTCTAAGCCATTTGCGTCGCTCCAATTCAATCATTCCAGTCGTCACATCCATCTTCACAGTCACTAAATACGAGAACTTCTCGTGGTCTGCGAGGTCCCAATCTTCAAATTTCAACACAGGAACCCGCCCCAAGTGTGCTCCCTCAAAAACAATATCGTCTGGGAGTAGCGGAGTTTGCAGGGATCTCTTTCTCTCATCTATATCCTTCAGCACCTTAGCTTTACCCTTTCGCGGAGGAACATATTCAGGTAACTGGGTAATAGGGTCTGTAACCTAGGTTTCAGCTTCCATCTCTACATCCTCACCCTTCTCATCCACTAGGATTTCTTTAGACTCCTCATCGACCTCCAAATTAATGGCCTTCCGCTTTTCCTGCAATGTGAGCTTGGTCCTCAGTGGATTTCTGGGCAAGACGCAGACCAGGATCATGGCCTACTTATCCTTCTTGGGTCTCGGTGTTTGTGGTGATTTAGGGACCTCAAGGATTATTCCGACACTCTCTGGGGCTTCCACTTCCGCAATTTCCTACGCGGCTTCCTTAGCTGTCACTACTCCTGTGTCCATGGCTTCTTCAGGTGCTGACATAGCGCTACTCCACAGTTCTTTCAGAGTCTCTGGTAGTTTATCAAACAACGAATTCACTTTCAAAGTCTCAAATAAGTCTCGGTTCATGAATACTTGAGCGTGCAGCAACTCAGTTCTCAAATTGCCAAGTGTTGTTTGTTGGACAGCCACTTGTAATTTATGGCGCCTTTTGAATTTGAATTCAACTGTTCCCCCCACATTTGGTCCATTAATGCTACATTTGTGGCAGATTTTCAAGAATCTAGCCCAAAAATTTCGCCTTAAATGCCTGCTGCCCACTCCATTTGGCATCAAACCAACCATCAAATCATGAATAGTGACTTTAACAGTCACTTTCTAGCAGAGCTGTGTGCCAACACAACTATCTTCGCGTTGTTGCAACCCATGTGACACTTGGCTACTGCGTGCAATCCTGACATCGTGCAACTCCCGGGCAGTGTAGTTCATAGTCTCGCGCCTCCTTTCAGCTTCCTGGAGTGCTAAGACTATGCTACTTCCATATAGTCATATCGTCGGATCGCCGGTCTATGGCTTCAAGTGACTGCCATTCACCTTTCCTGGTAAGGGTTCTAGATTTAACTTGACCAATTATACCATGCCTCCATCAATAATCTCCTTAATAATATACGACCCTAACTAGTGCATTCTAAACTTTCTGGGGAATTTATCAAACTTACAATCATACAAAAAAACCAAATCGTTTTCCTTGAATGTGCGCAACTTGATGTGTTGGTCGTGCCATGCATTTTCACGCTGCTTTTGGACTTGCTGGTAAAATCCAGCCAAAAATCATTATTCTTCAAGGTCATCCAACTGCGCGAGCCTCTCCTCCAGGGCTCTACGATCCTTCATACCTGTAAGCGCTATTATGCACATACTAGGCATGATGTATTCCATAGGCATCACGACTTCCACTCCATAGACAAGCCTAAAAGGTCTTTTTCCCGTCAGTTTCTTGCATGTCGTCTAATAAGCCCATAACACTACAGGTATGTGTAGGTCCCAATCACTTCTCTAATCATTGCATACCTTGGTCAATGTGTTTTAAAGCATTTTTTTGAACGTCTCCATTGTCCCGTTAGCATGTGGGTGATAAGATGTGCTCTTTTGATGACACACCTGAAATTCTTCTGTTAGCACGCTGATTGTCTCATTCAGGAAGTGTGTATCAAGATCTTCAGGCATCCAAATCGCGTCAGTACATGTTCAAATAGAAACTTCACGGCAGTCGTACTTGTGTAGTCCTTCACCAGCTGCGCTTCTACCCAACGAGTCAAATACTCCGTCGCAGTGATAATATACCCCATGCCTGTCTTTCCTTGAGGTTTAATGGGTCCTACAAAATCTATTGCCCATTTTTTGAAAGGTTGCAATGCCATTTTTGGATTCAAAGGCATTTCATCCCTTCACGACGACCTTCCTGTCTGTTGACATACATCACACGCCTTGTAATCTGCTTTTGAATTTTAATGAAGGGTTGGCCACCACAACCCTGTGCGTAGAATCTTCTGCGCGGTTGCTCTTCCTGCATAATGTCCTCCCAACATTAAGAGCCATCTGCAAATTCCCCCCCCCAACCCCCCCACCAACACATGCTTATTGACCAGGTATTTTAGCACAGAGTACATGTGCATCTACTTAGGTTGGGGCTTTTCGTCATAGGTCTACGTCCATGTGCACGGATCATTTTGTCCATCATACTTATCTGTCAGTTACATATTAGGCTTCCCAAATCGTACTCACATCATTCTCCTACATTCACACCAATCATCAAAGCTTCCTTTGTGCGTACCCCACCATCTTGCAAGTGTAGCACACAACACCCAGTCCAAGGCCGAGAAACGTTTCTTTTTCGGCACCCCCCTTTCAAATGCATCCAATAAGGTATCTACCTCATTTAGATCATCATAATTAGGCAGGTCTCTTACTTCTTTTAACACGCAGCGCAGTGATCGGGTCATCGTATTGCAATTCCACATAGTTATTTCGTGTAACCGATTCTTCTATCGTTCCACTTCTTCATCAAAATCCGAAGTGCGGGAGCTCTCGCGCTCCCATGTAATCCACCCATCCACAGTGGGATTCACCTAGTCTTGGTTTCACACTATTATCTTGTAGATGTAGTCCAGGTCATCACTTTCATAGTTGCGGACTAGTTCCGTATAGCGCGATCCTTCAGCTGGATCTAAGGGTATTATTACGTGCATTGACTTCTTCTAAAAGGCCATCTTTCTCTTCTTCAAATTGATTACCACATTCATATCAGTGGCCCAATCAATTCCTAAGAGTGTGGGGTAGAGATTGCTATCATCAACAATCTCTATTACTTCAAAATATTCCAATGAGCTCGCTCCCTCAATATTCACAATTACTCCCTGCAATCAGCCCATGGGTATGATTTTCTACCAATTCGCCATTCTCAACTGAATCAGAGATCATTGTAGCGCGGATCTCACCATTCGCTCCCATGTCTGCTTTGGTATAAAATTCACATCTAATCCCAAATCCATAATGACTTGATCCATCTCGTATTCTCCAATCTGTGAAGTGAGTTTCATTTCACGCCCCGTCCTCGTTTTATGTTTTCCGATCTTCCGAACTATGCGTGGTTCTCCTGGCACCGTCCCAAGACATCTATTGATGAGTTCCTGTAACCCTTTCACAACCTTACTGTCATGCAGTAACTTCATACAGGTTTCCAGAAAAGTTGTGAGCATGGAGGGATCCATCTCTAGCTCAGGCTTATATTTGCTTCTTGACGTGGAGGCCTCAATGAAGCTCTTCTTAGCTTCCATGAAAGTTTCCCGAGCATGCTCCAAATCAAACTCAACCTCCTTCGTTAGGGCTTTGCGAACCTAGGTACTATCTTCTGGTTGTTTCCCCTTGTCGTCTCTCGTTGAGATTCCACTTCGAAGCACTATATTTACATTCGGATCTTCCTCGTCCAGCTTAGACCTCATCATCTGCAAGTTCTTAGTCGGGGGAGGTGGTAGCACTTCTTTGTCACGTATCCTAGTTATTAGCATAGGACAATCTTTTGTCTCATGATCAAACAATGTGCAATACTTGCACAACGGGCATGTTGGATTAGTGCAATCGTGGGCATAGTGTCCTGGCCCTCTGCAGTTGTAGCAAATCATTGTTTGTGACCTCATCTGCGCCCCTGAAATCCTGTCCATGCCATTCCTACATTCTGATCAAGGGGCCATGTTTCAGCTTGAACCCTGTAGGTGGGTGTTCTATCCATCATCAATTCATAACTTCTGCAAGTACGCTCATCATGTCCCACCGACCTACAAAAGTTGCAGAAAAACTATTGCAGAGTTTGTGCATACTTCTGTAACAAGTGGCAGTTATTTGTAGTGTGCTTTCCAACTACTTGACAGATAGCGCACTACAAAGCAAGTGCTGCACTAGGTCCTACTTGAGCTTCCAGCCTTAGAGGCATCGATACTCCTCCTGCAAGGTAATTCATAAAGACCAAGCAATGGTCTTTTTCATGACCCTGACTCTTGCATTTCATGCACCACACTTCTTCATGCACTTTTGGTCGAACCGTCCTATCTTGCTTCAAGATTTGCATCTTAAGGCACATATTCTTCAGCTACGCGTGGATCTGTTGAACTCCTAGATTAGGATCTTGCATCGGGGTCTCATGCAGTCTCATGGAAATCTCCAAGGCTTCTGCCTAAGTCGTTATCTTCTACTGTGACAGTGCACTCCTCAAGTGTGGTAGTAGCGAAGCTACAAACCACTCATGATGTTTTCCATCCGTCATATTCATGTTTGCTTCACAAATCATACATTTTAGCCTTTGATCTAACTCCCAAGGCATCTCGCTTGGTAGCATAGTGATCTCTTTGATTCCAATAATCGATTATGCTTAAGATATAGGCCTGCCAAATTCCCTATTCAATGCTACTTCAATGTCCACTACTCTCGCATTCGGGTAATCATTGGAGTACTTAATATAACAAGTCAGTGTGCAATCCTGCAGGGTGCTAACCAGTGTTTCTTTCTTTATATGGTCATTTGTAACACCTTGAACTTCTCATACAACCTTCACTACTAACCAGATTTGGTTTGGGTCCTCATTTCCTAAGCCTTTGAACAAAGGAAACTTCACTGTGTTCGCCATACTGAATCGCGGTGGTGGTGGGGGTGGTATGGGTGAGGATGGAGGTGATGGCAGTGAATTTGGCAGTGGTGTGGGTGAAGGTGGTATTCACGGAATTCTTTGTCTTATCAGATGAATAGCACTCTTCGAAGAGACCTTCGCGAACTCTTCCTCATCCCCTCAGGGAGGTGAAATCAAGGGGCTATTTTCTGGACCCTTATTTCCTTCATTCTTGTAAACCTTTCCGCTTTGCGTAGCCCCTAACATCAAGGTAACTACATAACCCACTTTTTTCACAATAGCATTTTAATCCAAGTATTCAAAGACTTTACGTACTTACCTTGTGGTCCTTTGAGAAAGCATCGCTCTGCCTCGCTATAGCTGACTGAGGTGTCAATCACGAACACAGTAACAAATCCTCCTGTAAAGCGATCGAGCCAATGATCAACGGAGTGAGAAATCTTATCCTCTGATGCTTCCAATCTTCGCACTAGCTCTCGGGTCCACACAATAGGACTGTCAAGTTTCCACCTTCCTTGGCTATCTAATAGCTTCACGATCTACTTGTATAGCTTAGTAGGGTAGGACACGAAAAATATTTCGTGGGTCTTCATATATAGGGAGTTGTCTAGCCAATGTTCTTTTGACAGTCGCGGGTTTCTGTTTTATTGTGCCGTGAACTCTTGGATTCTTTTATCCAGCCAACCTTCGATTTCTTTCTTAGTTGGATTCCAGTGATACGACATCACACATCTCTCATGCAAATTCTAGTACCGGCAATGGAACCATTTGTTAGCTTGAGGGGGCCTGACCTAGGTTTAGCGTTAGTTAGCCAAACAAATCCCTACACTACTGGCCCTTTTGGCATCAGCCCGCAGAGCGCGAACTAAAGTCTCACTCGAAGCAGTATGGGGGGATGTTGGAACCAAGTTTCTTCACCCTTGATATGGGTGTGATGTCGGTTTATTCCAACTGTACCTGTCTTCACGTAGGTTGCTTATCCTTCTGCTCTATCCTTCAGTACCTTTGCGAAGTGTTACAATCAACTTCTGCAGCCCTAACCAGGGGCTGAGATGCTTTCGCACTGCTAAGGTAGCGAACTGCGATATCTCCTAAACTATGCTAAGTGTCTTACTTATATTAATAACAAATCTTAGTTAGCTTCGTGAAAACAAATCTTCTTACTTGCGTTCACTTAACCAATACAATTATACACATTTGTGCATCATATAAGCATTAGAAGTGAAATTCATACCCAATAAAACAGAAGCATAAACAAGAAATAAACACGCAGAAATGATAGAAAACTTCTCTTTATTAATACTTCTAGATGGTTATAGACTTGACTCGCCCTGCACACTCAGCTACAGGGGTCCGCACGCTCAGCTACGGACTACTAGGCCTCTGCACACTCAGCTGCAGAGCCTCTACCTACACTACGACCCAAAAATTAGACTTACACTTCAGAGCTATCTCGCATACATCATATCTTCATTACACATCTAGTTGTCTCTAAACTACTTAGAGCTTAGCTCTATTTATACAATCACATGGTCCACGGACCATGGGCAGATCTTCTACAACCAACATTACATTATCAAAATAAGGGCGGAAAACCCTATGACTAACAACTACACGTTCCGCACCCACAAAACGCAGAGTCTTTACATTGGAATTACAAAATTGTACCAAAATATGGGCTCTAAGCCCCAAAACTACCCTTGGGGGATACCGCGCCCAACAGGCCTCCAACACAGACATCATGACTCGCCCTCGAGTCACTCTGTAGGTTCAGAGATCTTAGCATGAAGACCTCCCAGATCTGTTTTGACTGTTGCAACTTCGGCAACGCACTGAGCAGCTGCCTACTGAATTTCCTCCACATGCTGGTCGGTGAATACTGCTGCCCTGAATCCTCTACTAAGTTGCTTGCAGTTGTGGGAGCTTTGCTTCAATGGAGGTTGTAATTGTATAAGCCTCATTGATCCATGGTTGTAGGCACACTTTTAAGACTGCTTCCTTATGCCGAGCGGCATCCACCTATTCCTTGAGCACCTTTGCCTCCTACATCTTTACAAGCCTCTATGTAAGGGAAACCATCAACACGGTCCCTTTTAATTCATCATACTTCTGTTGTAGCTCATGCGCCTCTGTCTCTAGGCGCTCTACATTTGGGTCCTCCTCCAGGGCGGTTAGGACCTCAAATGACTGCCCAAACAGTTGCATGCAGTCTACCACTGCACTGTCAACCACCGTTGTTGTTGTTATAACAGAAGTGGTTCATTGTTCCTTGATTTCCGACGGAGTTGAAGGTTGAGCCTTCAACTTCAGTTCTGCGATCTTTAGTTTTAGCTCCAGCTGAACCCTAGCCATCTCTTCTCTAGCGTCGCACACCCCTATGGCCAATTTGCGGGCGTGCACCTCCACCAGTTCTTCTGCCTGAATGTCCAACTCCAGGACCATTCGGTGGCTTCCTCTATCACTTGCATAATCTGTTGATTCTTCTCGACTACCTCATTGCGCTGCAAGCCCAACTGTTCAATGTTGATGTGCTGCTTGCTCATCACATGCAGTGCACGACTCTCCTTGGCCTGAAGTTCTGTGGTGACTCCATCCTGTAAGACGTAGCATGTCTCCCGAGGGAGCACATCCATGTTCAACCCTACCCCTTTCAAACTACTTACCATGGGTCTCTCAGCTTCCTTCTCTATAGTAAGTGCCCCATCTGGTAGCACTATCGTATTGGTCACCCTTGTGTGCAACATTTCCTCGACAGCTGAAGTGCCGATTGCGAGGTTGGTAGACACTGTGCCAGCCTGTGGAGTGCGCACCTGCAACTCATGTATTTATGTCTGGAGAGCTCCCAATACCAACTATTGTTGTTCCTCAAATTGCTGGAGGGCCTCCGCGGTGACGTCCCTCACCGTTTCGCCAATATCATGTAAATTCCCCTTAGTGAGAGTGATTGGGTTGAAAGAAGTATTTGATGCCTTTGTCATCTTTCACGGCACTATCTGCTCTCATGGTTGTAGATGCTTGAGTTGGGTGGATGTTGTCTGCAGGTCCGCGCCACCTTGTTCTGTGTCTGTCTCTCATTCAAGCGAAGGTGACTTATGTCCTTTGCACTCTTCTTGTCTGGTTTTCTGCTGTTGTTCTGCCAACTTTACAATGTCACGCACTACCTAGGCCTTAGATACTACCTCTTCCTTTCTGCACTTCTCCGCCAGCTGTGCCATCCGAAGTTTTGTCTCTTCTTTCTTGCACTGCATGGTGTACTTCTTTGTTTCCACTGCGGAGCCAGCTGGAGCGCACCACTCTAGTGGCCAAGACTCAAGGACTGTGAATATCACATCGTGAGTCGCCAAATACGGTAAATCATGCCACGTCTTCGTAGGGTCCTTTCGCACCCTAATGAAGACATGGTGGAAGTTTGCTTTGAACTTTGTAAATATCTGCAAACTGTTGTAGTCTATGGACGAAAATCGTGGCTTGCGATTGATCCCCATCCAGATATTCATTTCCATTAATATCCAAAATATCTTACTTTCCTTTATCCTTTGCGTGTCCTTGGTTTCCCACAGTGAATCATACTTCGTTGCCTCTGGAAGGTCCTGCGCGACTGAAGGGAACTGGCTATCTTCGGGAAATTCCCATGCCACCAATACTATGGACAATAGGAGCCATGCGTAATGAAATGTTTTGCCCTGCTCCTATGCCTCGCGACAGTTTGCAAGGAACTCGCCACATAGGTAGTTCATCCAATTGAACTGTACTACTTCTACACATTGCCCCGCTAGTGCAACCACTGGCATAGGCACCTCATCCATGCGGCACTTCTGAATCACCTTCCCTGCCAATATTTGTGTCGCGACCTTGATTGCAGGGTTTTTGATGCTAGAGATGGCATACCCTTGCTTCTTCTTCTCCAACTTAAACTTCTTTTTCATTGCCTCCGCAAGGGCCAACTTGCCACCTTTTCACTCTAAAATGTTTGTTGGATCCTCCCCAGAGCAATGTAGCCATGTAATCTGGTGAATCAAATGGTCTGTGATGGGGATGGGCTCCTCCAGCCACAGACAGCCATCATGCACTAAGCAGAGCAGCTACCTGATGACAAAACCGGTCACAGGGGCACGGTGGTAATGTGGCACCCAGAGCAGGTTTAGAAACCCGACTTTCTCTACACCTCTAAGCCATTTGCATGGCTCAAATTCAATCATTCTGGTCGTCACATCCATCTTCTAGCACATTATCTTTGCAGTCACTAAATGCGGGAACTTTTCATGGTCTGTAAGGTCCCAATCTTCAAATTTCAACACAGGAACCTGCCCTAAGTGCGTTCCCTCAAAAACAATATCGTTTGGGAGCAGCAAAGTTTGTAGAGATCTCTTGCTCTCATCTATATCCTTCAGAACCTTAGCTTTACCCTTTCACGAAGGAACATATTTGGGTAACGGGGTAATAGGGTCCGTACCTTGGGTTTCAACTTCCATCTCTACATCCTCGCCCTCCTCATCCACCAAGATTTCTTCAGACTCCTCCTCATCGACCTCTAGATTAATGGCCTTCCCCTTTTCTTGCAATGTGAGCTTGGTCCTCAATGGATTTCTAGGTGAGACGCACACTGGGATCATGGCCTACTTATCCTTCTTAGGTCTCGGTGTTCGTGGTGATTTAGGGACCTCAACGATTATTTCGGTGCTCTCTCAGGCTTCCGCTTTCACAATTTCTTACACAGCTTCTTTAGCTGTCACTACTCCAGTGTCCATGGCTTCTTCAGGTGCTCACATAGCACTACTCCGCAGTTCTTTCAATGTCTCCAGTAGTTGCTCAAACAACGAATTTGATTTTAGAGTCTCGAATAAGTCTCAGTTCATGAATACTTGAGCATGCAACAACTCAATTCTCAAATTTCCAAGTGTTGTTTGCTAGACAACCACTTGTAATTTATAGCATCTTTTGAATTTGAATTCGACCATTCCCACCACATTCGGTCCATTAATGCTAGATTGGCGGCAGATTTTCAAGAATCTAGCCCATAAAGTTCGCATTAAATTCCTGTCGCCTGCTCCATTTGGCCTCAAACCAACCATCAAATCATGAATAGTGACTTTAACGGTCACATTCCAGCAAACATGTGCATGAGCGCAGCTATCTTCATGTTGTCGCAGCCCCTTTTACACTTCGCTACTGCGTGCAGTCTTGACATCGCGTAGCTCCCGGGCAGTGTAGTTGATAGTCCCATGCCTCCTTTCAGCTACCTGGAGTGCTAAGATTGTGCTACTTCCATATATTCACATCGTCGGATCATTGGTGTATGGCTTCAAGCGACTGCCATTCACCTTTCCTAGTAAGAGTTCTCCATTTAACTTGACCAGTTGTACCGTGCCTCCATCAATAATCTCCTTATATGGCCCTAACCAGTGCATTCTGAACTTTCCGGGGAATTTATCAAACTTACTATCATACAACAAAACCAGATCGTTTACCTTAAATGTGTGTAGCTTGATGTGTTGGTTGTGCCATGCCTTTTCACACTACTTTTGGACCTGCTGGTTAAATCCAGCCATAAATCATTCTTCTTCGAGCTCATCCAACTATGCATTCCTATCCTCCAGGGATCTACAATCTATCATACATGTGAGAACTACTATGCGCAGACTAGGCACGATGTATTCCATACGCATTATGGCTTCCACTCCATAGACAAGCCTAAAAGGTGTAAGTCCTGTCAGTTTCTTGCATGTCGTCCAATAAGCCCATAACACTGCAGGTATGCGTAGGTCCCAATCACTTTGTTGAGCATTTCATACCTTGGTCAGCATGTTTTGAAGCACTTTGTTGAACACCTCCACTATCCTGTTAGCCTGTGGGTGATAAGGTGTGCTCTTTTGATGATACACCTGAAATTCTTCTATTAGCACGTTGATCATCTCATTCAGGAAGTGTGTACCACGATCACTCATCAAGATCTTCGGGCATCCAAATCGCGTCAGTACATGTTCAAATAGAAACTTTGCGGTAGTCGTGCCCGTGCAATCCTTCATCTACTACGCTTCTACCCAACGATTCAAATACTCCGTCGCAATGATAATATACCTAGCAACTTCTTTCCTTGAGGTTTAATGGGTCCTACAAAATCTATTACCCATTTTTCTAAAGGTTGCAACGCCATTTGTGGATTCAAAGGCATTTCATCCCTTCATGATGGCCTTCCTATCCGCTGACATACATCACACGCCTTGCAATATGATTTTGAATACTAATGAAGGGTTGGCCACCACAACCCTGCACATAGAATCTTTTGTGCAGTTGGTCTTCATGCATAAGCTCCTCCCAAGATTAAGAGCCATTTGCAAATTCACCCCCCCAACACATGCTTATTGACCAAGTATTTTAATGCGGAGTACATGTGCATCTGCTTAGGTTAGGGCTTTTCATCATAGGTTTGAATCCATGTGCGTGGATCATTCTACCCATCATACTTATCTGTCAGTTGCATCTTAGGCTTCCCAAATCGTACTTGCATCATTCTCCTAGATTTGTGCCAATCATCAAAGCTTCCTTTGTGCATACCCCACCATCTTGTGGGCATAGCACGCGGCACCCAGTCCAAGGCGTGGAAGCGTTTCTTTTTTGGCACCTCCTTTCAAATTCATCCATGGAGGAATCTACCTCATTTAGACCATCATAATTAGGCAGGTCTCTTACTTTTGTCGACACGCAACGCAACGACCGGGTCAACATATTGAAATTCAACGTAATTACTTCGTGTAACTGATTCTGCCATCATTCCACTTCTTCATCAGAATCCGAAGTGCAAGAGCTCTCACACTCCCATGTAATCCACCCATCCACGGTGGGATTCACTTAGCCATGGTATCACGTTGTTATCTTGTAGATGTAGTCTAGGTCATCATCACTTTCATAGTCGCGGACTGGTACCATATAGCGCGATCCTTTAATAGGATCCAGGGGTATTATTACGCGCAATGACTTATTCAAAAATATCATCTTTTTCTTCTTCAAATTGATTACCCCATTCATATCAGTGGCCCAGTCAATTCCTAGGAGCGCAAGGTACGGATTGTTGTCATCAACAATCTCTATTACCTCAAAATATGCCAGCGCACTTACTCCCTCAATATCCACAGTTACTCCCTACAATCGCCCCATGGGTATGATTTTCTGTTGGTTCGCCATTCTCAGCTGAATCGGAGACCATTGCAATGCAAATCTCCCCATTCGCTTCCATGTCTGCTTCAGTAGAACATTTGCATATGATCCCAAATCCAGAATGACTTGATCCATCTCATATTCTCCAATCTGCACGATGAGTCTCATTTCACGCTCCATCCTTGTTTTATGTTTTCCAATCTTTCGGACTACGCGCGGTTCTCCTAGCATGGTCCTAGCACATCTGTTGATGAGTTGTTGTAACCCTTTCACAACCTTACTGTCGCGCAGTAACTTCATACAGGTTTCCAGAAAATTTGTGATCATGGAGGGATCGATCTCTAGCTCAGGGTTATCTTTGCTTCCTAACATGGAGGCCTCAGTAAAGCTCCTTTTATCTTCCATGAAGGTTTCCCGAGCTTGCTCCAAATCGAACTCAGCCTCCTTTTCCGGGGCTTTGCAAACCTAGGTACTATCTTCTGGTTGTTTCCCCTTGTCATCTCCTGCTGCGATTCCACTTCGGAGCACTATATTTACGTTCGGATCTTCCTCATGCGGCTTAGACCTCATCATCTATAGGTTTTGAGTCGGGGGAGGTGGTATTGCTCCTTTGTCATGTATCCTAGCTATCAACGTAGGACAATCTTCTGTCTCATGATCAAACAACGTGCAATACTTGCATGACGGGTGCGTTAGATTAGTGCAATCACAAGCATAATGTCTTGGCCCTCTGCAGTTGTAGAAAATCAAGTGTCCGTGACCTCTACCAGGTCCTTCTCTGCCTTGGCCTCATCTGCATCCCTGAAATTCTATCCACGCCATTCCTGAATTCTGATCAAGGGGCTGCATTTCAACCTAAACCCTGTAGGTAGCCGTTCTATCCATCATCAATTCATAGCTTCTGCAAATACACTCTTCATGTCCCACTGACCTACAAAAGTTGCAGAACAATTGTTGTGAAGTTTGCATATACTTTTGTAACAAGTGGCAGTTATCCAAGGCATGCTTTCCAGCTACTTGACAGATAGCGCACCATAAAGCAGGCACCACACTAGGTCCTGCTTGAGCTTCTGGCCTTAGAGGCATCGCTCCTCCTCCTGTAAGGTAATTTGTAAAGACCGGGCAATGGTCTTTGTCATGACCCTGACTCTTGCATTTCACGCACCACACTTCTTCGCGCACTTCTGGTTGAATCGTCCTACCCTGCTTCAAGCTTTGCATCTCAAGGCACATATTTTTCAGTTGTGCATGGATCTACTAAACTCCTAGATTAAGATCTTGCATCGGGGTCTCATGTAGTCTCATGGAAATCTCCAAGGCTTCTGCCTAAGTCATTATCTTCTGCTATGACAACGCACTCCTCAAGTGTGGTAATAGTGAAGCTACAAACCACTCGCAATGTTGTCCATCCATCAGATTCATGTTTTCTTCGTGAATTATACATTTCGGCCTCTGATCTAACTCCCAAGGTGTCTTGCCTGGTAGCATCGTTATCTCTTTGAATCCAATAATTGATTGCGCTTCAAAGTTAGGCCTGCCAAATTCCCTATTCAGTGTTGCTTTAATGTCCACTACTCTCGCATTCGGGTTATTGTTCGAGTACTTAATATACCAAGTCAACACGCGATCCTGCGGGGTGCTAACCAGTGTTGCTTTCTTTATATGGTCATCTGTAACACCTTGAGCTTCCCATATAGCCTTCACTACAAACCAGAATTGGTTCGGGCCCTCATTTCCTAATCCTTTGAACAAAGGTAACTTCACTGTGTTCACTATACTAAATCATCGTGGTGGTGGGGGTGGTACGAGTGAGGATGGAGGTGATGGCGGTGAAGCTAGTAGTGGTGTTGGCAGAGGTGGTATTTGCAGAATTCTTTGTGTTATTAGATGAATAACACTTTGCGGAGAGACCTTCGCGAGCTCTTCCTCATCCCCTCATGGAGGTGAAATCAAGGGGCTATTTTCTAGACCCTTATTTCCTTTGTTCCTCTAAACCTTTCTACTTCGCGTAACACAATAGTATTTTCATCCAAGTATTCAAAGACTTTACGTACTTACCTCGAGGTCCTTTGAGAAAGCATCACTTTGCCTCACTATAGCTGACTGAGGTGTCGACCGCGAACTCAATAACAAATCCTCCTATAATGTGATCAAGCCAATGTTCAATGGCGTGCGTGATCTTATCGTCCGATGCTTCCAATATTCACACTAGCTCTGAGGTCCATGCAATAGGACTGTCAAGTTTCCACCTTCCTTGTCTATCTTCTAGATTCATGATCCACTCATATAGCTCAGTAGGGAAGGACGCGAAAAATATTTCGTGGATCTCCATATACAGGTAGTTGTCTAGCCACTATTCTTTTGATAGTCACAGGTTTCTGTTTTCCTGTGCCATGAACTCGTGAATTCTTTTATCCAACCAGCCTTCGATTTCTTTCTTAGTTGGATTCTAGTGATACGAAATCACACATATCTCATGCAGATTCCGGTCCCGGCAATGGAACCTTTTGTTGGCTTGAGGGGGCTTGACCCAGGTTCAGCGTTAGTTAGCCAAACAAATCCCTACACTACTGTCCCTTTCGGCATCAGCCCGAGGAGCGTGGAATGAAGTCTCTCCCGAAGTAGTTTGGGGGGATGCTGGAACCAAGTTTCCGAACCCTTGTGATGGGTGTGATGTCTGTTTATTCCAACTATACCTGCCTTCATGCAGGTTTCTTATCCTTCTGCTCTATCCTTCGGTATCTTTGCGAAGTGTTACAATTGGCTTCTATACAGCCCTAACTAGAGGCTGAGATGCTTTTGCACTACTAAGGCAGCGAACTACGATATCTCCTAAACTACGCTAAGTGTCTTACTTATCTTAATAACATATCTTAGTTAGCTTCGCATAAACAGATGTTCTTACTTGCGTTCACTTAACCAATACAATTATACACATTTGTGCATCATATAAGCATTAAAAGTGAAATTCATACCCAATAAAACAGAAGCATAAATAGGAAATAAAGACACGGAAATGATAGAAAACTTCTCTTTATTAATATTTCCAGATGATTATAGACTCGACTCACCCTGCGCACTCAACTGCAGGGATCCACACACTCAGCTGCAGACTACCAGGCCTCTATGCACTCAGCTACAGAGCCTCTACCTATGCTATGACCTAAAACTTAGACTTACACTTCAGATCTATCTCGCATACATCATATCATCATTACTCATCTAGTTGTCTCTAAACTACTTAGAGCTTAGTTTTATTTATACAATCCCATGGTCCGCGGACCATGGGTAGATCTTCTACAGCCGACATTACATTATCAAAATAATGGTGGAAAACCCTATGACTCTTTAACAACTACGTGCTCTACGCCCATGAAATGCGGAGTCTTTACATTGGAATTACAAAATGGGACCAAAATCTAGGCTCTAAGCCCCAAAACTGCCCTTGGGGGATCCCACACCCAACAGGCCCCCAACACAAACATCGTGACTCGCCCTCGAGTCACTCTGTAGGTGCAAATATCTTAGCATGAAGACCTCCCAGATCTGTTTGGATCACTGCAACTTCAACAGCACACTAAGCGGATGCCTGCTGAACTTCCTCCACGTGTTGGTCGGTGACTACTGCTGCCCTGAATCCTATGCTGAGTTGCTTGTAGTTGCGCGAGCTTTGCTTCAATGGAGGCTGTAACTGTATGAGCCTCATTGATCCATGGTTGTAGGTGCACTTTTAAGACTACTTCCTTATGCACTTGTTCCTTGAGCGCCTTTTCCTCCTACATCCTTGCAAGCCTCTCTGTAAGGGAAACCGTCTGCGCGATCCCTTTTACTTCGTCATACTTCTGTTGTAGCTCGTGCACCTGTCTCTAGGCGCTTTGCATTCAGGTCCTCCTACAGGGTAGTTAGGACCTCAAATGACTGCTCGAACAGCTGCATGAAGTCTACCACTACATTGTCAACCACTGTTATTGCTGCTGTAACAACACTGGTTCATTGTTCCCTAATTTCTGACGGAGTTGAAGGTTGGGCCTTCAACTGCATTTCTATGATCAGCAAGTTTAGCTCCATCTGAACCCTGGCCATCTCTTCTCTAGCGTCGTGCACCCCTATGGCCAATTTGTAGATGCACGTCTCCACTGGTTCTCCTCCCTGAATGTCCAACTCCAGGACCATTTCGAAAAATTCCTCTATAACCTGCATAATCTATTGATTATGCTCAACTACCTCATTTTGTTGCAGGCCAAACTGTTCAATTTTGATGCACTGCTCACTCATCACCTACAGTGCGTGACTCTCCCTGGCCTGAAGTTCTGCGGTGACTCCATCCTGTAAGAGGTAGAGTGTCTCCCAAGGGAGTGCAGCCATGTTCAACCCTACCCCTTTCAAACTGCTCACCATGGGTCTGTCGGCTTCCTTCTCTGTAGTAAGTGCTCCATCTAGTAGCACTATCGTATTGGTCACCCTTATGCGCAACATTTCCTCAACAGCTGAAGTGACAACTGCGAGGCTAGTGGACATTGTGCCAGCTTGTGGAGTGCACACCTGCAACTCCTGTATTTCTGTCCAGAGAGCCCCCAATACCAAATATTGTTGTTCCTCAAACTGCTGGAGGGCCTCTGCGGTGACATCCCTCACCATTTCGTCGATATCATGTAAATCCCCCTCAGTGGGGGTGATTGGGTCGAAAGAAGTCTTTGATGCCTTTTTCTTCTTTCCCAACACTATCTACTCTCGTGGCTGCGAACGCTTGAGTTGGGTGGATGTTGTCTACGGGTCTACGCCACCTTGTTCTATGTCTCTCTCAGGTTCGGGCGAAGGTGACTTCTGTCTTTTGTGCTCTTCTTTTCCTATTTTTTTTGTTGTTCTACCGAATTCGCAGCATCGCACACTACCTAGGCCTTAGCCATTGCTTCTTCCTTTTCGTGCTTCTCCACCAATTGCGCCATCCGAAGTTTTGTCTCTTCCTTCTTACATTGCTCGGCAGACTTCTCTGTTTCCACCGCGGAGCCAGCTGGAGTGCACCACTTGGATCGCCAAGACTTAAGGACTATGAATATCACATCGTCAGTTGCCAAATACGGTAAATCAACCACGTCTTCATAGGGTCCTTCCGTGCCCTAATGAAGACATGGTGGAAGTCTTCTTTGAACTCTGCAGAGCTCTGCAAACTGTGGGAGATAACCGTGGCTTGCAATTGATCCCCATCCAGATATTCATTTCCATTAATATCCAAAATATCTTGCTCTCCTTTATCCTTTGCACATCCCTGGTCACCCACATCGAATCATACTTCGCTGCCTCTCGAAGGTCCTACGCAACCGAAGGGAACTGGCTATATTTTGGCTATTCCCATGCCACTAGTACTATCAACAATAGGAGCCATGTGTAATTAAATGTTTTTCCCTGCTCCTATGCCTTGCGAAAGTTCGCAAGGAACTCGCCACATAGGTAGTTCACCTAGTTGAATTAGACTCCTTCTACGCATTGCGCCACTAGGGCAACCACTGGCACGGGCACCTCATCCGCGCGGCACTTCCGCATCACCTTCCCTGCCAATATTTGTGTCGCGACCTTGACTACAGGGTTGTTGATTCTGGAGATGGCATACCCTCGCTCCTTATTCTCCAACTTAAACTTCTTTTTCATTGCCTCCGCGAGGGCCAAATCGCCACCTTTTCCCTCTGATTTGTTGGATCCTCCTCGAAGCAACGTAGTCGTGTAATCTAATGAATCAGATGGTCTGTGATGGGGATGGGCTTCTCCAGCCACAAGCACACATCATGCACCAAGCAGAGCAGCTGCTTGATGACCAAAACGGTCACTGGGAGACGGTGGTAATGTGGTACCCAGAGCAGGTTTAGCAACCCGACTTTCTCTACACCTCTGAGCCATTTTCGTGGCTCCAATTAAATAATTCTAGCCATCACGTCCATATTTTGGCGCATTATCTTCGCATTAGCTAAATGAAGGAACTTCTCGTGGTCTACAAGGTCCTAATCTTCAAATTTAAACATAGGAACCTGCCCCGAGTGTGCTCCCTCAAAAACAATATCGTTTGGGAGTAGCAAAGTTTGCAGAGATCTCTTGCTCTCTTTTATATCCTTTGGCACCTTAGCTTTACCCTTTCATGGAGGAGCATATTCGGGTAGTCAAGTAATAGGGTCTGCACCCTGGGTTTCAACTTCCATCTCCACATCCTCACCCTCTTCATCCACCAAGATTTCTTTAGACTCCTCCTCATCGGCCTCCAAATTAATGGCCTTCCCCTTTTCCTGAAATGTGAGCTTTGTCCTCAGGGGATTTCTAGGCGAGATGCACACCAGGATCATGACCTGCTTATCCTTCTTGGGTCTCCTTGTTTGTGGTGATTTAGGGACCTCAACGATTATTCTGGCACTCTCTAGGGCTTCCGCTTCCACAATTTCCTGCGCGACTTCCTCAGTTGTCACTACTCTTGTGTCCATGGCTTCTTCGGGTGCTGACATGGTGCTACTCCACAGTTATTCAGTGTCTCCAGTAGTTTCTCAAACAATGAATTCACTTTCAGGGTCTTGAATAAGCCTCGGTTCATGAATGCTTGAGCGTACAACACTTCAGTTCTCAAATTGCCAAGTGTTTTTTGTTGGACAACCACTTGTAATTTATAGCACCTTTTGAATTTGAATTCGACCGTTCCTCCCACATTTGGTCCATTAATGCTGGATTGGCGCTAGATTTTCAAGAATCTAGCCCATAAAATTCGCCTTAAATGCCTATCGCCCGCTCCATTTGGCCTCAAGCCAACCATCAAATCATAAATAGTGACTTTAACGGTCACTTTTTGGCAGACCTGCGCGACAGTGCAGTTATCTTCGTACTGTTGCGGCCCCTGTGACACTTCGCTACTGTGTGCAATCCTGACATCGTGCAGCTCCCAGGCAGTGTAGTTTATAATCCCGCACCTCCTTTCAGCTGCATGGAGTGCTACTTCCATATAGTCACATCACCAGATCGTCGATGTATGGCTTCAAGTGACTACCATTCACATTTCCTTGTAAGGGTTCTCCATTTAACTTGACCAGTTGTACCATGCCTCCGTTGGTAATCTTCTTAATAATATACGGCCCTAACCAGTGAATTCTGAACTTTCTGAGGAATTTATCAAACTTACTATCATACAACATGTTATCACTAAAAATTCTAATGCCAAAATTTCTCAGACTAGCTTGAAGGCAGTTTCGCAGCGCAACATCTTCTAGGTGATTTCGTAGCGCATAATCCATATTTTGCACTGGCTGCGCTACGAAATTGGGGATTTGTTCGAATCCATAGCAACTTTCATGCAAAATAGCTCTGGGGTGGATGCATTTTACAGGTGGCATGTTCTCAAGCTCCTACATGTATGCTTGTCATCAGTTCTGAATCTGAAGGGAAGTATTACAGGTGAAGGAGTGTTTTGAGTGGGATGGTAACTTTTATGCTTTGCATCCACCACTGTTGCCAAGCAGAGACAAAGGAAAAGTCTGAGGTATTGCAGCTGCAAAACAACCTAATCCCCAAAGGTGCAGATATAACAAGATACAAGGACTACATTAAAGATCTTGGTAAGAATGAAAGGGTTGAAGTGATTGCACTGCCGAGTTCCTTAGTGCAGCGTTCTGTTTTTCAAGATGCACTAGATTTGTTGGTTTCTTTAGATGCTCTGAAGGCACCATCTCATCATAGGGGAAAGTGTAAACCAACATTATATGGCAATTTGCTTGGGAGTCTTCCCCTTTCTTTGGAGGCATCAA
This sequence comes from Pinus tabuliformis, assembly GCA_031772625.1. Classification (NCBI taxonomy): domain Eukaryota; kingdom Viridiplantae; phylum Streptophyta; class Pinopsida; order Pinales; family Pinaceae; genus Pinus; species Pinus tabuliformis. The sequence goes on along the minus strand of CM062818.1, from coordinate 343,074,063 downwards.
TGCTTGTCATTAAGTTTGGTCAGTGTGGGTTTCTTAGAGAGGGTGCAATAATTGGTTTATTGATGGATGCATGACCAATGCCTATCTTACAGCCATTTGGGCAGCAATCTTTGTTCAATAAATATGTGGACAGCTATTATAATGATGCTAATGGATCTGTTGGTTCTTCATATCATACAAAGACTCTTATGGCAAATTTTTGTGCAATTCTGTTTTGGCAACGGATTTTGAAGGACAAGCATCGATTGCAACGACTCATTCAAGTGGCTGGCAATGAGATCTTCACAACTCAGACACATGATTTTGCTTCAATTTCTCCTAGGCTTGAGTAGGAGTGGTCTTCTTTCCACCATTTGGTGCCATCATCACTTCGTGCTATTGCTAAGACATGCCCAAGTTTCTCTGCATTTGGGAAGGTTCACCATTGTATTACAATGATTATGATTTCAAGCACACATGCTTTCTCTCTCCAAGACAACGTGAAGCAAACTTGAGTTTTGACCGTTGGCACTGAACTAGCTGATATGGTAACAAATGTTTGCATTCAGGCTTCATGTGTTGACTCAAGGTCCTGTCATCATGATATTGAAACAAGGCAAATAAGGCATATTTCTCTGTTTTAAGTTGTCAACTTCCAGGAGGTATTTAGAGTAGCTGAAATAATATTTTCGAAAATTGAAAGAGGTTTTTATTCCTAACATACTGAAATAGAAAAACCTCTTTCAGTTTCTTCAAATTGATTATGAGCTGGGAGAAAAAAGTGACTAAAGTTGCGCTACGAAACTGCTGTAGATGCAGTTTTTAATTTCCTGTTTTATACATAGTCTTCAAGGATCGATTCTGGGCAGCTGGAGTAAGTTTTCAAAAAACTAAAAGAGGTTTTTGTTCAGCACGGATTGGTTCACAAAAGCCTCCTTCAGTTTTTCCAAATACTTTTTCTATGAGAAGTTATGAGCTCTGTCCCAAGAGCTATTTTCAGGCAGAACAACAGTTTCGTAGCTGTAAGGAAAGGTAGCAAAAGCTTTGCTAGTCAAGTAGATGCAGTGGATGAGGTGTACACCTGGACGATTTCAGCCATCAAACAAGCCAAACATGTCAGAAAGATGAACATAACCCTGAGAGCTAGAAACAAAGGCTTTGAAGAAAGAGGTTAGCAGTTTGAAGAAGAAACTAGGTAAACTAGCTGATTAATCCAAGGGGAAATTTGCTTTTCAAGTTTTGATCAATTTTGGCTGTCATCATTTTGAAACTTTTTGGAGCCTTTACACCTGTACAAAATAGCTGAAAAGATCACGGAGTTAAGTCATCAGTGCTTTAAAACTCATATGCTTTGTTTTGATTACCTACAGCAGTTTCGTAGCGCGCTACGAAACTGCTGTAGATGACTGTTTATGTGAAAAAATGAAATTGAATGCTGAGGTCAGCAAATCTTAAAGGGATGACTCGAGGCTAGCATGGAGATTATAGAAAGTCATTCAGATGTTTAAAAAGGTGCCAGGTGTAAGTATTCAAGGAAAAGGTGAAATTTTGTCTTTTGTTAAAGTTTTCACTTTATGTCCGAATTTTTAGGGTTCTGGTAGGGTTGCCGAGGTGTTGAGTGGTACACTTGTTCAGTTTATGAGATGGCCAGATCATAAGATTTCTTCCATCATACGTGACTATTAGAGGATTAAATGGCTTGAAGCATGATCTTAAATGCATGAACACTAATGGGAGACAGAGACCGTGAACATAGGGTACAGATTCTTATTTGTTGATGAATCATCCACATATCAGGCATCCGAAGCTGCTCATTCAGTGAATGTTCTTCCAGCTTGGCTTGGCTATTATTGAAGTGCTACAGGTGTCAAGTTTCAAGAACGCATCAATGCACACGAGGAGATAGACTTGAAGTTTCAATGGAATGGAATCCTCTGTTTTCGTAGCACAATACCTTTGTAATTAATTAGTTTGTTTAAGATATAGATAAGATAATTAATGATAGAATTCCGAGCTCCCTTCATGCTTGTTGAGGAGTCTCAGGTAGTAGTATTTTGGTTTGCTATATATAGAAATGACTCTGATGTAAAAAAGGTTGGACATTTTATACAAAAACAGAGTTATTTGGGCCAATGTAAGACTTGTTACAGTAATAGTAAAACAATGGTTATTTCTTCTCAAGATTCTCAATGGATTATTTTGTTCAAATATGATGGTGGTGTTTTATCTTATATGTTCTTTTACAGCCTTGTTATAGCACAATCACTCAGAATTCATATCTTATGCTCTGACTTCCTGTGTGTTTGGCAAGCTGTGGTTTTTGTGAAATATGTTTGGACATCTAATGCAAAGAGCCTTGACTTCCATGAAATGACTGTGCTTTTGTTTATTAAATGTGTAAGACTCCATAGCCCAATGAAGACCAATTTGATATGTGTTCAACCAGCTGTTGTTTTCATGAATGAGTGAAGAGTTAGCCATCTTTTGTTCTAATTGATTTCTATTATAAATCTGTGAGAGAGCCCTCTCTGATTAGGAAGGCTAATTCCTAGTCTAAAGTTTGGTTGAAAGAGTTACATAAAATCTTACTTGGTTGCAGCCCTCAGTAGTGATTTTGTGATAACACAACAAAACCAAATCGTTTACCTTGAATGTGCACAACTTGATGTGTCAGTCGTGCCATGCCTTTTCACGCTGCTTTTGGACATGCTGGTGAAATCCAGCCAAAAATCATTCTTTTTCAAGCTCATCCAACTGCGCAAGCCTCTCCTCTAGGGCTCCATGATCCATCATACCTATGAGCACTACTATGCTAGACTAGGCATGATGTATTCCATAGGAATTACGACTTCCACTCCATAAACAAGCCTAAAAGGTGTTTGTCCCATCAGTTTCTTGCATGTCATCCAATAAGCCCATAACATTGCAGGTATGCGTAGGTCCCAATCACTTTGCTGAGTATTGCATACCTTGGTCAACGCGTTTCCAAGCACTTTGTTGAACGCCTCCACTGTCCCGTTAGCCTATGGGTGATAAGGTGTGCTATTTTGATGATACACTTGAAATTCTTCCATTAGCACATTGATCGTCTCATTCAGGAGTGTGTACAATGATCGCTCACCACGATCTTCGGGCATCCAAATCGCGTCAGTACATGTTCAAATATAAACTTCACGGTAGTCGCGCCCGTGCAATCCTTCAACAGCTGCGCTTATACCCAACGAGTCAAATACTACATCGCAGTGATAATATACCTTGCACCTATCTTTCCTTGAGGTTTAATGGGTCCTAAAAAATCTATTGCCCATTTTTCAAAAGGTTGCAACGCCATTTGTGGATTCAAAGGCATTTCATCCCTTCGTGATTGCCTTCCTATCCGCTGACATACATCACATGCCTTGCAATATGTTTTTGAATCCTGATGAAGGGTTGGCCACCACAACCCTGCGCGTAGAATCTTCTGCGCAGTTTCTCTTCCTACATAATTTCCTCCCAACATTAAGAGCCATCTGCAAATTCACCCCCCCAACACATGCTTATTGACCAGGTATTTTAGTGCGGAGTACATGTGCATCTGCTTAGGTTGGGGCTTTTCGTCATAGGTCTGCATCCTTGTATGTGAATGATTCGGCCCATCATACTTATCTGTCAATTGCATCTTAGGCTTCCCAAATCATACTCGCATCATTCTCCTACATATGCGCCAATCATCAAAGCTTCGTTTGTGCGTACCCCACCATATTGCGGGCTTAGCGCAGTGCACCCAGTCCAAGGCTTGGAAGTATTACTTTTCCGGCACCTCTCTTTCAAATGAATCCAAGAAATTATCTACCTCATTTAGACCATCATTAGTAGGCAGGTCTCTTACTTCTGTCGAAATGCAATGCAGCGACCAGGTCATCATATTGAAATTCAACATAGTTACTGCATGTAACCAATTCTTCCGTCGTTCCACTTCTTCATCAGAATCCGAAGTGTAGGAGCTCTCACGCTCCCATGTAATCCTCCCATCCACGATGGGATTCACCAAGTCTTGGTCTCACGCTGTTATCTTGTATATGCAGTCTAGGTCATCATCACTTTCATAGTCGCAGACTGGTTTCATATAGCGCGATCCTTCACCAGGATCCAGGGGTATTATTACGCGCAATGAATTCTTATCAAATACCATCTTTCACTTCTTCAAATTGATTACCCCATTCATATCAGTGGCCCAGTCAATTCCTAGGAGCGCGGGGTAGGGATTTCTCTCATCAACAATATCTATTACTTTAAAATATGTCATGCACGCTCGCTCCCTCAATATCCATGGTTACTCCCAACAATTTCCCCATGGGTATGATTTTCTTTTGGTTCACCATTCTCAGCTCAATCAGAGACCATTGCAGTGAGAATCTCCCCATTCGCTCCGATGTCTTCTTCTATAGAACATTCGCATCTGATCCCAAATCCAGAATGACTTGATCCATCTCGTATTCTCCAATCTATGCGATGAGTCTCATTTCATGCCCAGTTCTTGTTTTATGTTTTCCGATCTTCTAGACTACACAGGGTTCTCCTGGTGCGGTCACAACACATCTATTGATGAGTTCTTGTAACCCTTTCACAACCTTACTGTCACGTAGTAACTTCATATAGGTTTCCAGAAAAGTTGTGAGCATGGAGGGATCCATCTCCAGCTCAGGCTTATCTTTGCTTCCTGACGTGGAGGCCTCAGTAAAACTCTTTTTATCTTCCATGAAGGTTTCCCGAGCGCTCTCCAAATCAAACTCAACCTCCTTTGCCAGGGCTTTACGAACCTAGGTATTATCTTTTGGTTGTTTCCCCTTGTCATCTCCCATCGCGATTCCACTTCGAGGCACTATATTTACGTTCAGATCTTCCTCTCGTGGCTCAGACCTCATCATTTGTAGGTTCTAAGTCGGAGGAGGTGGTAGTGCTCCTTTGTCATGTATCCTAGCTATCAATGTAGGAAAATATTCTGTCTCATGATCAAACAACGTGTAATACTTGCACGACGGGTGCGTTGGATTAGTGCAATCACGGGCATAGTGTCCTGGCCCTTCGCAATTGTAGAAAATCAAATGTCCGCGACCTCTACCAAGTCCTCCTCCACCTCGGCCTCGTCCGCACCCGTGAAATCTTGTCTGCACCATTCCTGCATTCTGATCAAAGGGCCGCGTTTCGGCCTGAACCTTGTAGGCGGGTGTTCTATCCATCATCAATTCATAGCTTCTGAAAGTACGCTTGTCATGTCCCACTGACCTACAAAAGTTGCAGAACAATTGTTGCGGAGTTTTCATATACTTCTGTAACAACTGGTAGTTATCCGTGGCATGCTTTCTAGCTACTTGACAAATAGCACACCACAAAGCAGGCGCCGCACTAGGTCCTGCTTGAGCTTCTGTCCTTAGAGGCATCGGTCCTCCTCTTGCAAGGTAATTCATAAATATTGGGTAGTGGTCTTTGTCATGAACCTGATTCTTGTATTTCACGCACCACACTTCTTCGCGCACTTCTGGTCGAACCATCCTATCTTGCTTCAAGCTTTGCATCTCAAGGCATAGATTATTCAGCTTCACGTAGCTCTGCTGAACTCCTAGATTAGGATCTTGCATCGGGGTCTCATGCAGTCTCATGGAAATCTCCAAGGTTTCTTCCTGAGTCATTATCTTCTGCTATGATAGCGCACTCCTCAAGTGTGGTAGTAGCGAAGCTACACACCACTCATGATGTTCTCCATTAGTCATATTCAAGTTTTCTTCGTGAATCGTACATTTCAGCCTCTGATCTAACTCCCAAGGCATCTCACTTGGTAGCATCGTGATCTCTTTGAATCCAATAATCAATTGCGCTTCAGATTTAGGCCTGCCAAATTCCCTATTCAGTGTTGCTTCAATGTCTGCTTCTCTCGCATTCAGGTTATTGTTGGAGTACTTAATATACCAAGTCAACGCGCGATCCTGAAGGGCACTAACCACTGTTGCTTTCTTTATATGGTCATCTGTAACACCTTGAGCTTCCCATACAACCTTCACTACAAACCAGAATTGGTCCAAGTCCTCATTTCCTATGCCTTTGAATAAAGGCAACTTCACTGTGTTCGCCATACTGAATCGCGGTGGTGGTGGGGGTGGTACCGGTGAGGATCGAGGTGATGGTGGTGAAGCCGGTGGTGGTGTGGGTGGAGGTGGTATTTGTGGAATTATTTGTCTTATCAGATGAATAGCACTTCAGGGAGAGACCTTTATGAGCTCTTCCTTGTCCCCTCACGGAGGTGAAATCAAGGGGCTATTTTATGGACCCTTATTTCCTTCGTTCCTATAAACCTTTCCGCTTTGCGTAGCCCCGAACATCAAGGTAATTGCATAACTTGCTTTTTGTACAACAACATTTTAATCCAAGTATTCAAAGAATTTACATACTTACCTCTCGGTCCTTTGATAAAGCGTCGCTCTGCCTCGCTGTAGCTGACTGAGGTGTCGACTGCGAACTCAGTAACAAATCCTCCTATAATGTGATTGAGCCAATGATCAATGGTGCATGTGATCTTATTCTTTAATGCCTCCAATATTCACACTAGATCTGGGGTCCACGCAATAGGACCATCAAGTTTCCACCTTCCTTGGCTATCTACTAGCTTCGCAATCCACTCGTATAGCTCAGTAGGGAAGGACGTGAAAAATATTTCGTGGATCTCTGTAAATAGGTAGTTGTCTAGCCACTGTTCTTTTGACACTCGCAGGTTTCTGCTTTCCTATGCCGCAAACTCATGAATTCTTCTATCTAACCAGCCTTCAATTTCTTTCTTTGTTGGATTCCAGTGATACAACATCACACATCTCTCATGCAGATTCCAGTCCCGTCAACGAAACCGCTTTTTGGCTTGAGGGGCCTAACCCAGGTTCAGCATTAGTTAGCCAAACAAATCCCTAGACTACTAGCCCTTTCGGCATCAGCCCAAGGAGTGCGAACTGAAGTCTCACCCGAAGTAGTATGGGGGGATGCTGGAACCAAGTTTTCGCACCCTTGAGATGGGTGTGATGTTGGCTTATTCTAATTATACCTGCCTTCACACTGGCTGCTTATCCTTTTGCTCTATCCTTCAGTACCTTCACGAAGTGTTACAATTGGCTTCCGTGCAGCCCTAACCAAGGGCTAAGATGATTTCGTGCTACTAAGGTAGCGAACTGCGATATCTCCTAAACTACTCTAAGTGTCTTACTTATCTTAATAACATATCTTAGTTTGCTTCGCGAAAATAGATGTTCTTACTTGCGTTCACTTAACCGATACAGTTATACACATTCATGCATCATATAAGCATTAGAAGTGAAATTCATACCCAATAAAATAGAAGCATAAACAGGAAATAAAGACGTAGAAATGATAGAAAACTTCTCTTTATTAATACTTCCAGATGATTACAGACTCGACTCGCCCTGCACACTCAGCTGCAGGGGTCTGCACACTCAGCTTCGAACTACTAGGCCTCTATGCACTCAGCTGCAGATCCTCTACCTATGCTACGACCCAAAACTTAGACTTACACTTCAGAGCTATCTCGCATACATCATACCTTCATTACTCATCTAGTTATCTCTAAACTACTTAGAGCTTAGCTCTATTTATACAATCCCATGGTCCACGAACCATGCGTAGATCTTCTACAACCGACATTACATTATCAAAATAAGGGCGGACAACCCTATGACTCTTTAACAACTATGCACTCCGCACCCACAAAATGCAGAGTCTTTACATTGGAATTACAAAATTGGACCAAAATCTGGGCTCTAAGCCCCAAAACTGCCCTTTGGGGATCCCGCACCCAATACAATACCTAGAAGAGGAGAAAGCCAAGTGAAGAACTCAAGTTACTGATCCTTTGTCATATATTATGAATTATTCTAAAGTATTACAAGGTCAAAAAGGTGCAGGTGACAAAAATTATAGAAGGATGAAGAAAGGTATCGAAACCCTAGTTTGCATGATATTTTCCTTTGACTTAATGCTTAACAATTTGAATTGGTCATGGGAGGCTAATTTGGTAGAGTAAAGGAGGTCTCTAGTCTTAGGTCTTGGTTGTTTGAATCTACTAGTGAAAGAGTTTGACTGGGATTTTCCCCTTCATAGGGCTTTTGCCTTGGTTGAGTGCCTACATCTTGTGCTCTAATATTGTCTTTTAAGTTTTTGGTAAATGTCTTGATGATAGTATAATAACAAAGAAAAATAAGTAATAATTAATCACAAGAATTTTTCAAATAAACGAGAAATCAACTTAATAAGAAACCCTAAATGTTTCGCTAATGGATTTATCAACAAACTCCATACTTAGATCACCACATATATTAAAACATGAACCCACGTACCTTCAGCCCCCTCTCTTTTTAATTGTAATTTTCTATTATTTCTTTTTGGTTTTGTTATAATTTATTTTTAACATTATTTAATTTAATTAAAACTTAATTTTAATACTTTTAAATTTTAAATTTATTAAAATTAAAATTTTAAAGTACAAAAACATTAATAAAACTACCTAACATTTTAATTTTTCCATATTTTAACTAGTTTTGGAACCCAAACTTTAACAAGCAATAACTTGATATTTACTCCAATTGAGGCAAATTAGGGCTCATTGGAAATATATTTCTATGGAGAAAAATATAACAGAATTAATTCAAGTAAATCTAATCATTCACTATCAAAAAAATTATCAGAAATCAGAGCTAAGAATTTGCAACCAAATGTATTTCCTAAGTTTGTTTTACAAAAAAAATATTTGGGATAGAAAGATGTGTTGTTGTTAGTTCATTCCCAAATTGTTCAAAGGCTAATTATATCTCCATAGGAAAGAAATGAGAAGCCTTAATTTGGTTTTTATTAATTTATTTTTATTCCTTAGTTTTTTTAACATATTTGAAGAATTGGAGTTTCGTCTCCATTTTAATTGGTTTTTAATTTTAGTTTTGTGATTCTTTTTTGCAGAGCTTGTTGGAGAAGATAAGGCCCAAAAATTTCTAAGAAATGGGACTGGATCAGCCAAGGAGAAGAAGGGATCTTACAACTAAAAAAAATCTGATCTCAAATTATCATTTAACCATTTTTCAGCAGCTACCCTTCTTGGGGATTTCATTTGTAAATTATAAATAAGATTTGGAAAATCAAAGAGGGTTCCTTTTTGCTTCAAGTATGATACTCTTTGCACTACTGGAAAGAGGATTTTGTTGTAGGATTAGGGAGAATACTCATATCTGGTCTTAGGGGTTTTCCTTTTAAGATTAGATCTTTGTTGTAGAGGTAGATCATGCACTATCACAGCTCCATTCTCTATTAACGGAGTTGAATATCTTGAGAGGATTGTTGGACAAATTCATTGTAAAGACAAAGAATGAGATCCAAGTTTATTATAATATTTCAAATACTATTGTGTTCAAATATAATTTTTTTCTTTTATGGTACACTTGTGCTAATAATTCCACGTTGGAGAGCTACTATTAAATATGTGAATTGTTGTTTATTTGCTCGACTATCTCATCTTATAATTACATAGATTTGTTGTTTATTTATTGATTCACTCTTGCATTTAAATGAATTTCTTAGTAACTATTTACTAATTCCCTATTTTAGTGGCTCATCTTTGTTAGAAAATCGAAAAGGCATAAATATTTTCTTATGTTGATAATTACTTGTGATATTCTTTTATTCTTATTAACTTTATTTATGTTCTTTTGTTATCTTCTTTTCATTAAGAAATCATCAAATCAAAACATGAATATCAATGACATCAAATGTAGGCACTCGGCCATGGCTAAAAACCCTCTATAGCAGGGTTGTCGCTGCTACAACACCCTCCAAATTTTAGCCTGCACCAAATTTGGAGCCTACCTTGTTCTTGCATATTGTCGTTGCAAACATTGAAATCCCTTATATGTGTTTTCTCTAAGTGTTTTGGTCGCTTTTACAAGAAAAGGAAAAAGTCATATTTTTGCATGTTAAGTTTTGCATGATGTATATAAGCCTATTTTGGTGGTTTCAAGGGGTTATCTTTGTGTGAATGAGTTGATATTACCATGTAAACATTTGTCACACTCATTCCCAAAGTTGTATGCATTGTAGCACAAGTGTTGTCACGGTCGTCGCAAAGTGTATCTTCAGAGTTGCACTGAGGGAAGTATGTATTTATGTGTTCTGGATGATCTATGTTGTGTCATCAAGTATTCTAAGTGTGTGATCCAAGTCAAGTCTTATCATTTTTCACATCAGCTTTAGCGATCCCACACTTACTCAAATTTCGGAAAATCTCAAGTCACTTAGCCTCATCTGGCCTTCCTGAACTACCCAATACACAGTCACATCCCTCATGCTACAACCTTGCCTCTCGACGATGTGAAATGTGCAGTTCCTACCTCCCATGACTGCGCACTACACACTCTCAGTACCCAAGCCCGTACCTTGATCTCCAAAATTAAGCAATTCATCCCTTCAGTCTGGCCCCAACTGCGCATGGCGCAATCTCTGAGCTCAAGTCCAGTCCTTGAGCTTCTGAGTTATGCAATTTCGCAATCACCTGGCCTTCACTACCTCCCAAAATTGTGCAGTTAGCTGAAATAGTGCAAAATACCTCAGCCTGGATCATTAAGTCCCAAAACTACGCAATTTGCCTACCCAATCTAACCTAAAATACGCATTGCGTAGTCTCAAGGCTCAAGATTCACCCTTGACTTCCTAAGTTGCGCAACTACGTAGTCACTGAGCCTATCCCTCATCCTACAACCCAGTTCCGGCTTAGTCAATGGATCAACATGCAACATCTTAGACTAGGGGTTTATCAGACTGATGTTGTCTTGTCATGAGTGAATTGCAGATGCAGGTACTCTATCAGTCCATGACAAGATGATGAAGAAGGATATGGAGAAGGGAAACATGTTGAAAGACATCTTTGTAGTTGGTTATGCAATTTGATCAATCAACACAAAGCAAAGGGACACCAATTTATGATCACAACTCAAGACTTGATATCATTGAAGACTCCTCACCTCTAAGCCATATGGAGGTGGACAGAAGAGCATACTCAAGAAGACACATAGCAAGGAGCAGCAAGAATGGCTTGACATTTCCATGTCATCATGCAGTCCATGTCAGCAGTGTCATGTCATGAGTCGTCATATGCCACATCATTATTGTGGATTATGTAATTATCTATTCAAAATGTATTGTAAAGTGGAAGTCCAAAGGACACATACAAAATATGAAGAGTCATGTAAATTTGAAAAGTCATAGGAAGTCAAATAGTCATGAGGGTAGTCAAAGAGTCACAAGGAGGTGAAGCATCACCCCATTGGTTATATATACACCCTCATTATATGAGAAAAATGCTTTTCACCTTGGCTCCTCCTGCAAGGCATTAGAGAGACAAGCTAGTTCTTTTAAGGAGCAAGTGGTGGCTCCAGCGCTCCACTATTGGAGGTAGTGGTGCTCAATGTACACATGTGTCTTGGGACTTTTATTTAATATATGAAGCGTGATGGCCAACACGTTCTTCATGCATGGATTATGAATGTTTGTAAGATTGTTTTGTGAATGTTTATGATTCATGTTTGTTTTCACCTGTACTAAAGTAGTTGAACTATTTCAATTATTTTAGTGCTTATCATATTGAGAATGTGTTGTAATGGTTATAATGTTCATCGCATATTTGTGGACTATTCTGTTGGATGTTAGACGGATATCTCTTGTTTTTGTGTGTTTCTACCAGATTGGTATTATTACCTCTCTCCTAGAGGCTCACCTTCCATTCCTCCTGCAGTAAAAGAACCTTGACACACCTACAACCGAATACTCACCAGACACACTTACTTGCTTTTCGAAGGCACGCCTGCATTCCTCTCTCTTGTTGACAATTAGATCCAAGGAAAATAATTAAGAAATTGGCAACTGGGCCATATTCTAGATGGGGCCCCTATCCCAAATGGTGTGAGGACTAATTGGGACCACATAGTAGGGAGACCCCCTTGAATATTTGCGGGTCAAGCACCATCAACATTTCTGGCGCTAGAAGGAGGGAAGCCATATTTTTATGGTTGATAACCTCACCCACCCTCACCATACATATTTTGGTCAAGGTAACAAAATTCCCAGCACCTCCCCTATTCATATTCCTGAAGTTAGCGGATCTTCTAAAACTGATCTTGAACAAATTTGTGAAATCTCTTACAAGCACATTCAGGCCATCCAACCTATAACCCATAAGTTTTCAAAGGCTATCAGAATAATTCTTGGAGTACACAATCTGTCTTATTTTCCAAGGAAGAATGCAACCACTCCTACCGTGATAGTGGTTTCGACAATCGAAGATCTGGTTCTCTCCACTCTTGGAGAACTTGTAGAGACTGCAAAAAGCACAGAGAAACCATAGTAGCCTCCATCTTTTAGCGGAGGTGATGCATATAACTTTGTACTCTTAGACAATACATTCTGTAGGTTATGTGATGAATAAGAAGAAGAAGATCCATTAGATTCTAGAGAAGAAGAAGAAGATCCATTAAACTCTAATGAAGAGGAGGAGCATAGAGATGAAGATATGGCAGACCAAGATCTGGATTGGATGACTCAAGTCCCACTTGCACTGTTGGTTGTGTTACATAAGATGTTGAGGCACCCAAAGAAGTTGTTAAAAAGATATGACCCTGACAAAGAAGTGAAAGCAGAGGTCCACTTGGACAACTTCTACCTACATCTAAAAATGTTAGAGGTACGTTACGATGATGTTGCATGTAGACTTTTTTGTGTACCTTAGATGGAAAAGAAGTTGTATGGTACCACAGTATTCCTCTGAATTCTATCCAGAATTGGAAGGGGTTTAAAAGGATTTTTCTTGAAAAAATTGTTGATGAAAAAACCCCTGTCATGTTATTAAGAGAGCTAGGAAATCTTAAGATTGAGAAGAAAGAAAAAATGAAATATTTTAATCAAAGGTTTAATCACATTCTAAATAAATTTCAGGAAAATATGAAACCTCGTGACCCCATCACCATTGATTATTACACATTTTCCTTACCGACAAACATTGTGCAGTTTGTGAAGAGAACTGTGAAGCCAACTTTGGCTGAAAATTATGAAGAGGCAATTGCAGCTGAAAAGGACTTTTGTGTGATTGGAGTCATCATAGATGATGAACCATCAAAGGACTCCAAATACATGGGAAAAAGTTCTTAGGCCTCCGTAGTAAGGCCAAGGAAAAGGAAGTTGTCGACCTTGAGATCTTGACCCACACCATCAATGCTCTGTCCAATGAGTTGGAAGAGTTAAAATAGAGCTCAAGTGAGACCACCGTAAGTAGAAAAACTCCTAGATTCAACACTTTGAGAAGAGATAATAACTCTAGCAGTAGTAAAAACCAGCCGACCAAGTCTGCACATAACTCTAACATTGTGTTGATTGTTGAGAGTATGGACACAGACCAATATTGTTCGTTTCATCGAAAGTATCATTCAAAAAAACATGCCCGCAATGGAACCACAACATGAACACTCAAGGTGTGCATTTCATCAACACAGTGCTTTTTGATGAGCATATTGAGCTATCGGAAGAGAAGGAATAAATTGTTGTAGCTGAAGAAACTACAAGTTTTGGACACACAGTAAATACACTCAGATGTGTTTATGCAACTGAGAAGAAAAATGTTGAAGAACAATCGTTGAGAGCGGACCTGACCCAAAAGCATAAAATTCGATACGACTTAAGAATCTAAGGGATGGTCTTTAGACAAGAGTTGACAAAGCATAAATTGAAAGGGAATTTGCTAAGGAAGATCACACTGCCCGTCAACTCAACCTAGCTGCTCAGAGCAAGTATGGAAATGCAGCTACAACGAAAAGTACTTCCATGAACAACAAAAGTAATCCCATCTTTCCATAAGTAGCAGATAAAGTGACTCCCCCAAACACTTTGGAAATGTCTCCCTTAATCGATTATAACATCGTTGAAGACATGAAGAAAGCTCACATGAACATTTCGTGCTTTGAACTTACAAGGATCAGGAGCCAATGGGAATTTCTTATCTGTGCTCTCAAACATTTTATCTCAAGTAACAATTCTTCTTCACAACATGGATCTAGTAAGTCCTTTGGTCCCCTGGATTCTATGTTTAATGCTTTAACACTAGATCCTAACACACTCTTCCCTCTATTTTTGTTAACATTCAAAATTTTCAATTATAATGTATACAATTGCTTAGTTGATTCTAGTGCATCTACAAACATACTGCCTTTATCTATAGCTAAGAAAATTAATGCAAAATGGGATAAGACATATGCACAGATCATTCGACTGGATAGTACCCTTTTCCATGCTATATGTGAACTCAGAAATGTGCTTATTCGCTTATCATACAACCAACGAGTTCACCAATGTATAAATATAGTAATTATGGACATTCTGGAAGCGTACGGTATTCTATAAGTAGATACTAGTCCAGTAAACTACAAGGCTAGTTTTCTATGGACTGGTCACATTTATAGCTTTTGTATAAATGCAGAAATAACCAAACATGAGTAAACTCAGAGCCTTACATGAAACATATTATCACTCCCTTTGAGGGAAGAAATGAACCTATTGCTTTCATGGATCTTATCTTTGGAAATTTCTTTTTAGAAATTGATTTGGGGTGTTACCTTGCTCAGCCATCCCAAGTCCCACCTGACACACAATTGGAACTCCTTCCTAGTCCAACTGACAAAAATGACATTTGTACAATAAGTAGTACTAGTAATAGTGTAGTCAATAGTCCTTGTACATATGAGGTTTATATTTTGTATTTTGATAGTTCAAAGACGCAGGAGGGCTCTGGTGCTAGTTTTGTTTTAGTAGACCCGCAACAGAGAAAACATATGATCTTAAGCTGCTTGGAATTTGAGTGCATGAAAAACACCGTAGAATATGAAGCAATCATCTTGGGCTTACAGAAGGCCATTGACCTCAATGTTTGGATCCTCAAAGCTATAGGTGATTTAGAAATTGTCATACAAAATTTATGCAATACTATTAATTGTGTGTCATCGCATCTGAAAGGTTATCAATAAGAGATATGGAGTTTGATTTCTCATTTCCAAGCTTTCAATATTATAATTGTTCCTAGAATGCATAACGCAGCTATGGATGCATTAGCAAGTGTTGTTGCTATGTTATCACTACTTAGGGATGGTTTCTCTGTAGAAATTCTTTACAAACCATTCGTCCTTGACAATATTACTAATTTAAGCAATTTTCAACGATGACCAACATATACTACACTTTATGGAAAACGTTGTTGTATTCAACGATGCAGTTATCGATGAAGACCAGCATGAGAAAGTGTTGCAGGATGTAGCTCGCACAAACAAGAAAAATCCCATGCCAAAAAGTGTGGTATCTTTGGAAAATTTGTTTGACTTACAGAATCGCTTCTGAGGGCCATTCAATGCAAAAACCCATAGTTTAACGTTGTCGCATGAAAAAATAGATATTGGAAAAAAAAAGAATATGAAGTTTGTTAATCTTGATACTTGTTGCACACCATAGGAGTCGCAAGCCTTTATCCGCTTATTCAAGTAGTACCGAGATGTTTTCGTGTGGACATATGACGAGCTCAAAACTTATGACACATGAATAATCCAGCATGTTATTCCAATCAAAGAAGGGTCAAGCCTTTCCAATGAAAGATGTGAAAGGTACATCCAACACTTGTGCCTATGATTCAAAAGGAGTTAAATAAATTTTTGGATGCTCAAATCATCCACAAAGTGTGACATTCGACCTGGGTATCAAATCTGGTCCCAGTGAGGAAGAAGAATTGGGAAATCTACTTGTGTGTTGATTTCCGCAACTTAAACCGTGCCTCAGACAAAGATAACTACCCTATGTCATCTATGGAACATATATTGTAGACAATATCAGGGTCAAATATTTTCTCTTTGTTGGATGGTTATTCATGTTACAACTAGGTTCTGGTCTCAGAGCCTGACAGACTAAAAACTATGTTTCACATGAAGTCGGGTACGTTCACATTTAGAAGAATTCCATTGGGTTGGTTAATGTCAGTGTGACATTTCAACACACCATGGACATCGAATTCCGTGGACTGATCAAGAAGAGCGTAGTGGTTTATCTTGATGATGTCATGGTGTTTTCCAAGAAGAGATCTGACCACTTACACCATCTGAATAAAATTTTCGAGCGATGTCAGAAATACGGGATATCTCTTAATCCCAAGAAGATCATTTTTGTAGTGTATGAGGGTAATCTCTTGGGCCACATATTGAAAAGAGTGGGATTAAAGTAGACTCAGAAAGAGTTGATACTATTACATATATCCTATTCCCGGTAAACAAGAAATCTATGCATTCCTTCCTGGGGAAGATTAACTTTCTCCACAAGTTCATCTTCGATTACACTCAGATTGTGAAACCCATGTAGGAGATGGTAAAGAAGGATGTGATATACAAGTGGGAAAAAAGGGAAAAGGATGTGTTTTCCTATATTAAGCAAGCTATTGTAGAAGCACCTACCTTGTATAGCCCAAATTTCAATAAATATTTTATGCTCTATACTTTTGCTTTTGACACTTCTCTCGTCATTGTGCTTACACAAAAGGATGATCAAAATAATGAGCAGCCAATATCTTTCATGATTGTCAACCTACAAGGACCATAACTTAACTCTCCTTCCTTTGATAAGAAGGTGTACATATTCTACAAGACGGTGAAGCACTTTTGGCCCTATCTCTTGAAAAATCATTGCATTATCTTTGTTCCACACCGAGCAGTTAGATCATTGTTTATTCAACAAGAGTTGGGTGAGAGAAGAGTGAACTGGATAATTGGTTTGCAAGAGTATGAATTTGAGTTCAATCCAATTCACACAATCAGTGGCCATGGTTTATGTTCGCTAGCAGCAAAAGTGGTAGATGCAAAAGAATAAGATCCATCCAGATGGGATATGGAGATTGAAATGTATAATGTTGAGCGAGCTTCCCCCAATATTATCACAAACTCTTGGTATGCTGACATGCACAAGTATCTTGAGCAGATCACAGTTCCCTCACACTTATCCGCGAGGAAAAAGAGGGAACTTAGGCTAAAACAATTATCTTATCATTTGGTTCATGGGGTGCCTTTTAGAAAGAAACATAATGGAGTACTACTCAGATGCTTGGAAGTGCACTATTAAGAGAAAGTACCGTGTGATCTCCGCGATGGACTAGCCGGGGGACACTTCGTGGGAAACACAACAATGTACAAAGTTATGTGGGTCAGTTTCTATTGGCTCACATGATTCAAATATGCTCATGCCTATGCCCACAAGTGTCTGATCTATCAGAATTGTGCTGGTAGAGGAAAGAAGTTAGCTGCCCCGTTGCATCGTATTGCAATGGAAGAACCATTTCAACAATGGGGCTTAGATGTGATCGGTGAAATTTTCAGCACTCGTCAAAGCAGCACCAATATATTCTTACTACTACAGACTACTTCACACGGTGGTCAGAAATAGTTCCACTCAAATAGGTGAATCATTAGGAATTCATTAGCTTCCTTAAGCAAAATAACATTTCTAGGTTCGGCATTCTGACTTCACTTGTTTTTGACAATACAACATATTTTTCATCATTAAAATTATATGATTTTTCATTGGAAAATGGAATTGTATTGAAACATTCAACTAACTACTATCTGCAAGGAAATGATCTTGTTGAGTCTACAAACAAGAATCTCATCTGCATTATCAAGAAGACCATTTTCTCTAAACAAAGGAATTGGAACTCCGCTTTGGTGAATGGCCTATGGGCTAACCAAGTCATGCGAAAACCTTCTCTGAATATGTATCCTTACTTCCTAGTGTACGGAAAAGAAGCCATCCTACCCCCGAACATCTACTTTCTTTCCCTTCAACTTTCACAGGAATCCCAGGGCAAGCCTTGCTTATTGGTTCAACATAGGATAGACACCCTTCACAAGTTGCAAGAAGAAAGATAGAAAGAAAAAGAAAAATTCTTTCTTAACCAAAGTCAAATCAAGATATGGTTTGACAAGAAGTATACAGGGGAAAATGAATTTGGTGTGTGTGACTTGGTCTTGAAGTGGGACAAATCCCATGAAGACAAAGGCAAACACATAAAGTTCCAATCCCCATGGATTGGACCATATACCATACATGAAAAGCTTGGCCAACACACATATCGTCTTCAATCACTAGATGAGAAGATTGAATCTCTTCCTGTTAATGGCCAAGACTTGAAATATTATTTTCAATGATGATCTGGGGTTGTGCCTTGCCTTATGTACATAGTTTCTTTTCTTGTTTATTGGTTTGGTCTTGTGTTTTGTTTTGTTATGTAAATAAGCGTCGTGTGTGAATGTGTTTTTTGGCTTCTTTATAGGTGGCCAAATTGAAAAGAGTCTTGTGACACCACAACATTTGGCTAAACTTCGATCCTTCATCCTTGTGTTGGTTACATCTTTTGGTCGATGAAATCCCAACAGAAAATACGCTCTGTATCTAAGGAGATTTTTGGTCGAACCATGATACATGTGTCTATTCTGGAAACCTTGTGCCCACACTTGGTTCTTATGTTTCTGCAAGATGAATCAATACTCCCCGAAGAACTGAGGCCCTACACAGAAGAGTAAAGCAAGACAAAGAAGCTAGAATTCTGTAACATCCTTGGTGAAAATTTCATGTAATAAAAGTTAATAAAGGAAAAATAATACCATGGTTAAGGGACACTTATTCCAAGCTGAATGTTGGGAAAAGATATCCTAGTGGGCATCATTGGATGCATTTATGGCTAAAGAAAATTGGCAAAGGAAAAGGCAAATGCGTTAAAAAGACAAAAGGGCATTTTTGGCACACTTATTTATGAAAATAAAGAAAAATAGGAGAAAAGGGAGGTCAAAGGTCAAAGGTTGCATGTGACGAGGAAAATGAAGGAAAATAATGGAAATTGAAGAAAATAGAGACATGATTGATATAAAAAAGACTTTTCAGGATCAATTGGAAGCTTGGTCAGTAAGGGTTTGTCAGTGTAAGCTTGGTCAGTTCAATTTTGAATCTCTCTCATTATTATCTCTCTCTCTCTCTCACTCTTGGACACTTAGAGTTTTCTTGGAGCACTCTAGCTTTGGAGAAAGGAAGGAAAAGAAAGCAAAGCAAAGGAAGGAAAGCAAAGGAAAGCAAGGAAGAGCAGGATTAAGAAGCTTCAGCAGGAATACTTGCAGGTAACATATTGCATGTGTGATTTCCTAGCTGGTTTTGACATGCATGTCTTTGTATGTTGGTGTATGGTTCTCTTGTTTTCAGTGGCATGATTTTGTCAGGTTATGATAGTGGTTTTTAGACTAGCCTTGCCTTTTTCCAGATAACATGGTGTGTTGGGATGTTGATCTCGGTTTTGAGCTTTGGAATTTCCGAATGGCTTTTGGAATCCAGGATGGAGGTGATCTCAAGGTTCATTCCCAAAGGCCTAGGAATCCCTTGACCGATTTTGGTAGGATACACAGTAAAGCCTGAGGAAGGTGTCTCAGTTTAGGGCTGAGTGATCTGCAATTGGATTGCGGTAAAGCCTTAGAGACAACATGGAAAATTCCTCAGGGATAGTGATGGATTCCAGATGGAATTCCAAGTTTGGTTCGGTTTTGTGATCGAAGCACCAATTTTGGTGTGATCACGGTTTGGTGAGGGTGGAGGTGGTTTAACTTCTAGATTCCCTAGTTGTTTTTGGATTGGTTTTTATATGAGATCCCACATTCATGCTTAGAATATGGCATGGGAGTGACTAGCTGAAAGAAATATTTGGTTCAGCCATGTCTACAGTCGGGTGGTACATGGAAGTCTGGAACCTGGTCGGATTTTCCTATGTTTAATAAAATCTAAGTTATCTTTCTTTTTTAATTACTTAGATGTGGATTTAATAGATGTTATCTCACTATTATCTTCACGGTTTTATGTTGGTTCTAAGCATGGTTAAGTGACTGGTTCATGTCATTGTTATTTCATGTATTTACTTGTAATTGTTAAAATCATGGATGCAAGACCTAATTGATGTGATAACAATTTATAGGAGAAGGTATTGATGCTTCTTTTCATGTCTCATAAGATTTTTCAGTCATTCATTTTTTCTCTTGTATCCTAGGCCTATAGATTTCATTGATGCCAAGTGTTTGATAGAATTTCAGTCATCGTCAGGGATGGTCGGGCCTAGTCCTAGAGTTAGTTTTTGGTTTATTAGTCTTTTCATTATGTGTTTGACAGATTTTGGAAGTTACAACAAGTTTTGGGCAATGGCTAGAATTTTGGGCTTGAAAAGTGCCTTAAATCCCACGAACTCTAGCACAAGTCTCTTACAAATAGCCCCTAAACGTAGGCATGCAGGCTTGTGGGAGTGTCCAGAGCTCTCTAGACGTTGGCATGCCCATAGCTGTAGAAATTTTGAATAATTTAGCACATATTCACAGAGATTATCCTGATCATACAATTATAAGCGGAACATGTATAATACATAATCTCCTCTACGTTGATCATCAATTTACAGAAGCAGAAACATTCACAGGCGCACATAGAAGCATCAATCAAACTAATTAACACAGTATGTATCCCGGGGAAAGCATCTCACTAAAAACCCAAACTATCTGTATATTATATTGATTGAATCATGTAACATTACAAAGTACAATGCTTATCACAAGCAATCCAGTACTAGCTCCACCTGTTACACACAATATAGCTCAGATTTGATCTCCAAATCTATTCCACTGCTTGCCTGCCTCCACTGCTCAACACCTGCTCAAGAAATGATGAGAATAGCTTCCCAAACTCGTTTTTCACCTGCAAAATAGTCACTCACTCTTTGTGGACGTGAGCAAAGGCTAAAATGTGGGCCAAATACGTGAGCAAACTCATTGGCATACTCAATCCCTTGATTGTGCAAGATCTGATGCACAACTATAGTCACAACTGATAGCAATCTGATTCTCTACCACTTGTCCCTGTTGAAATGAACATGCACTGACATGCAACTGAGTTAACTGATGTATTCTTTAGTTGTATTATGAGTTAATAATTAGTTTAACAACTCATCATTAGTCTATCTGCAGTTAGACTAACTACAACTAGTTTAACTAAGTCAAACTGAACACAACTCCATCAACTGTACCTCCAGTCCACTAGACTCAACTCACTTGAGTTCTAACTAAAGTCATGCATGCAACAACTCAACTGACTCATAAGAAAAGCGTATTTCCTTCTGACAGCTGCATGTGCCACCTCTGTAGCTCAAACTGAAGTGCTCCAAGAGAATAAGATCAAGTTTATAGTCCAAATATTATTGGGAGATAATAATATTTGACTTTTCTATTTTTGACAGCCAGTCTAAAAATAGACTTTGATCACTCACACTTTCATCAAAAATAGAATTCCATCTATTTTTCCCAACTTGATCAATCATCCAGAAACATAGACATGACCCATATGTCTAAAAATAGACATAGTCTAAAAATAGACATAGTCTAAAAATAGACTTGCGCCAAAAATAGCCTGCAGGCCCACTTAGTGAAGGTGACTCTTTTCACTAAGCTCCATCATCTTGTTGCAATCTCAACAAGCATTTATTGTTGCACACTTTTCAACACTCCCTCTCAACAAGAAAGGCTTCCTCTCAAACCCGATCCTGTAACTCTGGAATGTCCTCCATGCAACACATCTGGCTGGTCCACTTGCTCTGTCATCAAAGTCTTTGACTGCTATTGCCTCTGTCGATTGAAACTATGCATCTCTGTGCTCTTCAGTATCTGACTGCTCTAGCCTCTGTCACTTTGAACTCTGACTGCATCCGTGCTGCTGCTGGTTCTATCTCCCAGCATTGCATCCACACTACACCTCCCAACTGACCTCCCTGTTGGGATAGAAACACCCTCTGATGCTGAAGCTCTACCTGCTGCTGACAAGTGCTCCCTCTCTGAAATCTGCGCTACGGCAACGTCTCCATGCATCTCGCACCATTGCACACCTCTCTGTGCCACCTAGCACTGTGCAAAACACTTGTGCCTCTCGCATTGCTACAGCCTGCAAGCTATGCGCTGTCCTGGGATTCCCTGCACTGTCGCTCTCTCTGCCGCTCCATCCGCATCTGTCTCTACCCAATCAGTCAGTTCCTGCTACTACACATCGGGGCTCCCGTAGCAAGGTCTCATCCAAGAGGTTGGGTACCTCAAGGATCCTGCCCCTCCTCCTTGGGACAATCAATCCACATCACCCCACCTCCTACCTGGAGGTATGGCTGCATGCGATCCCTCAGCCCACCTGGCTTGAAGTTTCCCCCTACTGGAGGTCTCTGGATGAGTAGATGTCTCTACTCGATCTCCTTTCAGCTTCCCTTGTTGTGGCTCCTCCACAACCTCCTGAAGCCGTTGCACCAATCGTGGCTCCTCCACAATCGTCTGAGACTTCTTCTGGCTCTGCATGTTGAGAGGTAATATACGCTCCCTCTCAACCACCAAGTCTCCATCAGTTGCCTTGCTGCTCAAGGCTTTGCATGCATCTTGAACCTCAAGAGCATACAGGTTCTTGACCCGTGAACCAATCTTCTTCACCTGTCTGGTGATGATGTGTCTAAGGAAAACCTTTCCCTTACTGAAGACTACATCATAGCCTCTGTCTTCCAGCATCGCGATCGACACCAAGTTTCTCTTCAGTCCTGGTACATACTTGACATCGGTCAAGGTAAGGCGAGCTCCATGCTCCCTCTGAAAAATAACCGTGCCTACACCTGAGACACTATACTTCTCATCATTACCCATCCCTATGAGTATCTGGAGATCTTTCTCCTCCAAAGTACTGAACAAACTTTTGTCACCGGTCATGTGGAAAGAAGCTCCACTGTCAAGAAACCAACCACTTCCCATCATGGATGAAACCATGCATGTGAAGAGTGTGAAGTCCAACTCAAACTGTGAAGTAAGTGAGGCTGCCTCACCTTCAGATCCTTCCCCGGATCCCTTCTTGGACTTCTTCTTTGGGCAATTAGTAGCATAATGACCCAACTCATGACAACGAAAGCATCTCACCTTCGCCTTGTCAACCTTCTTCCCATCATTGGAAGAATTGGATTCGAAAAGAGAAACTTTCTCCTTCCCCTTCTTCGCCTTACTCGCTAAGGCACAGTTCTCCTAATCCTGCATGGATGAAGAACCGTCTCTGGTGCTCCGTCTAATCTCCTCCTGCATCAAATCCGACCATGGTCGTTCCCAATTTGGCAGTTTCTCCCTTCCATTCACCGAGTCCTGGTAGCTATGCCAACTCTTAGGAAGGTCAAGGAGTCCTAGACTCACCATCCTCATCATCAACAGTAACCCCCACACTTCCCAGCTCATCTCGACACTGAGTGAACCTCGTGAGATACTGGGGCATACTATCTCCATTCTCGAACTGAATGTTTCTGAGTTTTATCTCTTGCTTTGGAATTAAATTCGAATTCCACCAGCACAAAACTCAACTGCTTCCGAATGATCAATCCTCGCTTGATATCCTGTAAAAATCTCTTCTACAAATCAAGCAGCTCCGATACCATGTAGAAATTTTTTCTACAAATCATCTAGCTCTGATACCATGTAGAAATTTTGAATAATTTAGCACATATTCACAGAGATTATCTTGATCATACAATTATAAGCGGAACATGTATAATACATAATCTCCTCTACGTTGATCATCAATTTACAGAAGCAGAAACATTCACAGGCGCACATAGAAGCATCAATCAAACTCATTAACACACTATGTATCCCGGGGAAAGCATCTCGCTAAAAACCCCAACTATCTGTATATTATATTGATTGAATCATGTAACATTACAAAGTACAATGCTTATCACAAGCAATCCAGTACCAGCTCCACCTGTTACACACAATACAGCTCAGATTTGATCTCCAAATCTATTCCACTGCTTGCCTGCCTCCACTGCTCAATACCTACTCAAGAACTGATGAGAATAGCTTCCCAAACTCGTTTTTCACCTGAAAAATAGTCACTCACTCTTTGTGGACGTGAGAAAAGGCTAAAATGTGGGCCAAATACGTGAGCAAACTCATTGGCATACTCAATCCCTTGATTGTGCAAGATCTGATGCACAACTATAGTCACAACTGATAGCAATCTGATTCTCTACCACTTGTCCCTATTGAACTGAACATGCACTGACATGCAACTGAGTTAACTGATGTATTCTTTAGTTGTATTATGAGTTAATAATTAGTTTAACAACTCATCATTAGTCTATCTGCAGTTAGACTAACTAAAACTAGTTTAACTAAGTCAAACTGAACACAACTCCATCAACTGTACCTCCAGTCCACTAAACTCAACTCACTTGAGTTCTAACTGAAGTCATGCATGCAACAACTCAACTGACTCATAAGAAAAGCCTATTTCCTTATGACAGCTGCATGTGCCACCTCTGTAGCTCAAACTGAAGTGCTCCAAGAGAATAAGATCAAGTTTATAGTCCAAATATTATTGTGAGATAATAATATTTGACTTTTCTATTTTTGACAGCCAGTCTAAAAATAGACTTTGATCACTCACACTGTGATCACTCACACTTTCATCAAAAATAGAAGTCCATCTATTTTTCCCAACTTGATCAATCATCCATAAACATAGACATGATCCATATGTCTAAAAATAGACATAGTCTAAAAATAGACTTGCGCCAAAAATAGCCTGCGGGCCCACTTAGTGAAGGCGACTCTTTTCACTAAGCTCCATCATCTTGTTGCAATCTCAACAAGCATTTCTTGTTGCACACCTTTCAACAATAGCATGGGAGTGTCTAGGGGTTTAATAGCTTAAAAACTCAGTGAGACCCAGGGGCACGATACCTGAGTGGTTGGGATGGCTCCTAGGAGTGTTGTTGTTGATGTGGAAGGTATGTTTTATGTGTTTTTGTCAATTGCACTTCCTTAAGGACACCTAAGAGGTTGAATCATATCATAGTATCCTCTCGTCACATGTTTATTCTGGTTGGCTGGTTACTTGGGTTGATATGGGAGGAGGGTGTTACAGAGTGGTATCAGAGTGGGCTGCGCTCTCTTTGGGTCATATCTGATACCACAATGTGGTATCAGAGCAATTTTCACTCTCTTTGGGTCATATTTGATACAACAAAGTGGTATCAGAGAGGGTTGTGCTCTCTTTGGGTCATATCTAATACCACAGAATGGTATCAGATCATGGTTCAACCCTCAGAAGGGATGGGTGGTGTGTTGGTCATGCATTCATGGTGGTTGCATACGTGTTGCTTATGCATGTAGTCCATGTGTGTGTTTCATTTACATGGTGTTGATCATGGTTGTAGTGATGTCGCCATGTGAAGTTTGAGGGCATTGTTGTGGGATGTGTCGTCATGAGTGTATGGTTGTATATGCATTTGTTATGCATCTATGGTAGGTTGGACATGCATTGTGAGTTCATTGTATGCAATTAGGTCATCATGATGCTATTGGTATGTTATGATGCTAGTGAGTTGGTTGAGATAAGGCATGAGATGCGGATCATTAAAGTGAAGTTGCAACATTGGACCTCGAGGAAAGAGCATGTCGTCATACAGGTTTGTATGTTGGTCATGTAGGTATGTAGGTTAAGGATTGTTATATGAATTATGGTTATCTATATTCCTTTCATTCTATTGATGTTATGGTTACATACATGATAGATGCTAGTTGATTAGTGTAGTCATATGCACATGTGTCAGATAGTCATGAGTGGTAGTATCATGTGGTTGTATGCATTGCTTTTGTTGTTTTATGTTAGATAACTTGATGATTATGTTATAGGTTAACTTGTTGTTGTTATATGCTAGTAAATCGATGATTAGGGTTACTACATTAAGATCTTGATGTTATGTGTACTATACTAATTTGGATTGCTCTATGAAAATGGTTAGGGTTATGACATTCTGGTATGAGTTGTGATATTATGTCATAGTAATCTAGATTGACAGTGCATATGTGATTATTATGTATGAATGATAATTGTTTATGACTTTATGATGTGAACATGTTAGTTAGTTTCTATTATGGATATCATGACCTTATTTATGTTTGAGTTGATATGTCATGAAGTTATATCATGCTAATCTGGATTGATTATGAAAAAAATATAACCTACCTTGAGAAACATTAAGATACAAGCTTGCTTATGTCGTCTACTTTATACTTGAATGTTTGATTATGTCATTTATTTGTTGTTTGAGTGTTTGGTGTCTATTATGTCACTTATATGTTGTCTGAATGTTTGATTACTTGAATGATATGATTATGTATTTGTAAGATTTCCCGAATGAACGATATTATTTTAAGATGATTGTACTAACACATATGTGTTGAGATAGTAGACATGTACTTGAGTGTAATAGGTGACAGTTGTAGTATTATGTCTAATGACTATGGGTTGACTATGAATTATGACATGATTGTTAGTCTTGGTAAAGGTTGATTTCAAATTGATAGATATGATTATCTTGATATTTGGACCATGTGTTTGACATGTGTAAACAGTGCAGGAAACATGCTTTGTATTAGCATGAAAAGGTAAAAGTTGATGTGTTTATTTCACTAACAGTTAGGTGATGTGACAATGTAGAGTAACACTCAATTGCAGCAAGGAAAAGGTCAAAGAAAGGAATTGGGAAATAATTCTTTTGGCTATGTTTGGAAACCCTAATTCCAAACGAGTGAGTGCTTTGCATACAAGAAGTCTTCTTAACATTAATCTTGTTTGACATTATGTGGATATGTGCTAGATTCATGAACTTGTATTTGACAGGTATATTAGCTAGTCTCTAGTTATATGTGGATCTGTCAAGGGAATTGGAGTCCCTTGAGAGATGGCATGGATGTGTTCAGTTGCAAGCAACACGCTTAACACAGCAAGGTAAGGTGACCAATGTATTGTTATGTTTATTTAAGCACTGACAATTATGTTTTGATGGTAGTATGATGTAAGGGATTTCATGGAAAAGAAATTGCATGGAATATTGAAGAAGGCTTAGGTTGATCTTTCCCTTGGAAGCACTGGTAACCATGGGGATTAATTCATGGTGTCTGTTTTTAGTCTTGTGTTTTTGGACTTTTGGTGATTTGTTGTGCTTGATCACAGTTTTGTTTGCGTCTTGTGCATGGCCAAGACACTTTGGTTGTGGTGGCGTATTGTTGTTGGTTTGCCGTGGTTTTCTTATTGTTTGTTTCTTGTCTTTCCTTTTATGTTTGGGTCCTGGGGAATTGGTTGGGAAAGAGGAAAGTTAATGGAGCTCAGGAAGAGCTGAATGAAACCCAGCAGGTGATGTAAGGCTTGGATGAAGCTCAGTGCATGTATAAAGGTAGTTGAAGGCAAGCGTATAACAGTGAGTTGGATTGGTTGGGTCCATTGGTGTAAATGGACGATGGTGGAACAACCATCAGAAAAGTAATCAAGAAAGGTAAAGTAAATAAATTTTAGGCATCAAATTCCTTAGATATGTAGGGAATTGTTGTTCTTGATGTTGTACATGCGTTTCACGAATAAAGGAATTTCTCTTAACCTTGACCTTATGATATCTGGTAATTATGTTGTGATCATGATTATGTCGATGTATATATATGTATACAGGTATGTATGTAGGTAGGTCATTTTCTGACGAGATCATGATTGTTTTGTGCTAATGTTATTTATAGGTATGTATCCATGTATATATGTCACTGTCTGACATGGTCATCATGAATCGTTATTGTGGAGGAATGATTGCTTATGCAGGTGAATGGCATGAAGAGATTCCTGGTTCATGAGGAATCAAGTGGGAAGAGTAGCCTGACAGATCTCTGAGGTCAATATCATGTGGATATGAATTGATATTATGTGATTATATTATGTCTATGTTTATGTTATGGACAAGCTAATGCTGAGAGATACATCAACGAAATGAAAACAATGTGATGCGCGACATGCTAGGATAAGCATGGATGGCAAAGAGACACTAGAAGCAAGGTTGCTTGGTAGAGACAATGTGGTTTTGGATGTGT
Source organism: Pinus tabuliformis (assembly GCA_031772625.1). Lineage (NCBI taxonomy): Eukaryota > Viridiplantae > Streptophyta > Pinopsida > Pinales > Pinaceae > Pinus > Pinus tabuliformis. The sequence goes on along the minus strand of CM062818.1, from coordinate 343,045,999 downwards.
GGTACTATTGTTGTGCATATATTGTATATGTTGTACATGTTGCATCTGTGATGTTGTGTGCATGTGGTGTTGTGTATATATAGTGTGTGTACATGTTGTTATGAAATGTTATGTATAGGGTGGTATAGATAGTGTTGTGTGAATATTGCATATGCAGTGTTGGGCATAGATGGTGTTATGTACATGTTGGATATGCAACGTTGTGTGCATATGGTGTTGTGTGCATGTTGGATATGCAATTTTGTGTATAGATGATGTTATGTACATGTTGGATATGCAGTGCTATGTACATGTGGTGTTGCGTGCATGTTGTACATGTGGTTCTATATACATATGGTGTTGTGTGCATCATTTTACAAGTGGTGTTGTGAGAATGTGGTGTTGTGTACATGTTGTACATATGGTGTTTTGTGCAGGTGGTATTGTGTACATGTCATGCATATGGTATTCTGCACATGCGGTGTCATGTACATGTTGTGCATGTGGTGTTGTGTACATCTAGAGTTGTGTACATGTTGTACATGTGGCATTGTGTACATGTTGTATAGGTGGTGTCATGTACATGTGATGTTGTGTGCACGTTATGCAGGTGGCATTGTGCATAGGTGGTACTGTGTACATGTTGTACATGCAGTACTGGTGTACATGTGGTATTATGTTCATGTCATACATGTTGTGTTATGTACATTTAGTATTATGTATGTGCATGGTGTAGTTGTGGTACCATAACATGCATATTTGTTGCGTTTTACTTTGTATATGTATATGTATTGTGTTTTACATCAAGTGCAAGTGTATGTATTGTGTTGTGGTGTACACTAGATGTAGGTGTATGTATTGTGTTGTGTTGTACACTGGGCATAGGTGTATGCATTGTATGTCAGGTAAAGGTGCATGTATTGCATGGCACTGTATGGCGTGTGTGGTTGTATGTGTGTCATGAACACTATGTGTATGGGGACATGGTTGAGGAGAAGGCACTAGGTGTTTGTCAAGTGTGGAAACCTATTCAGAGTGCATACGGAATAAAGACAAAGGTAGAAGCTAAGGATTGATTAAAGGATAAGTATTAGTATTTTATTTCATATTTATTATGCGTGTCAATTATGATTCTGGTTTATGATGGTTACATGTGATTTATGATTTTGATCTATGATGGTTGTGTTTTGAGCTAACCTGATGTGATATATTTATACATGATGATTTGGTCAAAGATACTAGTTTGACTTGTCATGATAGGCGGTAAATGGGATTGCAAGTGTACCTTATTGACGAGCTACCAATGAGGTATGATTTGAATTTATTTCAATTTATTTTAATCTAATGGAAGTTATGTGCTTGGTACAGGAAGCAAGAAAATGATCGGTTGGGTGGTTGAAATTGACTACAAGAATTAGCAACCATGACAAAAGGAATTGAGACATGCAGCATTATGCTAGTAAAGCACTTCAGGAGCAGGGCCATTGTGGGACACTGGTACCCAATAATGTCCATTTATTTCCATGAGCATGCTATGACCGGCATGATGGTTTAAGGCAGGTATATGCCTTGTCTGTTTGACTTTCCAATGTGAGGAAGCCTTGCCAAGGGATGGATCACCTGGGATAGGGGATGTCGTGGAATTTGGAAGGTGAGTGATTGCACAGAAGGGGTGACTGAATTGCCTGAGGGACTGTGTAGCAAAGAAGGGAAGGTCGGGGATATATTTGTTTTGGTCATTAGAATTTCCAGGTGGAATCAAATGCACATTGGGAATGCGCCCTAGAAAACTGTAATTGTTCACTGAGAGGACAAGTGGCGCAGGATTATAGCGCTAGACATTGGATGTAGCTTTGACTGTGGTAGTGGTTTCTAGACTTCCTAGGAAGGAGGTGAATCTCGGTATTACTTTGAGGGTGGAGGTGTGAGCCTCTGGATTCCCTTGTTGATTTATATGGGCATCGTTTCCTTTTATTTGTTGGTTTAGAAAATGTGCATATGTGTATATGTTGTTATTGTTGTAAATACCATAATGAGCTATGTTATAAAGCTCTAGTATGTGGTATGTTTGTCATGTTTTGAGCAGATCATTCATTGTAAATATTGCAACGAGCTAAGTTATAAAGATCCATGGGTAGTATGGTTTCTTTTTAGTGGTTTTGTTGAGGTATATGTGTGGTTGAACACTAAGGATTGTGTCCCCCAAGGGAGAGGGTTCTGTAATAGTCCTGGTTAAAATTCCATGTAATAAAAGTTAATAAAGGAAAAATAAGACCATGGTTAAGGGACACTTATTCCAAGTTGAATGTTAGGAAAAGATAGCCTAGTGGTAGTCAATGGATGTGTTTATGGCTAAAGGAAATTGGCAAAGGCAAAGACAAAGCCATTAAAAAGGAAAAAAGGAATTTTTGGTACACTTATTTATGAAAATAAACGAAAATAGGAGAAAAGGGAGGTGAAAGGTCACAAGTTGCATGTGAGGACGAAAAATGAAGGAAAATAATGGAAATTGAAGAAAATAGAGGCTTGATTAATAAAAAGGCTTCTAAGGATCATTTGGAAGCTTAGTCAGTAAGTCTTTGTCGGTGTTAGCTTGGTTAGTTTAGTTTTGGATCTCTCTCATTATTCTCTCTCTCTCTCACTCTTGGACACACAGAGTTTTCTTGGAGCACTCTATCTTTGGAGCAGGGAAGGAAAAGCATGCAAAGGAATGGAAGGAATGAAAAGGAAAGAAATCAAGAGCAAGATCAAGCAGCTTCAGTGGGAATACTTGTAGCTAACAAATTTCATGTGTGATTTCCTAGCTGATTTTGACATGCATGGCTTTGCATGTTGGTGTATGGTCATCTTGTTGTCGGTGGCATGGTTTTCCCTGCTTATGATAGTGGTTTTCAGCCTAGCCTTGCCTTTTTCTTGATGTCATGGTGTGTTGGGATGTTGATCTCAGTTTTGAGCTTTGGAATTTCTGGATGGATTTTGGAATCCAGGGCAGAGGTGGTCTCAAGGTTCATTCCCAAAGGCCTAGGAATCCTTTGACCGGTTTTGGAGAGATACATGGTAAAGCCTGAGGGATGTGTCTCGGTCTAGGGCCTAGTGATCCAAGATTGGATTGCGTAAATCCTACAAGACAAGGAGATGGAAAATTCCTCAAGGATAGTGACGGATTCTGGATGGCATTCCAAGTTCAGTTCGGTTTTGTGATCGGAACACCGGTCTTGATGTGTTCACAGTTTGCTGAGGGTGGAGGTGGTTTAACCTCCAGATTCCCTTGGTTTTTTTTGGACCGGTTTTTCCATGATATCCCATATTCATGCTTGGAATATGGAAAGGGGATGACTAGTTGAAAGAAATATTTGGCTCAGCCATCTCTATGGTCAAGTGGTACGTGGAAGTCCCGAACCTGGTTAGATTTGCCTATGTTTAATAAAAAAAATTATCTTTCTTTGTACTTATTTATATGTCAATTTAATGGTTGTTATATCACTAATATTTTCATGGTTTTATGCTAGTTATAAGCATGGTTACTTGATTGGTTCATGTCATGGTTATTTCGTGTATTTACTTGTAATTGTTAAAATGATGGATGAAATACCTAATTGATGTCATAACAGTTCAAAGGGGAAGGTGGTGATCCTTCTTTTCATGTCTCATAATATTTTTCAATCATTCATGCTATGTCTTATATCCTAGACCTATAGATTACATTGATGCCAAGTGTTTGACAGAATTTCAGTCCTAATTGGCGATGGTCAGGGTCAGTCCTGGAGTTAGGTTTTGGTTTATTAGTCTTTCCATCATGTGTTTAATGGATTTCAAAAATTATAGTAATTTATGGGCAATGGTCGGCATTTTGGGCTTGAAAGTGCCTTAAATCCCACGTACTCTGGCACAGGTCTGCTCAAAATAGTCCCTGAACGCGGGCATGTAGGCTTGTGGGAGCATACAAAGCTCTCTATATGCTGACATGCCCATAGCATGGGAGCATCCAGAGGTTTAATAGCTTAAAAATTCAGTGGGCCCTATGGGCATGATACCTGAGTGGTTGGGATGACTCTTAGGAGTGTTGTTGTTGATGTGGAAGGTATGTTTGATGTGTTTCCATTAATTCCACTTCTTGAGGACTCCTAGGAGTTGAATCATATCATTAGTAGCCTCTCATCACATTTTTACCCCAGTTGGTCGGTTACTTGGGTTGATATGGGAGGAGGGTGTTATAAATTATACCAATGTGTCGCCAAGTGTTGTCACTCCTGCAACACCCTCCAAATTTTGGCCTGCGCAAAATTTGGATCATAACTTGGTCTTGCATATTTTCATCACAAACATTGAAATCCCTTGTATGTGTTTTCTCTACGTGTTTTGGTCCCTTTTGGAAGAAAAGCAAAATGTCGTATTTTCGCATGTAAGCCTATTTTTATGGTTTCAAGGGGTCATGTTTGCGTGAATGAGTTTATCTTACCATGTAAACATTCATCACACTCATTCCCAAAGTTGTAAGCATTGTCACTCAAGTGTCATCACAGTCATCGCAGAGTGTATATTTAGTGTCACACTTGTCGTAAGTTGAGCAAACATTGTCATACTGAGGGAAGCATGTATTTATATGTTTTGGATGATCTATGTTATGTCATCAAGTACTCTAAGTGTGTGATCACAATTAAGTCTTATCACTATTCACATCAACTTCACCGATCCCACACTTGGTCAAATTTCAGAATATCTCAAGTCACTTAGCCTCATCCGTCCTGCAGTCCCATCCCTCAATATGTGACCTTACCTCTTGAAATTGTGTAATGCATAGTTCTTTACTCCTATGATTTCGCATTGCGTAATCTTAGTGCCCAAGCCCAAACATTGATATGCAAAATTACGCAATTCAGCCCTCCATCTTGGCCCCAACTACACATTGTGCAGTCTCTAAACTCAAGACTAGTCCTTTAGCTCCTAATATGCGCAATTATGCAATCACTAGGTCTACTTAGCCTCCTAGAACAATGCAGTTGGCTAAAATAATGCAAAACCCCTCAACCCAACTCATTGAGTCCCAAAACTATGCATTGTGCAGCCTCAAGGCTCAAGCTTCACCCTTGAATGCCCAAGCTACCCAATTGTGCAGTCACTGAGCCTCTCCCTCATCCAGCAACCTATTTCTAGCTCAGTCAATGGATCAACATGCAACATCTTAGACTAAGGGTTTATCAGATTGATGTCGGCTTTGCATGAGTGGATTTCAGATGCAAGTACTCTATCAATCCATGATAGGATAATGAAGAAGGAGATCGAGAAGGAAACATGTTGAAATACATCTTGGTAGATGGTTATGCAAGTTGATCAATCAACAAAAAGCAAAGGGACACTATTTTTCGATCACATCTCAAGACTTGATATCATTGAAGACTCTTCACCTCTAAGCCATATGGAGGTGGACAGAACAACATACTCAAGAATACACATATCAAGGAGTAGCAAGAATGGCTTGACATTTCCATGTCATCATGCAGTCCATGTCACAAGTGTCATGTCATGCTGTGTCATGAGTCATCATATGCCACATCATTGTCGTGAATTACGTAATTATCTATTTGAAATGTATTGTAAAGTGGAATTCCAAAGGAAACATACAGAATATGAAGAGTCATGTAAATTCAAAAATCCATAGGAAGTCAAACAATCATGAGGGTAGTCAAAGAGTCACAGGGAGGTGAAGCATCACCCCATTGGTTATATATACACCCTCATTGTATGAGCGAAGAACTTTTCACCTTGCCTCCTCCTGCAAGGATTTAGAGAGACAAGCTAGTTCTTTTGAGGAGCAAGTGGTGGCTACAACGCTCCACTATTGGAGCTAGTAGTGTTTGATGTATACATGTGTCCTAGGAATTTTACTTAATATATGAAGCTTGATGGCTAGCACGTTATTCATACATGGATTACGAATTTTTGTAAGCATGTTCTGTGAATGTTTATGATTCATGTTTCCTTTCACATGTACTAAAGTAACTAAACTATTTTAGTTATTTTAGTTTTTGTCATATTGAAAATGTGTTTTGATGGTTCCATCGCATCTTTGTGGACTATTCCTCTAGATGTTAGACAGATATCTCTTTTTGTGTGTGTGTTTCTATGAGATGGTACTATTACCTCTATCTTAGAGGCTCACTTTACGTTACCCCATAGTAGAAGAACCTTAACACACCTAGAACTGAACACTCACCAGGAACATTTACTTGCTTTTCAAAGGTACAATGGCGTTCCTCTCTCTTGCTGACAATTAGATCCAATGAAAATATTTATAAACTGACAACTGGGCCATATTCTAGATGGGACTCCTATCCAAAACAGTGTGAGGTATAATTGGGACCACATATCGAGGAGACCCCTTGAACGTTGGTGGGTCTAGCGCCGTCAACAAGTGGAAAACCCAGTCAAATTCTTCCACTACTAAGCCAAATTGAGATAGACCAAGACCCTAGACCCAAAATACCTTCCTCCTCCACCTAGTCATCCTTCCAAGATAATTCAACAAATTCTTGTCTAGTAGTTCAACCCAGAAACAATCTAAAATTTTGACCCCCAGTAACTTCAAAATTTTGGCCTAGCTACAATTCAAAATTTTTACCCTTAGCAACTTCAGAATTTCAGCCCATCTACAATCCATAATTTCGACCTCCAACAACTTCAAAATTTAGGCCCTTTTAGAAGCCCAGCAACTTCACATGTCTGAGATAAAGAGAGAGAAAATTTGACTTCTTATTCTTGACAAAGACTTCCTTCTCCTTCGCAAGGGTTTTCTTCCTCTTCCTTGAACTTTTCACCCTTTTTCTACCTCCAACAACTACATATAAAACTTAATGAGTTAGTGCTTCAAATGAGGTCGATTTGCTGCCTTTATATAGGATATTTTTCCCCTTAAGTAGGTTGACTTGTCCAGTTAGAGCCTGACTTGGTTGAGGGGTCCTAGAATACCTAACTTACATCAAAATAAATTTGTGTCTTGATTGACAATGCCCAAGAAAGGTCTATTACATTATGACATGGACAAGGACACTTTACATAAACCCTAGAAGCCTACAATGGAGGCTTTGGCCTATAAACAATTGATCTAAGCATGAAGCTCATGCTTTAATAAGTCAATTTCTTTAATAATAAAATTCATTTTACTTTCTTTTGAAAAATACATTACATCAAGACTCAAATACAATTATGAAGACTAACATTAGTTACATTTTTCAACACTCCCTCTTAACTAGGGAGTTATTTGTAATTACATGCATATAAAGGTACATGGAAGATATCAAAATGATATGCTCTATGAAGAGACATATCACATGTAGTGCTACATATTATATACCTAAACCAGGTCCTCTAATCAAGTGGGACTAAGGTCGACTCAAGCTTTAGCCATTATAGGTACCATAAGACTTTCAAGCTCTACTACCAACCCAGGGATGTAGGTTCGTATCCAAGGTCGGAGCTACATGACCAACACCACCCTCCCTACTTCAAGATCTAGACATCAACACATAGGTTAGGCAGATGTCCTCCTAAGTATCTAGCAATAACATGCTTCATCTCTCCTAATCAACTAAATCATATATATCCACTAATTCAAGCATGCTTCAAATGTTCAATCTTTTTATGGAGAGATACTACAAAATCACTACCCCAATCAGTAAAAAACTTTCAAATATATATGTACAAGTAAACACAAACCTTCAGGTCCATTAATCATTTTTATGCTACTTATATCATCAAGTTATCCAAATACAGTTTGTCAGAAGCTTTCTTCTTTCTTCCATAGCACCAAATATAGCCTCAGTACTTCTCAAGTTTTTGTGAACATCTATTTGTAGTACTTTCGTTCTTCGGTTTCATTCTTACTTCAATTTATTAATTATGATTGTCATAATATGCCCTCCCTCTCAACTGGGGAGATATACCATGTCTTCCATTAGGCTCCCTCTTAACTTAAGGAGATCAATAGCTTCCTTCTTTAATATTGGAGTATCATTATTCTTTCAAGGCTTCACTCATTCTTATGGTATCAAGATCATCTTGATTAGCTACCATCATCATGCTTATCATCATCTTTAATTTTCGAATGACTTCAACATCTTGCAAGACTTGAATAACAAGTACAACCAAATACAAATATCAAAAGAATGAATTTAACCATAGCAAAATTATGTCACTATAATGGAAGCATCAAAACATTCAAGTTAAAACTAGTTAGGTTCATAATTAGCAAAGGTTGCAACCTTTTATATTCTAAACTTTAACAACTTGCTAGGGTGTTGTCATAAACCCTAGACTCCATATTCGAGACACAAGGCCTGATTCAAAATAAAAATCCAATCATAGTACTATATATCTAAGGTTTATGTAACACCCTCCTCTCAGGCCTACCCAAAGTAACCATGCCAATTGGGTAAGCATGAGACGAGAGGCTACTATGATTAGACTTGACATCCTATGTGACCTGAAGGAAGTGGAATTGACGGAACATCACAAACAATTATCCAACATCATCAGTAGGACCCTCAAGAGAGAAGTTAGCCACTCAGACAGCCTATCCCTAGGTCCCACTATTGTTTTAGGCCTCTTAGGCAATAGTCGCTCTCATGCTATGGGCAAGGGAGTAGCCAGAAAACCAAAGTCACTCTCATAGGCCTGTCTGCCAGTGATTGTGGACCAAACTTACCATTTATGAGCCAGCAACCCTGGGAATTAAGCCACTTTTTCTGGCCCAGAGCCCAGGCCAATGCCTAGAATGGAACGAAAGTTCAAAATCAAGTAAATTACAGGGAAACAATGATGCAAAAGTAAATATTTGATCAAGACCTTAACCAAACCCCTACTAGCCATGACAACCATTTCATCAAACATATCATTGGCATCTAACCTACAGGTGTAAACAATAGAATTAAGTGTAGGGATATCATACTTATCTTAGAATCGCTATGAACCATTATTCCCTCATTCCATTTGTTGAATAGTCATCTATTAGGTCATAGACATATTATCCATTCATATACAAGAAAAAACATGTTGAGAGACATACATGGCTGTTGTCATAAAATGTGCATATAACTAGCATGGTAGGAATAGAAATACCATAAACATATTAGCCATAAAAATCAATATATACATTAATAGGTTTACACATGAAAATCAAGGGAATGAATTTCTCATTGATGAATGCAATAAACCAATCGGAGATGGGACTACCACATTCCACCTGACCATAGAATGGCTGAGCCAAATCTCTCTTCGGCTATTCACCCCTGTGCCATATTCCAAGCATGAATCTGGGACCTCATAAAACACATCAATCAAAACTCATCTAGGGCTTCCATAGTTCATCCACCTTAACCCATCAACCAAAGATTCCACCTCATGGTCGAATATCACAAAACGATCACCAGATTGGCCTCCATCCAAGCCTTCCAAGGCTTCCATGGAATTTTTTCAACCAAGGCTTCTAAAACTAGTAACTCAACCCACAAATTATACAGGGCTTCCAAAGAATTGTCCAACCAAGGCTTCCAGGACTAGTAACTCAACCCACCAAGGGCTTCCAGAATGTTTTTCCAACCAAGGCTTCCAAGACTAATAACTCAAACCAAGCTAAGGAAACCTGAGAACAAAACAAAAACAAAGATTGAAATTAAACCCACAATCACCATGGCTATCAAGGAAATGTCAAGGCTAGGCAATCCACTATCAATCCAGGCAATCCTCCATGCCAATGACGGATCACAACCAAGAAACCACATGAATATGTCATGCATGCCAAAACTAGTGAAGAAATCATACGTGCAACTCGATATCTGCAAGAAAATTTGATGTAGCTGCTAATTTCAATGCCTTCTTGCATTTTCCTGCTCTTCCTTTTCCTTCTTGCTCCAAGAATCCAAGTATGCCACACCCCCCAAGAGTGCTCCAAGAAAACTCTAAGTATCTAAGAGTATGAGAGAGAGAGAGAGAGAGAGAGAGAGAGAATAATGAGAGAGAGCTCCAACACTGAACTAAAAAAAGGTTACCAACTGATCCTCATAAACCTTTTTACGAATGACGCCTCTATTTTCTTCATTTTCCATTATTTTCCTTCATTTTCCTCCTCACATGCAACATGTGACCTTTCACCTCCTTTTTCTTCTAATTTCCATTATTTTCATAAATAAATGTGACAAAGTGCATTTTTGCCTTTTAATGCCTTAGCCATTGCCTTTGCCAATTTCCTTAGCCATAAACAACCAAATTAACACCCCCTAGTATGTCTTGCCCAGCATTCATCTTGGAATAAGTGTCCCATAGATTGTGGTTATTGTTTTTAACTCTTATTACATGGAATTTTCTCCAGGGCTATTACAAAACCCTCCCCCTTGGGGGACATTGCCCTTGGTGTTCAATCACACATATACCTCAGCAACCTACTGACAGAAGACATATTGCTCATGGAGCTTTATAACACAACTCGATGCTGTATTTACAATGAAATATCTTCTTAAGAGAAAAACACCATAATAACATGATAACATACCGCATAGTGGAGCTTTATAAAACATCCCATTATAGTATTTAAAATGACCACCCTATTGAGTTCCAACTCATATAACATCATAACATAATGATAACATAACCACATGATAGCATAATAACATGACACCTGTACCACATAGTGGAGATTTATAACATATCTCGTTATGGTATTTACATCCATACACAGGTGTACATATAGCAACATCATCAAAATATAGATAACAAAACATATACCAAATCATATGCCAAAACATATACTAAATCATATATCAAAACATATACTAAACACCATGTCTAAGCATATATCAAAACATCATATAACATATACCAAACCATCATAAAGCATATATCAACCACCATAAAGCAAATACCAAACCACCATAAGCAAACACCAAACCACTATGTCGGGCTGCCTTGCCTCAATCCACAAAAGAAGGAAGGATACATAGCTCGCATCTAATCCGTCATCTCCCATGTAGCTTCATCGGGCCCAAAGTGCTTACATTGCACTTTAACTTGCTCAATTTCTCGGTTCTAGAGCATGAACACATTTTTCTGCAATATACACTGAGGCTCCACCTGGAATTCTCCATCTAGTTCCACCTGCAATACAAACTAGTCAATTATGTGATCAACATTTGTAACATACTTATTAAGCAATGAGACATGGAAAACATCATGGAATTTCACTATCGTAGACAGTGCAAGTCGATAGGAAACTAACCCAATCCTCTCAAAAATATTGAAGGGCCCACAAAATCATGGTTCCAGCTTAGCACATGAGCCAATTTGCAAGGAGATCTTCTTCGGTTTGATGTGCAAGTACATCTATTCCCCAACCTGGAACTCCTTGAACAACTTGAACCTATCAGCATAGCTTTTTTTCCTATCCTGTGTTACCTTAAGATTTTTCTTGATCACCTGCATCTCATGTTCCATGTCTGCCAACATATCTAGTCCAATCAATACCTTGCTAACTGGATCACTCCAACTAATGGGAGCATTACAACTTCGTTCATACAATTCCTCAAAAGGACTCATCCTCAATGACTCCTGATAACCATTGTTGTATGTGAACTCTACCAAAGGGAGATACTCTTCTCACTTCCTCTATTGATGCATCATATACATCCTCAACATGTCCTCTAATATCATGTTGACCCTCTATGTCTTTCCATCTATCTACGGATTATAAGTTGTGTTGAAGGCCAAATTTGTGCCCAAACCTGTAAATAACTCCTCCCAAAACTTGGAAGTGAACTTTGCATCCCTTGCTGATACAATCTTCTTCGGAACACCATGTAGTCTAACCACATCCTGGATAAACACCGGTGTCACATTGCTAGCTGAGTACGTAGACTTCATGGGAATGAAGTGTGCAACCTTTGTTAACCTGTCCACAATGACCATGATGGAATGATGTTGCTTCACTGTCTTAAGCAACTCTATAATGAAATCCATGGAAATGAACTCTCATTTCCATTCTAGAATCGCAATCGGTTGTAGCAGTCCACCTGGGTGTTTACACTCTACCTTCACTCGTTGACAATCAAAGCATATAACCACAAACTCTACTACATCCCTCTTTAAATTCGACCAATAGTAAGATCTCTTCATTGTTGTCAATGTCTTCTGGTAATTTGGGTGACCTGAATACATTTTTGCATGAAACTCCCTCAAGATCACCTTCTTCAGATCACTATCATCCGGCACATATATCTTGTCTCAGAACCTGACCAATCCATCTATTGCAAGACAATAGTCCAAGTTCTGTGCACCTACACCTGTACTTGTGCATGTACCTATACTTGTACCTTCACATGTACCTGTACCACCACCTGTACATGTACCTATACCTGTACTCTGTTGCAACCTATGCACAATCTCCATATATCTGGCATCTTGTTGTCCTACCTAGAAGATCCTATCCTATAAATTTGTCCCATAAGAACTCATAGTTGCTAAGTGATTCACCTGTATCCGTCTACTAAGAGCATCTACCAACATATTCTCATTACCTTTTATGTACTTGATATTGAAATCAAACTAGCTGATCATGTCCAACCATCTAGCCTGCCTGGCGTTTGGATTCGGCTCGTCAAAAAAATACCTCAAACCAATTTGATTACTCATAAGCACAAACCACCTGCCAAGAAGATAGTGCTTCCACATCTGCAATGCATGTATAATCACTGCTAACTTAAGTTCATGCATCGGGAAGTTCTTCTTGTTCTCATTTAGTTTTCGGGACTCATAACATACCCCTTGTCCATCTTGCAAAAGGACTCCACCAAGCCCTCTCTTGCAAGAATCTATGCATACCACAAATTCCTTATCTAGATCTGCAATATGTAGTACCAGTGCATCTGACAACAACTTATTAAGCTGCTCAAAGATAGCCTCAAACTCCTTAGTCCATTTGAACTTCTTACCTTTCCTCTACAAGGATGTAATGGGATAAGCAATCTGCGAGAAGTTCCTAATGAAGATCCTGTAATAGCCTGCTAGACCCATGAAAGATCTCACTTCATCCACATTCTTAAGAGCTACCCACTCCATGATGGCCCTTATCTTCATTGGATCTACTGCAATGCCCTCCTTGGAGACAACATGTCCCAAGTAGTGCAACTCAGTCTGAAAGAAGTTGCACTTGCTAAGCTTAGCATACAATTGATGCTCTCTTAGAAATCTCAACATTACTGCTAAATGTTCGACATGTTCTTCCTCATTCTTAGAATATACAAGTATGTCAATAAATACAATAACAAACTTTTCCAAATAAGGACAAAACATACTATTCATCAAACACATGAATGTAGCTGGAGCATTAGTTAAGCCAAATGGAACAACACAAACTCATAATGCCCATACCCGATCTTGAACACAATCTTGTAAATGGCCTCCTCTTTGATGTGTACCTAATGGTATCTGGATCTCAATTTAATATTTGAGAACACTTCTACTCCCTTTAGTTGATCGAACAAGTCATGAATCCTTTACAAAGGATATATGTTCTTGATATTCACTTTGTTCAACTGCCTATAATCAATGCATAATCTGAGAGTACCATATTTCTTCCTCACAAAAAATACTGGTGCGCCTCAAAGTGATACACTTGGCCTAATGTATCCCTTGTCCAACATTTCCTTCAAATGAAATTTTAACTCAACCAACTCAGGTGTGCTCGTCCTGTAAGGTGCTTTTGATGCTGGAGTTTCCCCTGGCACTAACTCAATAGAAAATCTACCTCCCTTTGAGGCAGAAACTTTGTAATGTCTTCAGGAAATACATCTTGAAACTATTGCAAAAATGGATACTTGTTCAACACATCCACATCCTCACCCTCCTTACCCTTATCATTAGAAATGTGTACTGCAAATAGCTTGCACCCTTATCACTAGAAATGTGTACTGCAAATAGCTTGCACCCCTTCCTACAATGATGTTTTTCTTGCATAGTTGTCACCATATTAAATTATGTGGCTTTCTTCTTGCCTTGCAAGACTCTTGGTTCTCCATTGTCATCAACACACTCAATAGATTTGTCATAAAATTCAACCTTGATTCTATGTAGATACAACCAATCCAATGCCCAATAAAATACTATATGATCCCAATGGTAAAACATTCAAATGTGTTGCAGTAGGCATACCATTCGAATCAAATACGCAAGCTCTTACCCAATGATGCACTCGCTTATTTGTACCTATAGCCAACTGCACTAACCAAGACTTTGCATGCAACTCCTTATTCAAGCCACACTTATCCACCAAGTTAGGAATAACATAGCTATAATTAGATCCCAGGTCAGCAAAATAGAAATAACTTGATCAAAAATCTTACCATCCATCTCGATGATAAATTCTTGATGCTTTGTTTGTTTGTTATCCAAGTCTGCATACATACATGGAATACTTTGACCAACATCTCCAATAGTCTGCGCCTCCTGTGCACTGTATATATGAGGTCTACCACCTTGATTCTATAGACAATCTCTCTTGCAATGATCTTTGCCACAAGTCCAACACTCTATAGGCTTCTAGCCTCCATCCTTATTATTTTCTTCAAATCGATGTCCCTATCCTCTATCTGATGCATTGAACCTCTTAGGTGCTGCAACATTCTCCTTGTTATCTGTACCTTGTGGCCTTGCTTGCTTTTTATCCCATTTTCCTTTGTTCTTTACATTATCTCTCCAACTTGGCTTAGTCTTTATGTTGCACCTTTATTGTTCATAGCAATGCTTTAGCTTTCGAATGGCCTCCTCCAATGATCTAGGCTCATCGAATTCAATCCTATCTTTAAATGCAATCTGTATTCCACTAATGAATCTTTGAATCTTGGCCTTCTCCTCCTTGAGCTAAGGCATATATCTCAATAGTTCCAAGAACTTACTGGTGTACTCATCATCTGTCATGGATCCCATTTTTAGTTCATAAAATTCTTCTTCCCTCTCATCAAATTACCTTTCTGACAAGTACTTCTTCTTAAATAGCCGCTCAAACTCACTCCAAGACAAATATTATTCATTTATGCCCCTGACATTCTTCACATCTTCCCACTTGATGCCTGCTTTACCTTTAAGACTGACATTAGCCACTCTATCTTTCATGTTCTCTGAGTAGTCATGCAACCTGAAGAACTTCTTCATATCGAGTAACAAAGCCTCTGCATCCTGTGATCTATTTATCTCTCCATCAAAAGTAGGTGGCTTTTCTTTCTTAAACTCATCCATCAAGTATCCCCTGTCACTCCTCCTGTAAGGATTATAATGGTGATGATAATAATGCCTATCTGAATTAGAACTAGAATCATAGCTATGTATGTCCCTTCTCCTCTCTAGAGTGTCCAACAATCTACCATCTCATTTTGTGTCCTCTCTATCTGACTGGTGACCGCCATGTGATCTCTTTTCATATGCCCCATTAGTTTTATCCTCCTGCTCATGACTGATCCGAAGTGGTCCTTGTCACTACAAATATGACAAGCTTTGGAATATCACCACATTTACCGCTGCTAGTTTTTCCTGTGCCTGTATGATTCCTTCATTATCTACCTTACAACTCCTTATTTCTTCATTTAAGCTTCTAAGTGTTACTTCCAAATCAAAAGAGTTCTCAACACCATGCATCTCTTCGGATTCGTAAGGAGAGTCTCTGTAGTCAATCATCTTGCTAGCCATTTGATATTTCTTCCTACAAGGCATAATATGTCAGATAAACCAAATCATAATAAATCAACGTACCTTAGTATATCTCGGGGAGGATACCTTGTCTTAAAGATCACCAAATCAACGTGATACATGTATAACATAACCATAATAGCATATCGATATACGCAAGTAAATGTATCAACTCATAAACATCATTATAGCTAGGGTCTAGTCATCAATACAAGGCCATATCAACAATGCGTGCTCTGACCTCATGCATGAAAACAACCATTATTCCATTATACACATTGTTACATGCAACTGAAAATGTGCATAAACAATGCCTAACCAACTAAAAATACACATAAACGCATGTAGTTGAACATAATCGATTAGTTCTTGCAATCAACCTACAAGATTGATACATGCAATCCAAATATTCAAGAATGTAACCTAACATACAAGGATGTAAGTAGGCAACACAAAATCAACATATAAGAAACATATAACCATATGCAACAAGTCACATGCTCATGACAAATATGTTTCATGAAATCAATATCAAATTCTCCATGATAACCATACTACAACCCTAATCAATCATCAAGAAAATGTAACAAGTATATAAGTGTAAGAGACACACATGAAATTGACATGCATACATGACCAACACATTCAACCCATCCAGTCCAAGAGTTGAACCATGTTATTATACCACTCTATAACACCCTCCTCTCAGGCCTACCCAAAGTAATCATGAGAAACTGGGTAAACATGATATGAGAGG
Organism: Pinus tabuliformis; assembly: GCA_031772625.1. Taxonomy (NCBI): domain Eukaryota; kingdom Viridiplantae; phylum Streptophyta; class Pinopsida; order Pinales; family Pinaceae; genus Pinus; species Pinus tabuliformis. The sequence goes on along the minus strand of CM062818.1, from coordinate 343,029,540 downwards.
CTACTATGATCAGATTTGATGTCCTATGTGACCTCAAGGAAGTGGAATCAACAGAACATCACATACAGTCATCCAACATCATCAACAGAAACCTCACGAGACAAGTCAGACACTCAGACAGCCTGTTCCTAGGTCCCACTATTGTTTTAGGTCTCTTAGGCCATAGTCGCTCACATGCTATGGGCAAGGGAGTGGCCAGAAACCCAAATTTTCTCTCATAGGCCTATCTGCCAGTAACTATCAACCAAACTTGCTAGTTATGTGTCAACGACCCCATGTATTAAGCCACTTTTTCAGGCCCAAAGCCTAGGCCACTACCCATAATGAAATAAAGGCTCAGAATCAAGTAAACTACAGGGAAACAATGATGCAAAAGTAAATAGTTGATAAATACCTTCACCATACCCCTACTAGCCATGACAGGCATTTCATCAAACATATCATTGACATGTAACCTATAGGTGTGAACAAAAGAATTAAGTGTAGGGATCTCATACTTATCTGAGAATCACTATGAACCATTGTTCCCTCATGCCATTTGCTACATATTCATCTATTAGGTCATAAACACATTATCCATTCATATACAAGTAAAAACATGCTAAGAGCCATACATAGTTGTTGCCATAAAATGTGCATATAACCAACATAGTAGGAACATAAATACCATAAACATATCAGCCATCAAAATCCATATATACATCAATACCTTTACACATGAAAATCAAGGGAATGAATTTATCATTATTGAATGCAATAAACCAATCGGAGATGGGACTACCATGTTCCATTTGACCATAGAATCACTGAGCCAAATATCTCTTCATCCATTTACCCCTGTTCCATATTCCAAGCATGAATGTGGGATCTCATAGAACACATCAATCAAAACTCATCTAGGGCTTCCATAGGCCATCCACCTCAACCATCAACCAGTGATTCCACCTCATGGTCGGACATCACAAAACCATCATCAGATTGGTCTCCATCCAAGCCTTCCAGGGCTTCCAAAGCATTTTTCCAACCAAGGCTTCTAGAACTAGTAACTCAACTCACATCTTATACAAGGCTTCCAGAGTGTTTGTCCAACCAAGGCTTTCAAGACTAGTAACTCAACCCACCAAGGGCTTCCAGAGTATTTGTCCAACCAAGGCTTCCAGGACTAATAACTCAACCCTAGTTGTTACAGCGCTTCCAGAGCGTTTGTTCAGCCAAGGCTTCCAGGACTAATAACTCAACCCAAGATAAGGAAACATGAGAACCAACCAAAAAAACTAATGAAAGTAAACCTACAATCACTGTGGCTATCCAAGAAATGGCAAGGCTAGGCAATCCACTATCGATTCAGGCAATCCTCCATGCCAATGATAGATCACAACCAAGAAACCGCATGCATATTGCATGCATGCCAAAACTAGTGAAGAAATCATACATGCAACTTGGTATCTGCAAGAAAATCTGATGTAGTTGTTGATGTCGATGCCTTCTTGCACTTTCTTGCTCTTCCTTTGCCTTCTTGCTCCAAGAATCCAAGTATGCCACACCCTCCAAGAGTGCTCCAAGAAAACTCTAAGTATCCAAGAGTATGAGAGAGAGAAAGAATAATGAGGGAGAGCTCCAACATGTAACTGACAAAAGGTTACCAACTGATCCTCATAAGCTTTTTTATGAATGAGGCCTCTATTTTCTTCATTTTCCATTATTTTCCTTCATTTTCCTCCTCACATGCAACCTGTGACCTTTCACCTCCTTTTTCTCCTAATTTCCATTATTTTCATAAATAAATGTGCCAAAATGCATTTTTTCCTTTTAATGCCTTAGCCATTGCCTTTGCCAATTTCCTTAGCCATAAACAACCAAATGAACACCCCCTAGGATGTCTTGTCCAACATTCATCTTGGAATAACTGTCTCACAGACCGTGGTTATTGTTTTTAACTTTTATTACATGGAATTTTCATTAGGGTTCTTACAGTTTCAACAATATGTTTTTACATGACAAACTCTACTAGGGTTGTTGCAAACCCTAGATTTTATCATCAAAGCTAAATCATATCAATAATTGAAAACAATATCATCATGTCTTATAATATCAACCTCTACTAGGGTTTTGTTACAAACCCTAGATTTCACAAACTAAAACATGAGTATCAATAATTAAGTTAGCATACTCACATAACATATCTAAGATTTCATAATCATGTACCAACATTTCACAATCGTATCTACTAGGTAAACCCAAGATCAATACATCAAACAATTTAGGCTAGGATTTTGATCAAATAGATGAATATATAACTAGGATTTCATTACTAGGATCTTAGTATAATTATTGCAAGGATTTTGCTTATAAACCTTGATTTACCAAACCCTAAAAATCTAGGGATGCATTATATAACCAGACATTAACAGTAAAACCTAAATGACTAGGGTTTTACAACATTACCAATGTTGAGTGTATGTTATATTCTTTCCACGACTATCCTCGCGTGTGGGGGGTCACACGGGGGGCGATAACCCTCCCTATTTGTTGTTTCGGGCATAACAGGGAGGTCACAGGGGGGGTGGTAGCCCCACTCTATGGGGTCCAGGGCAATGCCCCAGGGAAAAAATAAATTAACCCTATATTAGGTGGGCAGACCTACCTATGGTTTTGTGCGTGGTTTTCACACATGCTTTTGGCATGATGGTTTTCTACCCATGGTATTTTGTAGATCTAGTTAAGGGAACTATGGTTATGTTCTAATCCAGGGTTAATGGATTGGGGTTTATGGATGCTTCGACATGTATATATATGTATTATAACATTGAAAGGAATATAATGAAAAACAATATGGTAGTCCCGGTTTTGGGATACATGGGAAAATATCTGTGTATATATGTTTTATGTTTTATGCTCTCACCATTGTTTATTTTTTGTTTTTAGAATTCATATGCAGGTAATTTCTATACAGGGTTAAAACCTACATTTGGTATCAGAGTTGTTTTGGCTTCAAGAGGATGCCTTTGTTGCTGAGGGGTTTTGCTCAGGCTTGTGGTAGACCTTGTTCGGTGGAAGATATGAGGTATTGATTCTTGTGGTGAAAGAGGATGGCGAGCAATGGAAAGATAGAGATCGAGAAATTTAATGGTCAAAGTTTTGAGTTGCAGAAACTCAATATGGAAGATCTTCTGGTGGATAAAGATCAGTGGATTGCACTAGATCTGGGTACTAAACCAATGGAAATGTTAGCTAAAGACTAGGCGAAGTTGGATCGGAAGGAAAAGAGCACGATACGGTTGTGTATCTCATATGCAGTATTGTTGAATGCATCTAGGGAAGCTTCAACAAAGGATTTGTGGGAAAAATTAGGGACTTTGTACCAATCTAAGTCTCTGGTGAAAAAAGTTGTATAACCTAAGGATGGAGACTCGGTGACAGAGAATCTGAATGCCTTTAACACTGTGGTAAGCTAGTTTTTATTTTTTGATATAAAAAATTCAGATGAGGATAAGTGCATCGGTTTGTTGTGTTCTCTACCAGATTCATGGGATAGTCTGGTTGTTTCAATAGGTAGCAATGTGACTACCTTTCAGTTTGATGAAGTAGTCTCATCCTTGTTGTCGGAGGAGATGAGATGGAAAAATACGGAAGGCCTAAATGGTGATGCCTTGTCTTTACGAGGATGGTCCCAGAACATAAAAAAAAAAAAATCCTCGAGTGGGAGATCTAAATCTAAAGGGAGATATAAATCTCCAGGAAAACTTGTAAAGGTGTCTTGGAAATGCGGAAAGGAAGGGCACTTCAAAAAGGACTGTAGATCTAAAGCTCCTAAGGAAAGGGATTTGATGATGATCCTTCTGTATAGGTGAAAACCACCTCAGATGAAGGTGGGGACATGTACTTGGATTCTTCTTCAAGTACACATGTAGATCATGAGGCATGGTTGATTGACTTAGGTGCATCCTTTCACTTCTCTCCCCACAAGGAGTGGTTCTGTGAGTATGAAAAATATGATGGTGGTGATGTCTTCTTAGGGGATGATAGGAAGGCTAGAATTGTCGGTCGTGGAAAAGTCAAGTTTAATTTGCAAGGTCGAAGATTAGAACACTTCCAAGTGTTTTGCATATTCCTGCATTGGCCAGAAATCTGATTTATGTAAGCAAGTTGGATGATGCAGGTGTAAAAACAGTGTTCAAGAAAGATACCTGCAAGAATGTTCCGGGAGCACTAGTATTGATGTGGGGATTTCGGATTGGAACTCTGTGCAAGCTTCAGGGTAGCACTGATATTGATGGGTGCAACAATTCTGTGGTTCCTAAAAGTGGAGCAGAAAATCTAGTGGTCTTTAGAGAAAATACCATGCTATGGCATCAAAGGCTTGGACATATTTGAGAGAAGGGCCTTTGAATACTTCATGGTAATGGTATGGTAGAAGGTATGTCTAATTTCTCTATGGATTTTGATTTCTATGAAAATTTTGTATATGGGAAGAAGAATCATGTGAGTTTCCCTCTGGTGCTAAGAGGGAAAAACGAATATTAAAGCTTGTGCACAATGATGTGTTTGGACTTGGTTCGGTTCCATCACTAGGCAAGTCTATGTACTATGTATCATTTATAGATGACTTCTCAAGGAATACATGGATATATTTCCTCATGAAGAAATTTGAAGTCTTTGACAAGTTTAAAGAATTTAAGGCTCTGGTGGAAAACCATACAAAGAAGAAGATAAAGGTGTTGAGGACAAATAAAGTTGGAGAGTTTTGAAAGAAGGAATTTGAAGAGTTATGTAAGAAGTGTGGTATAGCACAGCAGAAGACTACTCCATACACACCTTAGTAAAATGGAGTTTTAGAAAGAATGAACAGGATGTTAATGGAAAAGGAAAGAAGCATGCTCAGTGGTGTCGAGTTTGGACATGAATTTTGGGTAGAGGCAATGGAGACTACGTGTTACCTGGTCAACAGATCACCTTCATCAGCGTTGGAGGATAAGACTCTACAAGAGGTATGGATTGGTAAGAAAACCTCTCTTTCACATCTGATGATATTTGGATGTGATACATATGTACATGTTCCAAAGGAGAAAATAACTAAGTTGGATAGTAAATCTGAAAGGTGCATCTTTATTGGGTATAAGGATGGTTTAAAAGGTTATAAGCTTTGGAAACCAGAAACAATGAAGGTTGTGTACAACCACGAAGTGATGTTTAGAGAGGTGAAAGATGTTATTAAACATGAAGTCCTACCAAAGGAACCTAAGAAGATAAAGTTTGAGCTAAAGGAAGAGGACTCAAACTCTACAGTAGAAGAGGAACCAGAAGATGAAGAACCACAAACTCCAGCTGTGAAAAGATTAGTTCGAGAAAGAAGGTAATCAGAAAGGTATAGTCTAGTTGTTTTTTGTTCAAAATTTTCTTTATCTATTACTAATGATGATCCCAGAATTGTCAGGGAAGCAGTAGATTCAAAGGATGGAAAACTATGGAAAGAGGCCATGGTTGATGAAATGGAATATTTGCACAACAAAGAGGCTTGGGATCTAGTGGGTTGTCGGCTGGAAGGAAACACATTAGCAGAAAATGGGTGTTTAAGAAGAAGATGAATGTAGAAGGAAAGTTGGATAAATACAAAGCTCAGTTGGTAGAAAAAGTTTATTCCCAGGTGCCAATAATTGATTTTGGTGATATTTTTCTCCTGTTGCCAAGGTAACTTCTGTTATATTACTTTAATCTATTGATGTTACTTTTGATTTTAAGGTAGAATAGATGGATGTGAAGACAACATTTCTTCAGATGGATCTGGAAGAAGATATCTACATGAAACAACTTGAAGGATTTACGTTGAAGGGAAAGAAAGAACTTGTATGCAGGTTTAAAAAAGTTTGTGTATGGGTTAAAATAATCACCAAGGATGTGGTATCAGTGATACATATATACAAGGACTTGGCTTCACCAAAAGCAAAGCAGATCACTATGTGTATTTTAAATTAATTTGTGACCATGTTATTTATTTGGTCTTGTATGTGGATGATATGTTGATTGGAAATAACAAAGAAATTATCCAGGAATTGAAGACCCAATTGTCCTCCAAATTCGACATGAAATATCTTGGTGTTGCAAACTATATTTTGGGCATGGAAATTAAATGAGATCGGGAAAAAAAGAAGCTTTGGTTCAACCAAAGGAAGTATGTTGAGATAATATTGCAGAGGTTTAATATGCAGGATAGTAAACCGATGAAGGTTTCTATTCCTATCGGTGTAAATTTATCTGTTGAAGAGTGTCCCAAGACACAAGAAGAGGAAGAGGACACGTCTCGTGTTCCATACACAAGTGCATTCAGTAGCCTGATGTATGCAATGGTATGTACTAAACCAACCATTGCACATGCAGTGGGAGTATTGAGCATTTTTATGTCAAAACCGGGGAAGGAGCATTGGAAAATAGTGAAGCGGGTTTTCAGGTATTTACGTGGCACTAGTGATTATGGTATGTGCTACCAAGGAAGACCAGGATTGGATAGAGGTTGGACATCCATGGATTTTTTGATGCAGATTGGGCTAGAGATATGGATCAGAGAAGATCTACAAATGGGTATGTATTTAACTTGTTTGGAGGTGCAATCAGTTGAATGAGCAAGAGATAGTCTGTAGTGGAACTTTCAACTATAGAGGCAGAATACATAGCAACCACTCATGCAAGCAAGGAAGCAATTTGGTTGCAGATATTGTGTTCAAGTATGGGGTTGGTACAATGAGCTATAAGGATAGAATTTGGCATCCAAATTGAAATTTTATTGGCAAAGAACCCTGCTTATTATTCAATGACAAAGTACATTGATGTTCAGTATCACTTTGTAAGGGATATGGTTGAGAACAAAAAGGTGTTGTTGGTAAAGGTGGACAATTTTAAGAATACTACAGATGCATTGACAAAGCCTGTGAGCATTGAGAAGTTCTCTTGGTGTCGAGAAACAATGGGCATTGCAGGCTTGGACCAATGACTAATCTTTCATGTCGCCCCCTATGGAAAGAAAACAACAAGTGGGAGAATGTTGGTTGTATGTTATATTCTTTCCACAACTAGCCCTACACATGGGGGGACATTAGGTGATCTTGTTCGTTGCGTTGGGTGCAGCATGGGGGTCACATGGGGGGCAGAAACCCCCCTATTGGGGGATTTGAGGGGGGCGGTAGCCCCCCTCTACGGGATCCAGGGCAGTTCCCCAAGGAAAAAAAAGGACCCTATATTAGGTGGCCGGACCGACCTATGGTTTTTTGCATGGTTTTTGCACATGGTTTTGGGCATGATGGTTTTCTTCCCATGGTATGTTGTAGATCTAGTCAAGGGAGGGTTAATGGATTGGGTTTTATCGATGCTTCGGCATGTATATATGTGTATTGTAACATTGAAAGGAATATAATGAAAAATCAATCTGGTAGTCCTGGTTTTTGGATCCAGGGGAAAATATCTGTGTATATATGGTTTATGTTTTATGCTCTCGCCATTGTTTATTTTATGTTCTTAGAATTTGTATGTAGGTAATTTTTGTACGGGGTTAAAAACTACAACCAAAACCCTAAATTTTAAAGGAATGGGATTTCATCATATGTTTTGGATAAACCCTAAGAAGACTAGGGTTTCATAATCAACATTGACATACCCTTAGCATTAAGAGGCTAGGATTTTACTATGAACACTATGGGTTAGTGTTTCACAAGAATTATCAAAGGACAAGATATAGTATAACAAGGGGAGATTCAATATAATGATTAAACAGCCTAACAATAATCTTTGTGATTCAAAAACCTAGACATACAAATGTTAGTAGTGTAAATAAAATTTCAAAGAAAGAATGATCGTACCTTTTGTATGAACAAGACCTTGTAACAAAACCATGTAATCTAAGATATACCTTTAGTTGACCTTTAACAAACCTTGTAGGACTTCAGTTCTTGAAAGGTTTCCTTTCCAATAGAACTTCTTCCATGCTTCAAGTATATTCTTTGAATTCTCAAGTCCATAACCTTTTGTGTATTTTGCAATCTTTCCTACCAAGGAAAATACAAATAAAAGGTAATTAGCATATAATACAAATAGATCTTGATATGAAAGGGAAACCAAACATAAAAGAGGAAAAAAGTTCCTCAAGGAACAAGATACTTATCTTTTGGTAAAATGGTGAAGGCTCCCTCTTAATCCAATCTTGAGGTATACCTACAACTTATTAAAATAATTAAAAAATGTTCTAACAAGACATGTTAGACCTAAAAACTCTAAAAATCAAAATATAAAGGAAAATAATACAAGACTAAGAAGGATATGTAAGAGAGGACTTAGTAGTATAAGTATTTGAATTCCGATTTTTCAGTTTTATTCTTCTTAGGTGGAGCTTCATCAATAATATTTTCTTGGTCCTTATCTCTCTTCTTATTCTTTGGATTCTCAGGACATTGATTTTTGGAATGACCCATCTTATGGCAGTTGTAACATTCAACCTTGGATAGGTCAACTTTCTTCTTTGGTCCTTTGAACTTCTTGAAGGTTCCCTTCCTGTGATGAGCTGAATAGGCATTAGAGGTGTTTTCTTATTCATCCTCCTTCTTATTGTTTACTAATGATATTCTAGTTTCTTGTTGACTGCATGCATTCTACATTTGTTTGAATGTTGGAATATCCTTCCAACTATTAATTCCTGATGCAAAATCACTCCAAGATTTTGGTATTCCTAGAAGAGCAATAATTACAAGCTCCTTTTCTCATATAACTTCATCTATTTCTTGGAGTTCATCTCTTATTCTAGATATCCTTACAAAGTATGATGATACAGTATCATCTCTTGTCATCCTTATTCTCCTTAGTTCATTCTTGAGGCTTGTTATTTGAATAATGTTTTTTATGGTGAATAATTTGGAGAGAGCCTCATACATTTCTTGAGAAGAGTATATGTTGGATATATATGGAATTAGGTTGTCCTTTACTCCATATACTATTAGATTCATGGCCAAGATTTCATTTTCTCTAAACTTCTCTTTTTCTTCTTCATTTGTAAGCTTCTTGACTTTTCCTTGAACAAGGTCCAAAACTTTGTGCTTAGCAAGGATAAGATATATCCTATTTTTCCATGCCCTATAGTTGGAGGCTTCTTCTAGTTTCATTAATTTTGTCATAATTTGATCTTCTACTCCTTGTGACCTTCCTTGAAACCATTTTTCTTATATCTCTCTTTTCAATAAATATTTGGTTTTCCTTTTTCTTTCTTCTTCACCTTAGCTCTGATACCATGTTAGAAACCAGAAAGGCAGAAATATTTTCTAATGTTGATAATTACTTGTGATATTCTTGTATTCCTATTAACTTTATTTATGTTATTATTTTATCTTCTTTTCATCAAGTAATCATCAAATCAAAACATGAAGATAAATAACACCAGATGTAGGCACTCGACCAAGCCTAAAACCCCTCTATAGAGGAAAACCCAGTCAAACTCTTCCACTAGTAAATAAAATTGAGATAGACTAATAACATAGACCCAAAAGACCTTCCTCCTCCACCAAGTCATCCTTCCAAGATAATTCATAAAATTCTTCTCCAACAACTTTAGCCTAGCAACAATACAGAATTTGGACACCCAACAACTTCAAAATTTCGGCCCAGCTACAATCCAAAATTTTGACCGCCAACAACTTCAGAATTTAGGCCCAACTACAATCCAAAATTGTGACCCGCAGCAACTTCATAATTTCGATCCAGCTACAATCCAGAATTTTGACCTCCAACAACTTCATAATTTTGGCCCTTCCAGCAACACAACAAATTCGCACGTGTGAGAAAAAGAGAGAGAAATTTTGACTTCTTATGCTTGACAAAGGCTTCCTTCTCCTTCTCTAGGGTTTTCTTCCTCTTCCTTGAACTTCACACCATTTTTCTACCTTCAACAACTACAGATTGAACTTGATGAGTTAGTGCTTCAAATGAGGTCGAGTTGTTGCCTTTATATTGGAGAGTATGCCCCTTAATTATGTTGACTTGTCCAGTTAGAGGCCGACTTGGTGGAGGAGGCCTAGAAGACCTAATTTACATAAAAATAAATATGTTTCTTGATTGAAAATTCCTGAGAAGAGTCTGTTACATTATGACATGGACAAGAAAACTTTACATAAACCCTAGAAGCCTGCAATGGAGGTTTTGACCTAAAAATAATTAACCCAAGCATGAAACCCATGCTTTAATAAGTCGATTTCTTTAATAATAAAATTATTTTTTATTTCTTTTGAAAAATACATTACATCATGACTAAAATACAATTATGAAGACCAGCACTAGTTAAACTCTTCAACAACCTTTTAGCATTTTAATCTCTAAACATAGCATGTCTTGTATCAAGAATATGAGTTGTCAAAACTAGTTCAACAACTTGATATTTATCAAAAAAATGCATGTTCCCATTATCTTTTAATTATTGCACATGGTATTTAGGAACTATTTCCTAAGCGCAAGGTTAGAGTAATTTTCTTTATTTTTTCCACACCACTTAGATTTTTATTTTCATTTAATTCTCATTTTTTAGAAGTATTATTTCATAGGATCTAGCTTATTGGTTATTCGTTTCAGCCCTCAAGTTATCCTAAGGACTTCTTTCTTACAAGTGCATTGCAGGAGGGTAAGTTTGGTTGCCTCTTCTTGCTGATGGTAATTAGAGACATCAAAAGTCAACAAGACAGTGAGGGGTAACTGGACCCATATGAACTATTCGGAATCAACACCCCAAACAAATAAAGGCCTAATTGGGGTCTTGAACGAGTGATCTCTTCGTGTTAATTATGGTAATTTTTTTCCATCAACACTTTTGGCACTAGAAGGAGGGCCAACAACAAGTTGTCCTTTTAGAGTTTTTTTATTGTAAAGTTTTTTATTTATTTGCAATGGTTCCTTCTAAATTTCTGATTTGGAGTCAAATCTATGGACATGCATTTGCCACCACTCCAATGAAAATTATAAGACCCTTGTTGAAGGTAAAGTTTGATGGTAAGAGTAATACTTCCACATATGAACATGTTTTGCAATTTATTCAAAATTTTGCAAATTCTTCTTTCTCTGATATTGATGAAGGTATTATTTGCAAAATCTTTACTCTAAATTTCATAGGAAAATCCAAAATATGGTGTGAATTTGTATTAGTTGCCTCTATTCATAGTTGGGATGAATTTACCACAAATTTCCTTTACACATTGAAAGAGTATGACTACGAACAGGTATGTAACAAACTTGAATATTTACAAAAGTATGAAAATGAATATATATTATATTTTAAAATTAGATTAAAATTAATTTGTCTAAAATTTAAACCTAAGGATAAACCTTCATAAATTGACTCGATGGAATGGTTTCAACATCTAATTTCTCTTCCTTGTATTCTATATTATAGCAATCATCCTGAAGATATTATTTTTCTTAGCACATTCATTATTGCTCAAGAGCCACTCGTTTTTAATAGCATCGTTGAGTGTCTTCAAGAAGAAAATGTAGAAGTTGCAAATGAATAATTTTAGCAAGCTATTAGCGCTTCCATTGAAATTAATGCAGACCTTGAAATTGTTTTGAAGCACATTGTTATTGATGAATCAGATTCTGAAAATAAAAATAAAAAATATATATGTTACTAATAATAAAGGATAAAATAAGCAATTGGCAATTTCTGAGTTTTCTCATGCATCCAAGCATTAATTTTCATGAAAATAGGGTCAACCAAATACATGATGAAGAATCTAAGATTTACATTTTTGGAAAATAAGGAAGAATTTACAGGAAGTGGAATTTTTAGATTCATATCTTCAAACATTAATTTTTCCCTCTCCCGATATTTTTTCTTATAGCAATTCATTTTCCAATCATTTAGCAATCACTCTTTCCATAAATTTTATTTTAGAAAACAATGGAGCTACCATAAATTTAATTAGTGATGAATTGTTGGTCAGATCTGATCAGGATAATGAATTATTAATGGATCACATCTTCAACAATCTGAAAATTCCCATGATTTTGAATTTGGTCATTCTTCTTGTTCTAATTTACTTTATGAAAAGGAAGAGAGAGCTAATGAAAATTATCAATTCATTTATGATGATGATTTTGAGTTTGAGAAAAGTGAGTTGTTTTGTCCATCATTAAATTCTCATGATCTTGATATGCAAATTCAATATGTTTTTCAAGATGAGAGATCTTCTTATAATGATATTGCTACAAAATATTCTCATCTTGAATCCCCAAAATTCCATAGTGACTACAATTTTCGAGATGATAAATTTATTCCAATTCTTGATTATGATATTGTTAAATTTCTCATTCTTGCTCATAGTCCTAGACCTCTTTCACATTCACAAGTATATGACAGTACTAGTTCCAATTGCATTATCTTGGCTGACACTTGTGAGGGGAATTTTTTTTATAATAAATCTCAATTTCCTTGTAACATTTCTTGTAACAATAGTGTAAATAATGATTTAGATTTTTTGTTTATTCTTCATTTATTTTAGTGTGTTTAAGATTTTCATTTAAGTTTTAGTTTTCAATATTTTTGTTAGTTTATGACGCCATTTTGAACACTGAAACATTGAATACTTGAAAAGTGGGTTAATAAAACAGAATGATTTTCAAATTTTGGATGGTGAACATAAAGAATTTCAATCTTTTCAATTTCAGTTAATATTTATGATTTATCAGTTTATTCTATCTTCTAGAAAAACAAAAACAAAACAAAAAATTGGAAAAAAAATACAAAAAAACAAAACAAAACAAAACCAAAAAAAAAAAAAAAAAAAAACAAAAAACAAAAACAAAAAAACAAAAACAAAAAACAAAATTAAAAACTTGCACAAGATTCGACACTTGAAAGAGTAGCATTACAATTTGGTCTATCATTTTATCTATCTAAAAATACTCTAAAAGAATCATTAGATTTCCATTATCATTTGAAAGTTGTTTGGAAAGTGTAGTTACACCTAAGATTGCTAATATTCTGCCTCATGTACATTATACTAACAATTTTTCATAGGCTACAGCATCTAGAGGCATATTATTTGAATATAGCTTGTTGTCATGCCCTTCTTGGAATGTTCTCCAAGAATTAGCATATGTTTATCATAATTCTTATGATCTAATGGGAATATGGTGTTGAATTCATTTCAAGAAAGGTTTCTTGTAAATAAATTTATTTTTGTACACTATTAGAAGTAAATGTACGTAACATGTTGAAATTTTATTTTGATAATATAGTTTCAATTCTATTTTTGTTACTAATTTTTGGTATTTACGTATGTGCACGAATAAAGGAATTTGATTGGCTCCACTAGAAGTACGATTTCACCTAGTTTTAATATGCTTTGTAGAGTAGGATTAGGAGTATTATTAATTTAGATTAATTAATATTTTTTTTTTTGTTTTTCATCGAATAATGTAGGTGAGAAAAAGCGAGCAATGAGCCTTTACTTCTTCTTGGCAAAGAATTATTTAAATTGTGTCAACATAATCAGTTCACGTTCGAGGAAGTTTCATGCATTCATCAGAATTGAGATTTTAACAAGTTATATTTACATGTGCTTTGATTTATATTTCCTTCACTTTCAAATTTAAGAGATGAGTTATGATGATCTTATGATTATTTTATTAATGCAGTTGAACTTTGAGCAATACTAGTGAAAAGATAATCACAAACAAATTACTTAGTCCATACCACAAACAAATTACTTAGTCCATTCCAAGTTATGTAGGTAAGTAAAAAATTGGGAAGTGAAACTGACAACAGTGTAAAGGGCTAAGAAGTCTTGGCAAAGATCCATCACTAGGAAAAAATGATCGCCTATTCATTGTCATACCCAAGCATAGACTAGAAATCCACATTCACAAAATGCTTAGCCAGGACATACTCTTTACCCGTTAGTTGTGGTATATTTTTATGTTTGCCTTTCCCATCATGAGACGTCACCCCAGATGTTTCTTTGAGAATTCCCTTCATTTTCCCTTAGATTTTATCTTCGATATGTGTCAGTTGTTCATGTAGGATAACTTTGAGATAACGCTTTGTAGGTCCCACCTTCCATGTCATCTTGGAGGTTATATCTCGGATATTTCTCATGTAGCTCCATTGGTAAACGTTGATATGTAAATCCCAAGAGAGACTTCCTAATGACACTTAACAAAAAGGCATCTCAGTCAATTTTTCTCATCCTGGAGGTATGTTTCTCAGAGACTTCTATGTGGCACTCCTTTAGTTTTCCCTAAGATGTTATCCCCTGTCCAACTTAGCAAGACTCATATAATAAGCCTGTGTGTGATGTGACACATGGGTCCCTCAAACATAATTCCTCATTGGCCTATGTTTCTTTCATTTTACACATCATCTCAGCGGTTTCTCCTTAGAGATTTCAACAGGGTTCTCCTTTGATTTCTTCTAAGATTATACTTTGAAGACACCTCATCCTTCTATGTGTCATTCCCTTTCCTCTCATTTGTCCACGATACATCCACTAGTCCCTACCTTCCACTTCATCTCGGATGAATTACCCCGACAATAACTCAAAGTGCTTCTCGCATTTCTTCCAAAATTATATTCCCAAGATGATGTTTAAAGCCACATCCACTAACACATAACCCAAACACTCTAATCAATGCTTTCCATTTGTCTGCACCACCTATTCTATGAATTCACATCCTTGCGTTTGTGTTTGCAACAAGTTATCCCTGCAAGTTTTACAAAGTATATTGTCATGGGTAGACAGAAGATAAAGTTACCACATAGAATTTGTAACAAGGGTATCAGAATTGCAATACAAATACATGTTCACTCATTATAACCTACCAAATTCTTATGTTGGAAGCATTTTTTATTTTAAGCACAAATTTCAAATTTTTGATATATTCATTGTTGATATCTTGAACATGAAACCATTTCTATCCTGGTAAGTATTTTTTATGAGCGTAATGCTCATCTTTGTTTAGGTTCAATAAACTAATGATCATAGGCATATGTAAACTTCATTAAATATGAATCTTCTTCATGCTCTTTATTTTTAATCATAAGAAGAAGTTACTTCTTTAAAAATGAAATTTGGAGGAAATCAAGATCTCTAAGGTAAATCATAACAACATTCTTCAAGGTAAATTTCATATGCTTATTTTCATATTTTACTATTTTTCATTATGATTTAGTTTCATTGTTGTTTTAGTATTTTCTAATTTAAACTTTGTATTTGCAAGTCTTCACTAGTTACACTTAAGGTTTGATTTTGATGGAAAAAATTCATAGAAATCCTTCAGTTTACCTTGCATGCCTTCTTGTTCAGTGAAACGGTCATGATGATGATCAAATTGAAAATAAGTTACATCAAGGAGTATCTTTTTTTTACACTATTTCCATTTAGTATCATGTTCTTTGTTTTTCAAAACTTAATTTAAAAACAAAATATTCTTTAAATAGGGACAATTGATGCAACTTCATCTTTTATCCATGGTTCCCCACTAGTTGTAAGATTCCTTTTTCAATAAAAATCCTAATTAGTTAACTATTTGCAAGACATAATTAATTGATATCTCAACTTAAGTAGATCACATATACTTTCCTCGTATTCTCTCTTTTTGAAGACATGTTTTCATATAATGTATTGTTGGAGTTTTGTTTCTATCATGGCTTATTCATTTACCTTTTCTTTTGGGTTTGAATTTTCTTTCTTCATTTGCAATCTATGAAGTGTTTTGATTTCATTTTTGGCTTTAGGGTTAGATTTTGTGATATTTCCAAAATCTACATGGGGTAATATTTCCTACGCAACATTGGTTGGTTTACATGGGGAAAAATTTACTCTATCTTTTTAATAGGAATTCATTTATCTAATGACCATTCTTACCAAGTTTTCACTTTTCTCGTATATTAACCATTAACTATTGGGGAGATTCATATATGATTCAAGTAGTATAAGTTCACCTTTATAAAGGAACGAATTGTTTACAATATTTGTTTTGAATCCCTCCCTTACCCCTTCACATATAAAATCCACTACTTTGGTAGATAAAGAGTAAACTAGTGGGGTCAAACTTAACTAGTTTACATCTATTTCTTTAATTAGAAAGCCTCTTGTATCACTCCGCTCTCTTCACCCAATTGCTAAAAGCAATTGTACAAATATATTAATAAAAAGGGTGGCACATAAGAGAGTTGAAAGCATATATGTGTGGGAAGTGTATGCAAACTCGTCGAGGCATCAAGGAGGCTCACTGGTATAAGGTCAAGACATACATGGTATCAAAGCAACTTTGTCAAGGTACTGAAAAATCTTGCTAGTAGCGAAGCAATGTTTGGAAAAAGAGGTAATTTCATATTTAATATATGCATACTAATCCTTAAAAACCTTCTAGCTATCATTGTTAACCAATAACAAAGAGAAAAAATAAAAATAAGGATAATTCCCTATATTTGGATTCATTGTTTTAGCGCTAAGCATTCAAGTACTTTCACCTTTCAAGAGCTTATCTTACTTCGATCCACCTTATGTTAGACCTTTGAAAAAGATGTAATATGTGAGAATATTTTGGAAAATTTTATTTCAATCTTTGATCAATTTAGCCCTATTATCCAAACCAGAGATAATTGCTTCGTCCTCATGAGTCGCCAATTGTTAAGGCCTCAACCACCCTCATTAATTTCTTTGAAATTATGGGGCCCTCCATGTAAATTTTTATTAATATTGCCCCTATAATATTTCAATTTCCCTTATTTTGGTTGATTTTCACTTTTATTGATTTTTATTTTTAACGCCTTCATTACTTTCGCTTTGCTGCCAACTTTCCAAATGTTCAAGTTTTGCTTCATTCTGACTTACAGTTAGAAAGATATCCCTGATCGAAGTTTAGTTATTTTCACCGTCTTGGCATTAAAATATGTAAATATATATTTTCTAATTTTTTATTAATTGTATAAATTTAAATAATTTAAATACGTAAATAAAACTTAATTAGATATTTTGAAACATTTTCGGTAGAAATCACATTAGGAATGTTTGGTCGACACGTTTCGAACCATCCAGTATGGTTCATCTTCAAGACGAGATGGAGAATCAGATCATGGCATCAAATTAAATAAGGAGAGTGTGATGCAAAGAAGCTTAATTCTAATGGCTAGATTACAACAGTTACTTTTGACCAAGACTATTTATCAATAAGGAAATTTATTTAGGAAGAAATTATTATTATTATTCCTCTTATATTATATATTTATCTATTTATTCAATGTATTAATATAATTTTATATTCTAAAAAATAAATTAAAAAGAAAAGGAAGGACCAAACAATTAACGGATAATAAAGAGAGGACAAATTAAAAGAATAAAGCACGTCAATATTCAACAAAAACAAATCTAGAACAAATAAAAATAAACTACCATCAAAATTAATGAACAAATGAAAAATCCAAAGATATATATATATATATATATATATATATATATATATATATATATATATATATATATATATATATATATATATATATATAATTAATCAAAGGCCCAGTCAAAATTGATAGGAGAATAATAAATTGGTTCGATAATTATAATAACAATAATAATAATTAAGTTTTCTAGAATTATATAAAATTATTAATAAATAATAGAAAGGAAATATAGAAGATGATTCGAACACATAAATATATATAAATATATAACCTAAAAAATAAAAATAAATAATGAGAATAAATAGAAATAATAAATAAAAAACAAAAGAAATAAATAGAAAAAATAATTAATTAGTTAATATAAAATATAAGGCAAGGGAGAGAAAGAGAAATAAAAACTTCCTAGGAAGAAAGGGCAGGGACCCAACAACTACTAATTTTCCACCCATCATCTCTATTCAGATTACTAGGCCTCTTCTCAATCTCTATCACTTCCCTAAACTTGTGGTGATGAAAATGATCGATCCTAAAAAAGGCCCAGGCTTCTTCAATGCAGATGTGGTGTTTTGTCTTCTCTGCATGCTCTGACAAAGTTGGGGAGCGGATCGTCCCATGTTTGATGTCAGATGTGTGCTCATGGTGTTGATTTCTATAGCATTGGATGTGCTCTTGCCTCGAGATTTTGCAGAGAGTCTAAGGCACATGCATTCTCCAATACCCAGAAATTGTTTGCGAAAATTCCACCTAGAGATGGTTTAATTCAAATAATTAACTTTTTTAAATGGTTCCCTAAGTCAAAACTTAGTAAATCTGGCTAATTAAAGGGTATTAATTAAATCAGGTGTGAATCTTCTAGAAGAATACAAGGATCGATTCTCAGTTAATCTTAGCCCTTGATTATGTTTTAATCTTGTTTGTTGGAGCTCCAACGAGATATTATAAGAAGGAGTTCGATGGGTACTTGTAGAATACATCGAATGGGAGATCAAAGACAAAATTTCTCAAGAGTAGCAGCACTGAGTTATCGAAGTGAGATCGAGTGATCTTATTGTAGTGAGGGGAAGGAATAGTAGTATGAAGGAGATTTTTCCATATCCGTAGAGTGCAAAGTAGAGAGGGCATAGAGAAATTTAGTGAGGCAGCACAGAGCTTTAGAGGGAGTTCGAAATCTAGCTGGGAGGGGTGAGATCCAGTGCCAGTAATCGGGCTATGAGACTAGAGGCCAGAAGGTCAAATTTCCAAACATCAGGAGATTGGCAGAGGAGGTGACACAAAGCCTAGCCAATGTGACGCAGATCTGCGTAAGAGTGACGCAGAAGCTACACAGAGGCAGTGTGGGGCCAACCAACCAGCCCCTGATCAGTGTTGGATCTTCCGAATTAGTGTGAGATTTTTCTCACTAAATCTTTTCTAGCATTTCTCTGTATCATATTTCCAGTTTTGGTACCCAACGATTTGTACTCAAATTTACTATTGCATAATAATTAAAACCCTCAGATGCTACACTAGTTTTCCCACATTGGGTTTTTTCGGGGACATTTTCCAAAAACCATTGTGTTGAAATCTGTGTTTACTTCTCTCCAGTGCAGTATTTAGTTTCCGCAATATTTTATTTTGTGTAGGTTACAGTGTATGTATTTCAGCATTTGTTGTAGAAAACTACAAGTAACTTGTTCAAGTTATTTAACAAGTAGGTGAAGTATTATCAATTTGTTGTAGTAGGAATCGGGTAACTAATTTTTCACGTGGTATCGAAGTGCAGATTGTAAGTTGGAGAGCTCAACAGTGAAGGAAGAAGGAGTTTCATTGTTCATTGAGGGGCATAAGTTCGAAACCCCAGAGGCAGCACAGCCACCTTGGCCAAAGAGGTTAAATTCTTTAGGAGAAATCAATTTTTCTAAGAGGGGGACAGAAAAACTTTATCTCTCTAGATTGAGGGTTTGCAGAGGTAGAGGGAGAAACTAGTATTTTCGCAAAGTAGATCTCTAGCTAGATGCAGTAGTTTTGTAGTAGGTTTCTAGAGTAGAGCTAGCGTTCGATGGAAGAAGAGCACACACAGTAGAGGGAAAATTTCTCTCAGGGGATCTCGAGCTTTACAAATCTAATTTTTCTAGTTACAAATTCGCAGTAGTTATGAGCAGATCTCCTCACTCCAGAAGCGAGTGCGAGTAGCAGATCCAGCAACCGAGCAATGGGAAAGAGGAAGATTTTCAAGTTTATTTTCTCCAATTTCGAGTCTCACAAATTTTTCATCTTTGCATGGATGGCCATACGAGATTGCTAGAGGAGCTCATGCGAGTTAGCTAGAATGTAGATCTGGGCAGTAGATCGAATTACAGTTTCCAGAGGTAGATGCGAGAGGAAGTGTGAGTTTCCTAGTGCGAGTTGTAAAGAAAAGAAGAGTCCCAGCTAAGGACTAGGCTCAAAAGGAGATATTGGGGCACTAGATCCAGGAGGGGGAGAAGTATGAGACTCTAGTGTGTCAGATGGGAAGGATTCTTGAGGAGGTCCACCTCTTGAATCAATACCTTGCTACGAGGCCCACAATATTTTGTAGCAAGATGGATCAATGGTAGTAGATGTAGTCAGATGCCAGAGTGACATATGTAGAGTCTAGTTGCAGTTAGATACTAAGAAACACATAGCAAAGTTGGCAGCAGTGTAGTTGGCACAGTGCAGAGTCATCAACAACGTAGAGGCTTCAGTGACAACACAGAGGCTAGGAACAGTCAGAACTCGGACGATGGATGCATCATACTGGACACATTCGGTTCAGTGTTTTGGATGTTTCTCCATTGCAAAATGTTGCAGTTGCAGCGACAATAGATGGAGAGAGGGTTGTAGTGCAGATGAAGTAGCTGACAGCAATTCAACAAGGTCGACAATAGTTGTTAGGTCCCTATACTACCAGTGTAACCCCTTATTGTTATTAGTACAACCTCCTTATTATATTTTTGTGCCCATGTAGTCCCCACATTGTTATTATTGTGCCCCATAGAATCCCACTATTGTTATTATTGTGCCCTTACATTATTATTTTTATGTCGGCTCTGATTATATTATGACCCCTTAGAATCCTATATATAGAAAGGAGGTATTTTCATTTGTATCATCCAAGAATTGTTCATTTGTGTAATGTAAAGGAGGTTGCATCCTCAAAGAGGCTGAATTCTAAGGTGTTTATATCTCTTTTCTATCTTTTTGTGAGTTGGTTTCATAACATTTGGTATTAGAGCTTTGGATTCTAGGGTTTCGCTGCTCCAAACAGGTCATCTTGGCATTTTCTCTATAATATTTTTTCTATGAATTTTTAGAAGAAGAAAAAAAAAAAAAAAACCTATTTGAGATGAAATTGTGTTGAACCTTGGGTCTGAATTTCAGATCTTGTTACGTTATATTTTTGGAGATATGATCTGAGAAAAGTATCATTTTTACAAGCTCCAAAATTTCATCTAAAACAAGTCATCGTGGAAGTTTCACTATATCGTTTTTGCTACGAAGTTTCAGAAGCTAAAAACAAAACCCATTTGAGAAAAAATCGATCTAAACATTAGGTCCAAATTTCAGATCTTGGCCTGCTATAGTTTCGGATATATGATCTGAGGGAGTTAGGGTTTTTGCAGACTCTGGAATTACATCTTAAATAGGTGATCTTGGGAAAATCATCATAAATTTCTCACTGAGCATCAGATTGAAATTTCATAAGAAGTTACAGAAAGAGGACGGACTGTAATTTTCTCTGTATAATTTTTAGATCCGAAGGTCAAAACAGTGACACATGGAACTTCATACAAGTTTGCTCTTCTGAAAAGGTGTATAATCAGGTCATCTTGGGAGATTGTGCATAACTCTTTCTTGGAGAATCTAATTTCGATCATACTAGTGAAATTGGAAAGAGGACGCATAGGGCTACTGTAGGTTGCAATTTCAAAATTGGAAGATCAGAAATTACAGAGTTACAATCGTTTCAAGATCAAGCTCCTAAACTCAAGAAAAGGAAATATGAGGAAGTTTGATGGCAAGGATCTGGTAAATTGGGTACTACAGATGGAGCAATATTTTGGTCTACATGAGGTGAAACAGTTACAAAAGGTATGTATTGCATCTTCATATTTAGAACCAAATCAATTTTTATGGTATAAAGGGCTTTGTTCTCGTAAACCACTTGTTACATCATCAATTTTCATGGAGGAAATTATAGCACATTATGAGGATACAAAGAGAAACACCTTCTTTAGCCAATTGATAAATCTCACACAGAAGTGTTCAATGGCAGAGCACACTGAAGACTTTCAAAAATTGAAAATAAGAGAAAATGATATTCCGGAGAAGCAGAGGATTGATGTCTCCATATGGAATTTAAAGGATAACATTAAACATGAGGTTCGTCTTTGGGAACCAAATTCATTGGAGGAGGCATTCAGATTGGCAAGAAAAGTGGAAAGCAAATTTATGGCAACAAGGAATTCTACCTCTCACAACTATAAAGATGGAAGTGTTGTTTCTCCTAGCCTTCCACAACCTACAAGGTTGACACCACAACAATTGGAAGAACAAAGAGCAAAAGGACTTATTACAATTGTGATAACAAATACATTAAAGGTCATAAGTGTGCTGAGAATAAATTATTTTACATTGATTGTGAAGAGGAGGAAGAAGAGGATCAAGAAACATCCAAAGAAGAAGATATACACTAGGAAACAACCCCAGATAAATAAGAAATGAATCCGACCATATCTTGTAAAGCATTGGAAAGAATTACCACTCCTCAAACTATAAAGATAGAAGGACATATCAAGAAGAAAAAGGTAATAGTGTTGATTGATTCGGGTAGTGCCCATAATTTTATTCATTGTAAGATAGCCACGGAATTGAATTACTTCCTATATCCAGCACCAGAGTGTCAAGTGACGGTTGTAATTGGAGGAACCATAAATTGCTCTAGAAAGTGCCATAATATCAAGCTATCCATGGGAGAATATGTATTGAATAGCCCAATGCTTTCTGTTCCAATGGGTGGTACTGATGTTGTACTAGGAGTCCAATGGCCACAATCCTTGGGTACAATAGATTTTAATTTTCAAGAAATTTTCATGAAATTTTCTTTGGAGGGAAAGGAAGTTGAATTAAGGGGTATCATAGGGAAACCAAGAAAGGTAATCAGTTGTAATGAAATGAAAAATCTTCTAAAGAAATAAAAATGAGGCGTAATTTCACAATTATGTTCGTTAATGGTTCCCACATCGAAATCATCTATTTCTCTAGATCTCCAAAAAATCTTGGACAATCATTCCAAGGTATTTGAGACTCCCAAAGGTCTCCCACATATTCGTGATCATGATCATGCTATTCATTTGATTCCAGGAAGTGTTCCTCCAAACATCAAGCCTTATAGATATCCATATGCCCAAAGGAGTGAAATTGAACATATGGTTGTAGAAATGGTAGAGGTTGGTATAATTATCCAACCAAATTTGATAAACAAAGCAAGGGATGAAAGGAAGAATGGCGAAGCAGGGTGGGAACTCATTCAAAAGTTGTCGAAGATCCCAGTTCCAACAATATTTCTAGAACTTGACAAGGAAGGAAAAATCATATTGGAACCTGAAGCATTCACAAAAACGAGAAGTCAACAGCTATGACATCGATCAATTTCAGAGTATCTCATCAAGTTGAAGAACTTACCCGCTGAAGATTCCACATGGAAGGATGAGAATTTTATACATAAGCATCAAGAACTACTCAAGCATTGAGGACAATACTTTTTGAAGGAGAGGGGCATGTTAGGTCCCTATACTACTAGTGTAACCCCTTATTGTTATTAGTACAACCCCCTTATTATATTGTTGTGCCCATGTAGTCCCCACATTGTTATTATTGTGCCCCATAGAAGCCCATAATTGTTATTATTGTGCCCTTACATTATTATTGTTATGTCGGGTTTGATTGTATTATGGCCCCTTAGACTCCTATATATAGAAAGGAGGTCTTGCCATTTGTATCATCCAAGAATTTTCATTTGTGTAATATAAAGGAGGTTGCCCCCTTGAAGAGGCTAAATTCTAAGGCGTTTATCTCTCTTTTCTATCTTTTTATGAGCTGGTTTCATAACATTTATGTTAGGTCCCTATACTACTAGTGTAACCCCTTATTGTTATTAGTACAACCCCCTTATTGTTGTTGTGCCCATGTAGTCCCCATATTGTTATTATTGTGCCCCATAGAAGCCCACTATTGTTATTATTGTGCCCTTACATTATTATTGTTATGTCGGCTCTGATTATATTATGACCCCTTAGACTCCTATATATAGAAAGGAGGTCTTATCATTTGTATCATCCAATAATTATTCATTTATGTAATGTAAAGGAGGTTTCCCCCTCGAAGAGGCTAAATTCTAAGGCATTGATCTATCTTTTCTATCTTTTTGTGAGCTAGTTTCCAAACATTTGGTATTAGAGCTTTGGATTCTAGGGCTTCGCTGCTCTAAACAGGTCATCATGGCATTTTCAGTACAACTTTTTTCTGCAATGTTTCAGACGCTAAAAAAAAAACACATTTGAGAAGAAATCTTGCTAAACCTCGGGTCTGAATTTGAGATCTTATCTCGCTATATTTTCGAAGATATGATCTGAGGAAAAAGGGTTTTTGCAAGCTCCAAAATTTCATCTAAAACAGGTCATCGTGGAAGTTTCGCTATAACTTGTTCGCTACAAAGTTTTAGAAGCTAAACCAAAAACCCATTTGAGAAGAAAGCGGTCTGAACCTCGGGTCCAAATTTCAGATCTTGTCTCGCTATATTTTCGGATATATGATCTGAGGAAGTTAGGGTTTTTGCAGACTCTCGAATTACATCTTAAACAGGTGACCTTGGGAAAATCGTCATAAATTTCTCTCTGAGCATCAGATTGAAATTTCGTAAGAAGTTACAGAAAGAGGACAGACTATAGTTTTCTATGTATATTTTTCAAATCCAAAGGTCAAAAAAGTGACACATTGCACTTCATACAAGTTCACTCTTCTAAAAAGGTATATAATCCAGTCATCTTGGGAGATTGTGCATAACTATTTCTTGGATAATCCAATTTTGATTAGACTGGTGGCATTGGAAAGAGGATGCAGAGGGTAATGTAAGTCCTGATTTCAAAACTGGAAGATCCGAAATTACAGAGTTGCAATGGTTTCAATATAGAGCTCCTAAAATCAAGAAAAGGCTATATGAGGAAGTTTGATGCCAAGGATCCTGTAAATTGGATACGACAGATGGAGCAATATTTTTTTATCAACATGAGGTTCAAATTTTATAGAAGGTACATATTACATATTTATATTTATAACCAAATCAAATTTTATGGTATAAATGGTTTTTTTCTCGTAAATCACTTCTTACTTGGTCAATTTTCACGAAAGAAATGATAGCACATTATGAGGATACAAAGAGTAACACCTTCTTTAGCTAATTGATAAAGCTTGAACAAAAGGGTTCAATGGAAGAGCACATTGAGGACTTTCAGACATTGAATATAAGGGTAATGATATTCCAAAGAAGCAAAGGATTGATGTCTTCATAGGGACTTTAAAAGTTAACATTCAACATGAGGTTTGTCTTTGGGAACCTGATTCATTGGAGAAGGCATTTAGGTTGGCAAGAAAAATTGAAAGCGAAATTATGGAAACAAGGAATCCCACCACTCATGACTATAATTATGGAAGTGTTTTTTCTCTTAGCATTCCACAACCTACAAGGTTTACATGACAACAATTGGAAGAAAAAAGAGAAAAAGGACTTTGTTACAATTGTGATAACAAATACCTTAAAGGTCATAAGTGTGCTGAGAAAAAATTATTTTACATTGATTGTCAAGAGGAGGAAGAAAAGGATCAAGAAACATCAAAATAAGAGGATATACACCAAGAACCAAACCTGGAGAAATAAGAAATGAATCCAACCATATCTTGTAAAGCGTTGGCAAGAATTACCACTCCTCAAACTCTCAAGATAGAAGAACATATCAAGAAGAAAAAGGTTCAAGAAGTGAAAGATCACATCAAGAAAGAAGAAAGGAATCCGACCATATCTTGTAATGCATTGGCCAGAATTACCACTCCTCAAGCTATCAATATAGAAGGACATATCAAGAAGAAAAATGTTCAAGAAGTGAAATATCACATCGCGCATCAAGAAATGAATCTGACCATATCTTGTAATGCATTGAAACAAATTACCACTCCTCAAACTATCAAGATAGAAGGACATATCAAGAAGAAAAAGATTCAAGTAGTGAAAGATCACATCAAGCATCAACAACAAGTTCTCCAACTTTTAAAGGATAATGCCACTTTGGTGCAGAATTGAATGAAACAACAGGCAGATCAACATTGCAGTGAAAGAAGTTTTGATGTAGGTGATTGGGTATTTTTATGACTACATCTCAAGCAAGCTATTCATGAGAAGGAAATGTTGGCAATACTACATGCACTTAAGAAATGGCGACCTTACCTAATGGGAAGACACTTCAAGGTAAAAATGGATCATTATAGTCTTAAATAATTTTTAGAACAAAGATTATCTTTAGAAGAACAGAAAAAATGGGTCACAAATATGTTGGGTTATGACTTTGAAATCATCTACAAAAAAGGGAAGAAAAATGTTGTTGTAGATGCACTCTCAAGAAAGGATGAGGATATGGAAGCATTGTTTTGTGCTATTTCTATTATCCAACCAGATTGGATAAACGAAGCAAGGGATGAATGGAAGAAGGATAAAGAAGTGTGGCCACTCTTTCAAAAGTTGCAGAAGTTCCCAATTCAAACAATATTGCCAGAACTTGATGAGGAAGGAAAAATCATACTAGAACCTGGAGCATTCATAGAAACAAGAACCCGGCAGCTACGAAATCGATCAATTTTAGAGTATCTCATCAAGTGGAAGAACTTACCCACTGAAGATTCCATATGGGAGGACAAGAATTTTATACAGAAGCATCAAGAACTACTCAAGCGTTGAGGACAACACTTTTTGAAGGAGATGGGAATGTTAGGTCCCCATACTACTAGTGTAACCCCTTATTGTTATTAGTACAACCCCCTTATTATATTGTTGTACCCATGTAGTCCCCATATTGTTATTATTGTGCCCTTACATTATTATTGTTATGTCGGCTCTGATTATATTATGACCCCTTAGACTCCTATATATAGATAGGAGGTCTTGTCATTTGTATAATCCAATAATTGTTCATTTCTGTAATGTAAAGGAGTTTTCCCCCTCAAAGAGGCTGAATTCTAAGGCATTGATCTATCTTTTCTATCTTTTTGTGAGCTAGTTTCCTAATAGTAGCACAGATGCAGCTCATATCAGAGTTGTGCAATAGTTGGTGGGCAGTAGAGCTAGACATCAACAGCACAGTAGGAGATGGTGCAGAGACAGAGTGATGCTTTAGCAAGTTGCAGCTGTTATCACCCCAAGAAACTCACCTAGGTTGTATATCAGTGATGCTCGGGAACATTATAAACTCAACAAAATGTTGGATAAAATGATGGATGAATGAAAGACATGCTACATATTCAATCCAGATAACCACTCCTACTATGCTTAACCCCAAACATGGGTGAACACCCCCAAACTACAAGGTTTTTAACCACTAGTTACTCACAGCTTAAACAAAATGTGATGATGGAGAAAATTGACTGCACCAGCAGATACACGGGGCCCTGTGATGGCCAGCTACAACCAGTAAGGAGGTCTGTAAATCTATTATCTAATACACAGACAGGATGACAGTTCTTCGGTATTAGAACAATAGAAACCTACATGCAAATTCAATGAAAAACTAAATTCTAATACAGAGGTGGGATGACAACCACTCTGATGTTAAACATTCACAGCACATCAATAAATGCAATACAGGCACAACCTAGAACATAGAAGAAGTGAAAAATGAGCAATTGACAGCAAAAGAAGCTTGTATTAGTTGGAAATGAAGACCAGAAGCTGCAGGTCTCAAAGTAGTTACAGTCTCCAGAAGTTGAAGCTTACAACACACTAACACTCACCTCGCCCTCATCAAACTGATTCCATCGTTTTTCTGAGTATATATAGAATTTGTTTACAAAAATCTCAGCTAGGTTATGCATGGAGGTGTCTTAATGGACAAATGACATTTACTAGTACTTTGGTGTACTCCTTGAACGGGTGGAGTGTTGACTGGATAAACTTCCATAACTGTTGCATGGTTGAACTGCTCGAGGGTGTCCTTTCTGTCCTAGACCGTGTCGTTCCTTGACTGTGGTAGTTGATGATTAAATGCGGGTAGCTGGCTCATAACTTGCTTCTCCACGTGCCAAAAATTGGCTAAAAACACAGTATTATACATCAAAAATGGACGAAGGGCCGAGGAGGAACACTGGTCGTCGGATGGAAAAAAGGACAGCCAAGATCTATTAGCGGGAAGCATTGGAAGCCAACCGGAGCATGATTAAATATTAGTCGTGGATCCAGTCAATCGGATGGTGGAAATTGATGCATGGGAGCTATCGGGAGACATATGTATGCAAAGAACGTGGACCGTCGGATTATGGTTGGGCCAATCTGACGGTTGACGAGCGACGGAGGCGCGGAAGGGTTAGCGGGCGGGAACTGTACTAGATGGCCATAAACGGTTTCATCGCACCGCTCTTCAGGCAAAGGCGGTATACGTACGAAGCAGAGCAATGCGATATGATTAGGGCACGTGGCAGATGCAATGGTGGAGAAACCACTTTCCCTGGGAACTAATGGACGAGCGGGTTGGTGAAGTGGGGGTCGTGATAACCATTGGATGAGAGGGCGGGACGATCGGACGGCTGAGACTCAACGTGTGCATAGGTTAGATGATGTGATAGATGAGAGTGGGCTCATGTTAAAATAATTTTTTAATATATGCGCGGGTTATAATGGTTTTCGGGTGTTTAAAAACCTTATAAACAACATATCCCCGAGAGTTTTAAAGGGGAATATGGAAAAATGGATAAAGGGGTTTAGAAGGATATAAGGAGAATTTTGAGAAGAAGGAGGAAACAGAGGAGTAAGGAATTAATAGAGCCTAAAACCAATGAAAGAGAGATGAAATAAATTGCTGCCAGCCTTGCACAACCAAACCAACACTGTTTGACCTGTTTTAATCCATCAAAACTTGTAAACTGTAGCAGAGCTAACACTGGCTCCTTCTGGGGATGAGATCCTCCCTGTGAGGTCTCAAGAACCTGTAGACCACTGCCTTTCCAGCTGAAAACCAATTAATCAAAATTCTTAGTGTTCCATTGGGCATGGAATCTATTTTGCCTGCACAAAACTGATGAAAACAAACTATTTACAACCTCTAAGGGCAAAGTCCTTAAGTAATATAAATTTTCAAAAACCGCCCATTTACTAGGCCATCAAAAATTGTCTCTCCTCCCATACTTTTCAGTATGAAGGTGTTGTTCCCTTGAACCTGTGAAATGACAAAAGGCCATGTCCAAAAAGCATCGAATTTCCCATGATTGCCTTTCTTCTCCTTCAGTGCATCCCATTTTAACACCAAATCACCAATCTGAAAATTATTTCTTTTTGCCAGTTTTTATCAAAGTCTTCCTTGATGCTTCTCTGGTGTGCTACAGCTTTTTCAACCAGCTATTCTCTAATATGATGAAACTCTGTTAAATCAGTGATTCTTCTTGCCATGTATTCTTCTTCATCCTACTCCTCTTGAAGGAATTTTTCCACAGGGAGAGTTAGCTGAATTGGGAACACAACCTCAATGCCATACACCAGTTTGAATGGAGAACTTCCTGTGGATTTCTTTATGGTCACTCTATCAACCCACAGTGCATACTTGAGCTTTGAATCCCAACTCTTTTTATTGTCCTCTAATAGCTTTTTTATTATCCTAATCAGACTTTTATTAGAGGATTCTGCCAGGCCATTTCCCTGTGGATAATATGAGGTGGAATGAACAAGTTTAATCCCCATTGAATCACACATTTCCACCAACTCTTTTGCCATGAAGGTTGTTGCATTATCTGTTATTAATTTATGTGGACAACCAAATCTGTTGAAGGTATTTTCTGTCAAAAACTTCATGACCACATTATGATCAGCCTTTCTAGTAGGGACTACTTCAATCCACTTTGTGAAATAATAAGTGGCAATCAATATCCACCTATGCTGGCCATTGGAATGTGGATTGATTTCTCCAATAAAATCCAAGCCCCACTGCTAAAAAGGTCCTTTTTCTTGAATTGGTTTTAGGGGCAGTGATTTCAATTGCTATTTTCCTTCAAATCTTTGGCACCTGTCACAAGATTTAACAAAAACAAAAACATCAAAAAATAAAGTGAGCCAATAATACCAATCTCTGAGAATTTTGTGGGCTATAGTTTTCCAATAATGATTCCCTCCACACATGCTGGAATGAAACTGCTGCATTACTTCCTTTGATTGTTCTTTGTCCAGACACCTTAAAAGTATTCCAGATGGATCCCTCCAGTAGAGTAGATTTTCCATAATGCAATACTTTGTTGCTCTAAGTTTTAAAGTTCTTGCTTGACTTTGAGTGAATTCTAGAGGGATTTCTAGCTTCAACAAGAAATTAACTATTGCATAATACCAACCACATGAAGCTAGATTTTCGACCACCGACTGTTCTTTCACTGTTTCAGTTGTTTCCTCTTCTTCTGACTGACCATTTTCTACTATCATGCATAGGAAATCAATGTGCAAAGACCTGTAATTTTCTTCAGCTAATAGCTTGGCAAGACCCTGACCTCTTACCAGCTTGGTGGGCTTTAGCTCTATATTAAATTCTATCATTTTAGCAATCCACTTTGCCCTTCTTCCATCAGCATCAGGTTGTGTTAGGACATCTTTTATTGCAGCAGAAGGCACATATGCAATTATTTTTTAATGCAAGATATAAACTCTGAAAGCCTTCAAGGATTTGATAAGAGAATATGCATGTTTTTCTATAATATCATATCTCAGTTCAGCATCCCTCAAATTCTTGCTGAAAAATGCTACTGGATGCTCTGAACCTTCTTCATCTTGCTATAATAAAACTGATGCAATGGTGTCTTCAAAGGAAAATGAAAATATATGGAACTCCTTGCTGTAGTCAGGACTGATTAATGTGGGAGCTTCCATAATAGCCCTTTTTATGGAATCAAATGATTTTCTTGTTGTTTCGGTCCATCTTACCTCTGCTCCTTTCTTCAACATGGAGGTTACATGCTTTACCAGCTCTGCAAAGTTTGGAATAAACCTCCTTACAAAATTTATTTTGCCCAGAAAAGATTGATATCCTTCTTTGATCTGGGGACAGTCAAACCCTGAATTGCTTTGACTCTTTCTGGGTCAATCTCGACACCTGCAGCAGACACAATATGTCCTAACAGCTTGCCCTCATGCAGAGCAAATTTAGATTTTTTAGGATTGACTGATATTCGAAACCTCCTCCACTTCAAAAACACTTCTTTCAAATGTTGTAAATGATTTTGATGGCTGCTAGAGTAAAGTGTTATATCATCAAGGTAGATTAGCACAAATTTGTCATTTTCTCCCACAAATGCTATATCCATAGCTCTCTAAAATGTAGCTCCACCGTTCATCAATCAAAATGGCATTTTTGCATACATGAAAGTGCCCCAAGGAGTGGTAAATGCAGTCTTTTCTTGATCATCTGGGTGCACAGCAATCTAATTGAAACCTGAAAATCCATCCAAAAATGACATGACTTTAGCTCCTGAGACCCTTTGCAGCAAATGCTCCATTTTTGGCATAGGATAATTGTCTTTCTTGGAACATTTATTTAAATTTCTGAAATCAACACACAGTCTGATTTCACCATTCTTCTTCCTCACCACCACAAGATTGGCTACCCATTTTGAATACCTAAGAGGGACAATGATCTTGGCAGCCAGCAACTTTTTAATTTCTTTTTCAATCAGTGGAAGAAGCATTGGATTTATTGGTCTCAGCTTCTGTTTAAAAGGAACAGTGTCTTTTTCCAGAGGGATTTTATGCTAAATTATATTCTGGTCATATGTTTTCAGGTCGTTGTATTCTCAAGCAAACACATCAACAAATTGCCTCATTAAATTGCAGTATTCAGCACTTTGATCAACAGATAAATGAGAGGACAGATTTATATATTTGGGCTGATATGGACTTCCTATATCATGCTTACAAACTGTTGATTGATCTTCTTTTTGGGCAGCTTTGTAAGGCACATCATTTTGGTCAAACAATCTTTCAAGAGGAATTAGGCCCTTAGGAATATGGTTACTAGGAAGCTGGACAATGCTGTTTTTACCAATCTTATTTCTAAGCTGGGACTGGGGATTTTCTAACAAGGCATCATTCTCTTGGTCAATTTTCATTTTAGAAAATTCATCAATGACTTGAAGGAACCTGTTTATCTCATCATCATCATCATTAAAAACTTTCCAAGGGTGGACATTGTCAGGCAAGGAACGTATGTATTTCATCTGGAATTCATAAACTAGTCTGGGAGGCATAGGAGGAATAAATAGACTAGCAGACACAGCTAGGGAATCAGCAAGCTGATTTTGGGCTCTAGGAATGTACGAAATATAGAAGAAATCAAAAGAATATCTGATTCTCCATACCTCATCTCTGTACGCTTTCAGCCTTGGGTGCTTTGCCTGAAAGGTTTTATTAACTTGTTGAATTATCAAATCAACATCTCCAAACACCTTTATGCTCTTGATTCCTTTATCTTTTGCTGCATTAAGGCCCAACAGAAAATCCTCATACTCTGCTATATTGTTGGTCACTTGAAAAACCAGCTTAAAAGACAGTTGAATGCTTTCTTGTTGTGGAGATACTAGCACCACCCCTACTCCTGCAGTCTCCCTGGAACGCGCTCCATCAAAGAACATCTCCCAAATCTGATTTCCTTGCTCTTTCTTGGCCTGACCTGTTGGTTTCCTGAGCTGCATTTCGGCCTTCTGAGATTCTTCTTTTTGGAGAATGCATGCTCCGAAATTAGTGTCCACTGCATATATAGGATGATTTGTAGGGTTCTTCTCATCACTGATAATGTATGCCAGCTATGCTTCTCTATATAACCTCCTGCTTTCTCCTCCAAATACTGGGACAGTGGCATAAAATAGATCATTATGTAATGTCCCACCTAATCTCTTGATCCACCCTCTGGACAACAACATTCCAAACTTGGGAGGCACATCTGCTACCATAATATCCATCATCATGCTCGTCATAGGCAGCTGAGTTAAGATAATGGCCAGATATTTAATCAATCCAAGACATTTCACCTTCCTCGAATCAAAAGAGAATAAATCATGATAGGGTCTGGTGATGTCAAGGCCTAACTCTTTCATGACAGCTTTAGGCATTAAATTGTGGCTGGCCCCTGTGTCTAGCAGGAAATTGTGAAGGACTTTGTCATGGATGGTCAATGAGACATAGAAAGATGGAGAATTATTATTAGCAGACTCAATCATAGGGCTGAGCATAATGGCAGGCTTGTCATCTTACAAATTAACAGAGTCAGTGGAGGTTTGTTTGGTTTCTAGCTCAAGGGCTTCAAGTATAGGCTTTCTAAACATCTCACTCTTTACTAACTCGACCAGAGGCACAGATATCTTCAATTTCTGAACTTCTGACTCAAATATGAAAGAAGAAGATGACCTATCAGAACTTTTTACCTCTTGAACTGGAGCTTTAAGGATAATTGGATCAACTACTGGTCTTCTTTGCTTGATCTTCTGAGGTTCTGTTTGGACAACAGCTTTTTGTGCAGGATTTTCTTTGACATTCTTTGAATTCGACCTGAGGTTATATCTCTGCTGATCATCGGTTTGTATAACAGCTCCTCTGTCCCACTCCTGACTATTTTGTTCTTGCAACAATGATTGTTCATACTCAGCCATTGTCAAAAATGCAGCACTGCCTTTATCTTCCATGCAGTGAATTCCATCCTCGTCTTCTTCAAATTTTTCCTCCTCCATGACTAAATTTTGGAAGGAATCTTTAACTTTGTGATCTTCTTTTGATTCTTCACCCTTCTGCATTATTTGTAACTGCTCATTTGCACTTCTGAAAGGGTTTTGATTTCTTGGAGCAAATGTGTTTTGCTGCCTTGTTTTCCCTGAATTCTGTTCAACCTTTAGCTTAGAAATTTTAGCAACTAATGACTCAATCATCTTAGTCATTTTGTCTAACTTAGGCTTTTAAGATGATGCAGAAGAAGTAGAAACCTAATTTCCCTGTCTCCTCCTATCAGCTTGACTCTTTAACTTCTTTGCAGCCATAATATTAGATTCTACTTCTAGGGTTGCCTCCTGCATGTCTACCAGCATGGCACATCTTCTTTCTCTCAATAACAGGCAGAAATATGAGTCAAAAGAATTGGCATAAGTGAGTTTGGCAGAGGTAGGAGTAGGCTTTACCTCAGTTGGGATCTTACTATACATTCGATTGAATCTTTTATTAAAATCAAGAATTGATTCCCCATTTTCCTTCTTTAGATTACCAAACTCAGTATGATAATACAACAAGTCCTTCTTATCTCCCCATTGCTTCAAAAATGCATCATCTAATGCCTCAATATCTGTTATGGATCTCTGGGCTACTTCTCTAAACCACTTCCTAGCCTCTCCATCAAATCTCTAGACAAAAACTCTCATCCACACATCATTCTCACTTATATCTAAATTATCAGCATAACTGTAAAAAGCTTCTAAGTGTTCTTCTGTTGTTACTCCCTCTGTACCAGTAAACTTAGGCATATATTTTTTATATTCTCCCACAGGCATAGGATTTAGAGGCACGGGCAACACCAATGGTCCATATCTAGCAGCAACAATTCTCTCTATTCTAGTAGGTGCTTGTTGTCCTGCCATGATTGTAATATTTGGAAGAATACTAACAGATGAAGGATTAGGAAGTAATGTGATGGATGGTAAATATACAGGGATGATTTGGACTGAATGGGAAGCCTTCTTTGGACTGAGATTCGAAGGGGAACTAACAATACAAGGGGCTGAACTAATCTCTGCAGATTTTCTCTTATTAACAATGCTAGCTTCCAAATCTTGAAACTATAAATCTTCAGTAACAACTTTATCTTTCAAAGATGAATTAGATTTCTTAGGTTTACCTGATCTTGATGCCCCTTTTTGTGAATATTTCTTCGATTTACCAATCTTCTCAGGTTTGGGCACTGGTTCAGCTAGAGATTTCTGAGGATTTCTTCGAGTGTGTCTCATAAACTAAGCCAGAACTTCAATGTGGAGTATCCAATGGATGATCTTCCACCAATGGAGTCGCCAAACAGATGATTACAACCAGAAACTGTGTTCAAACTTTATTCGTCATCAAAGCTTGAAGCTGTGTCGTTCTCCCAGGGAAGCTGAGCTTCGATTCTCCTCTCCCCGACAATGACGCCAATTAATGTTATCACCCCAAGAAACTCACCTAGGTTGTATATCAATGATGCTCGGGAACATTGCAAACTCAACAAAATGTTGGATAAAATGATGGATGAATGAAAGACATGCTGCATATTCAAGCCAGATAACCACTCCTACTATGCTTAACCCCATACATGGGTGAACACCCCCAAACTACAAGGCTTTTAACCACCAATTACTCACAGCTTAAACAGAATGTGATGATGGAGAAACCTGACTACACCAACAGATACATAGGGCCCTATGATGGCCAGCTACAACTAGTAAGGAGGTCTATAAATCTATTATCTAACACAGAGACAGGATGACAGCTCTCCGGTATTAGAACAACAAAAACCTGCATGCAAATTCAATGAATAGCTAAATTCTAACACATAGGTGGGATGACAGCCCCTCTGATGCTAAACATTCATAGCACATGAATAAATGCAATATAGGCACAACCTAGAACATAGAAGAAGTGAAAAATGAGCAATTGACAACAAAAGAAGCTTGTATTAGTTGGAAATGAAGACCAGAAGCTGCAGGTCTCAAATTAGTTATAGTCTCTAGAAGTTGAAGCTTACAACACACTAACACTCACCTCGCCCTCATCAAACTGATTCCATCGTTTTTTCGAGTATATATAGAATTTGTTTATAAAAATCTCAGCTAGTTTATGCATGGAGGTGTCTTAATGGACAAATGACATTTACTGGTACTTTGGTGTACTCCTTGAAAAGGTGGAGTGTTGACCGGATAAACTTCCATAAGTACTACATGGTTGAAATTCTCGAGGGTGTTATTTTTGTCTTGGACCGTGCCATTCCTTGATTGTGGTAGCTGATGATTAAATGCAGGTAGCTGGCTCATAACTTGCTTCGCCGCGTGCCCAAAATTGGCCAAAAACACAGTATTATACATCAAAAATGGACGAAGGGCCGAGGAGGAACACTGGCCGTCGGATGGAAAAAAGGACAACCAAGATCTATTAGCGGGAAGCACTGGAAGCCAACCGGAGCATGATTAAATATTAGCAGTGGATCCAGTAAATCGGATGGTGGAAATTGATGCACGGGAGCTATCGGGAGACATATGTATGCAAAGAACATGGACCGTCGGATTATGGTTGGGCCAATCCGACAGTTGATGAGCGACAGAGGCGTGGAAGGGTTAGCGGGAGAGAACCGTACTGGATGGCCGTAAATGGTTTCATCGCACCGCTCCTCGGGCAAAGGCGGTATACGTACGAGGCAGAGCGATGCAATATGATTAGGGCACGTGGCAGATGCAATGGTGGGGAAACCACTTTCCCTAGGAACTAATGGACGAGCGGGTTGGTGAAGCGGGGGTCGCGATAACCATTGGATGAGAGGGTGGGATGATCGGATGACCGAGACTCAACGCGTGCATAGGTTAGATGATGTGACAGATGAGAGCGAGCCCAGGTTAAAATAGTTTTTTAATATATGCGCAGGTTATAATGGTTTTCGGGTGTTTAAAAACCTTATAAACAACATATGCCCGGGAGTTTTAAAGGGGAATATGGAAAAATGGATAAAGGAGTTTCAAAGGATATAAGGAGAATTTTGAGAAGAAGGAGGAAACAGAGGAGTAAGGAATTAAGAGAGCCTAAAACCAATGAGAGAGAGATGAAATAAATTGTTGCCAGCTCGGCAAAACCAAACCAGCACTATTTGACCTGTTTTAAACCATCGAAACTTGCAAACTGTAGCAGAGCTAACAGCAGCACTAGAGCACATTCCTTGTTAATACGAAGTGTTGATTTCTGTAGCATAAAATGTGCTCTTGCCTCAATATTTTGCGCAAAGGCTAAGACACATGCATTCTCCAATACCCAGAAATCATCTGGGAAAATTCCACCTATAGATGGTTTATTTAAAATAATTAACTTTTTTAAATGGTTCCCTACATCTAAACTTAGGAAATATGGTTAATTAAAGGGTATTAATTAAATCATGTGTGAATCTTCTAGAAGAAGACAAGGATCAACTCCCAATTAATCTTAGCCCTTGATTATGTTTTAATCTTGACCGTTGGAGCTCCAACGAGAGATTATAAGAAGGAGTTCGATGGGCACTTGGAGAATACATCGAATGAGATATCAGAGATTGAATTTATCAAGAGTAGTAGCGTTGAGTTTCTAGAGTGAGATCGACTAGTCTTCTTGCAGTGAGGGGTAGGGATAGTAGATCGGAGGAGAGTTTTCCAAATCCGGAGAGTGCAAAGTAGAAAGGGCCTAAAGCAGTTCAGTAAGGCAGCGTTGTGCCATGCAGAGGCAGTACAGTGCTTCAAAGGGAGTTCAAAATCTAGCTGAGAGAGTTGAGATCCAGTGCCAAAAGTTGGGGTGTGATACCAGAGGGCTAGAAGGTCTAATTTCGATACAACATGAGTTTAGCATAGGAGGTAATGCAGACGCTGCATAGAGGCAACATGGGGCCAACCAGCCAGCCCTTGATCAGTGTCAGATCTCCCGAATTAGTGTGATATTTTTCTCACTAACTCTTTGCCAACAATTCTCTGTATCGGAAAGCCAGTTTAGGCATCCAACGATTTGTACTCATATTGACTACTGCATAATAATTAAAACCCTTAGCTATTGCACTAGTTTTCCCACATTGGTTTTTTCTGGGGGCATTGTCTAATAAAAACTATATTGATGTGTGTGTTTATTTCTCTCCAATCCAGTATTTAGTGTCCCTGGTATTTTATTTTGTGTAGGTTGCAGTGTATGTATTTCAGTATTTTCCGTAGAAAATTGCAAGTAACTTGTTCAAGTAATTTAACAAGTAGGTGAAATATTATCAATTTGTTGTAGTAGGAATCAGGTGACTGATTTTTCACATGGTATTGGAGCAAAAATTGTAAATCAGAGAGCTCCGTAGTGAATGAAGAGGGATTTTTGTTATTCATTGAGGGGCAGTAGTTCGAAACCCTAGAGGAAGCACAGCCACCTTGGCCAAAGAGGTTGAATTCTTGAGGATAAATCAATTTTTCTGAGAGAGGGATAGAAAAATTAGATCTCTCCAGATTGAGGGTTTGCAAAGGCAGAGGGAGCAGCGAGTAATTTCGAAGAGCAGATCTCTAGGTGGACGCAATGGGTTTGCAGTAGGTTTATAGAGAAGAGCTAGTGTCAAGTGGAAGAAGAGCACACACAACAAAGGGAAAATTTCTCTTAGGGGATCTCAAGCTTTAGAGATCTAATTTTTCTAGTTGGAGATTGGCACTAGTTGTGAGCATATCTTATCACTCCAAAAGTGAGTGCGAGTAGTAGATCCAATAGCCGAGCAATGGGAAAGCGGGAGATTTTCGAGTTTATTTTCTTCAATTTTGAGTCTAACAAATTTTGCAGATTTGCAAGGATGATCATATGAGATTTCCAGAGGAGGTCATGCGAGTTATCCAGGATGTAGATCTAGGTAGCAGATTGATTTCCAGTTTCCATAGGTAGATGTCAGAGGAAGTGCGAGTTACAAAGAAAATAAGAGTCTCAACTAGGGACTAGGCTCAAAAGGAGATATTGGGTCACTGGATCCAAGAGGAGGAGAAGTATGAGACTCCAGTGTGTCAGATGGGCGGGATTCTTGAGGAGGTCCACCTCTTGAATCAATACCTTCCTACGGGACCCACAGTATTTTGTAGCAAGATGGATTAGTGGCAGTAGATGTAGTCGGATGTCAAAGTGACAGATGCAGAGTCTAGTTGTAGTCAGATACTAAGTAGCGCAGAGTAGAGTTGGCATCAGTGCAATTGGAACAGTGTAGAGTCAACAGCATCATAGAGGCTTCAGTGACAGCGCAGAGGCTAACAGTAATCAGAACTCAAACGATGGACGCATCATACTGAACACAATTGGTTCATTATTTTGGATGATTTTACATTGCAGATGTTGCAGCTGTAGCGGCAAAAGATGGAGAGAGGGTTCCAGTGCAGATGCAGTAGTTGATAGTAGTTTAGGAGGGTCAGTAATAGCATAGATTCAACTCATATTAGAGTTGCACAGTAGTTGGTGGGCAGTAGAGCCAGACATCAGTAGTGTAGCAGGAGATGGTGTAGAGACATAGTGATGCTTCAGCAGGTTGTAGCACTAGAGCACATTCCTAGCTAAGGGAGTGTTGATTTCGGTAGCATAGGATGTGCTCTTACCTAGAGATTTTGTAGAGAGGCTAAGATACATGCATTCTCCAATACCCAAAAATCGTTTTGGAAAATTCCACCTAGGGATGGTTTAATTAAAATAAATAACTTAATTAAAGGGTATTAATTAACAGGTGTGAATCTTCTAGAAGAATACGAGGATCAACTCCCAGTTAATCTTATCCCTTCATTATGTTTTAATCTTAGTCGTTGGAGCTCCAACAAGAGATTATAAGAAGGAGTTTGATGGGCACTTGGAGAATACATCGAATGAGAGATGAGAGATTGAATTTCTCAAGAGTAGCATTGTTGAGTTGCCTGAGTGATATTGAGTGATCTTCTTGCAGTGAGGGGACAGGATAGTAGTCCGAAGGAGAATTTTCTATATCCAGAGAGTGCAAAGCAGAGAGGGCATAGAGCAGTTCAGTGAGGCAGTGTAGTGTCATGCAAAGGTAGCGCAGAGCTTCAGAGGGAGTTTGAAATCCAACTGGGAGAGTCGAGATTCAGTGCCAGAAGCCGAGGTGTGAGATCGGAGGGCCAAAAGGTCAAATTTATAGACAACATGAGATCAACAGAGGAGGTGATGCAGAGCCTAGCTAGTGTGACATAGATTTCCGTAGGATTAGCACAAAAGTTGTGCAGAGGCAACGTGGGGCCAACCAGCCAACCACTAATCAGTGTCAGATCTCCCAAATTAGTGTGAGATTTTTCTCACTAACTCTTTGCCAACATTTCTCTGTATCAGATAGCTAGTTTGGGTATCCAATGATTTGTACTCAAATTTACTACTGCATAATAATTAAAACCCTCAATTTTTGCACTAGTTTTCCCACATTGGGTTTTTCCAGGGACATTATCCAAAAAAAATTGTGTTGATGTGTGTGTTTATTTCTCTCTAGTGTAGTATTTAGTTTCCGCAATATTTTATTTTGTGTAGGCTGCAATGTATGTATTTCAGTATTTGTTGTAGAAAACTGCAAGTAACATGTTCAAGTAATTTAACAAGCAGGTGAAATAGTATCAGTTTGTTGTAGTAGGAATCGGGTAACTGATTTTTCACACATGGATCCTTTTATTTATTGAGTGCCCATTTTCACCTACACAAGGTGTCCCGCAAGAGCATGGGATTACATAAACACCTTTCATATTCTTAGGGTCCAGAAGATCTTTTACTGATCTAAGGGAATTGTGAATCATGTTCAGGGGCCTAAAGGTTGACGAAACATTATGTTTCCTAAGGATCCTAGCAATCTTATCTGTGGTTCCTTGTATGAATGGAAGATGCACCCCTTAATAGGGATATAGTAGGCACCAGTGTCTCAAAACCTTCCTAAAAGTTGGAAAAGGTCCTAAGGTTAAAAGAGATCCCAAGGATCGGGCTTTAGGGGTGCATCTTCCATTCATTCAAGTAACCACATATAAGATTGCTAGGATCCTTAGGAAGCATAATGTTCAGTCAACCTTTAGGCCCCTGAACACAATTCACAATTCCCTTAGATCGATAAAAGACCATGTGGACCCTAAGAATATGAAGGGTGTTTATGTAATCCCATGCTCTTGTGGGACACCCTACGTTGGTGAAACTAGGTGCTCAATAAATAAAAGGATCCATGAGCACATAGCCGACATCAAACATGGGAGGATCCGCTCCTCAGCATTGGCAGAGCATGCAGAGAAGAAAAAACACCACATCTGCATTGAAGAAGCCCGGGTCATTGCTAGGATCGATCATTTTCATCACCGCAAGTTTAGGGAAGCGATAGAGATTGAGAAGGGGCCTAATAATCTAAATAGAGATGATGGGTGGAAAATTAGTAGTTGTTGGGTCCCTACCCTTTCTTCCTAAGAAGTTTTTATTTCTCTTTCTCTACCTTACCTTATATTTTATATTAATTTATTTATTTATTTTTCTATTTATTCTCATTTATTTCTTTTGTTTTTCATATATTATTTTTATTTCTTCTCATTATTTTCTTATTTATTTATTTTTATTTTTAGGTTATATATATATTTATGTGTTTGAATATTTTCTATATTTCCTTTCTATTATTTATTAACAATTTTATATTATTCCACACACACACACACACACACACATATATATATATATATATATATTCGGATTTTTCATTTTTTCATTAATTTAGGCTCTAGTTTATTTTAATTTGTTCTAGATTTGTTTTTGTTAAATTTTGACTTACTTTATTCTTTTAATTTGTCCTCTCTTTATTATCCT
Source organism: Pinus tabuliformis (assembly GCA_031772625.1). Classification (NCBI taxonomy): domain Eukaryota; kingdom Viridiplantae; phylum Streptophyta; class Pinopsida; order Pinales; family Pinaceae; genus Pinus; species Pinus tabuliformis. The sequence continues at coordinate 342,988,267 of CM062818.1, read as the reverse complement.
TTAATTGGTTGGTCCTTCTTTTCTTTTTTAGTTTATTTTTTAGAATATAAAAATATATTAATACATTAAATAAATAGGTAAATAGATAATATAAGAGGAATAATAATAATAATTTCTTCCTAAATAAATTTCCTTATTGATAAATAGTTGTGGTCAAAAGTAACCGTTGTAATCTAGTCGTTAGAATTACGCTTCTCTGCATCGCACTCTCATTTATTTAATCTGATGTCATGATCTGATTCTCCATCTCGTCTTGAAGATGAACCACACTGAATGGTTCGAAATGTGTTGACCAAATTTCTACCGAAAGTATTTCAAAATATTCACAATATAGATCACATAAACCTAAATTTGAAAACTTAATTAATTTTATCTTTTTATCAATTTCATTTGTTTTAATTAATTAACCTAATTTAATCTAATTAGATTAATTTTTATTTAATTAAGTTATAAATATAATTTGAAATTATTAAATTAATTTTGTTAATTCCTAATTTAATTTTTATACCAGTATAATTTATTTAATTATTTATTATTTAAAAATATAAATTATAATTATCTATGAAAATATATTATTATTTTATATTACAAATATTAAATATAAATTTTAAAGCCACCCCAACAAAGCACCATATGTCATCTCGGGAGTTTGATCTTGGATTTTTTTGTGAGCTCCATCAAAAAAAATTCCCATGATCAGAGTCCCGAGAGACATAGTATATAAGACGAAATGGCCCTCAGCATATATATAACAAGGTTGTTTTAATTGTTTGAATGATGGTGGGAAAGGGGAGTCACTCCCCACCTCATCCACCTCCTCTCCTCCTTCTAAACTCTATACATAGATCACCTCCCTTCTTAAAACATTAAAACATGAGCCCACGTACATAAAGCCCCCTCCCTTTTTAATTGTAATTTTCAATTATTTCTTTTTGGTTTGGTTATTATTTATTTTTAATATTATTTAATTTAATTTAAACATGTTTTTAATATTTTTAAATTTTAAATTTATTAAAATCAAAATTTAAAAAATACAAAAACAATAATAAAACTATCTAGTACTGTTATTTTTTCTAAATTTTAATCAGTTTTGAGACTGAGGCTTTGACAAGCAATAATTTGAATTTGACTCCACCAAATGAGGGCTTGTTGGAAAGATATTTTCATGGAGAACAATCACATTAATTCAAGAAAATATAATCATTTAATTATAGAGTTCAGGCTTCTGTGATCCATATCAAGATTGTGAGAGATTTTTTAGCGAAAATCACATGGAGTATCATTTGTGGACGCGAACCAACTAGTGTGGTTCATGTTAAGGACAAGTTGAAGAACAGATCCAGCTTAGCATGATAAATAGCCTGAGCAGAGTCTCCAACAACTAGATTGATTAACGGCTAATTTTGACCTTAGGAGCCAGGTCAAAATTATAATTTATTAATTTAATATTTTTACTATTTTTATTATTATTTTTCTATGGAAATAAGTTAAATTAGGAATTTATTTATAAAAATTAATAAATATAATTATAATACTAGGTTATTAAAAGTTAGGATTAATCATTTCAATGGTTGATTTGAAAAGAAAAGAAAATTTATTTATTTATTTAAATTATTTAATAATTAATATTGGTATTATACATATATATAAATATTTTTATACTTAAAAACATAATAATAGGTTGACGAGTATTTTTATTCAATCATAATTTAATGGTTAGTTTATTCAAAAGATGTTACGTTAGTTAGAAAATTAGTTAAAAATAATTAGATTAGAAATTCAACGTAAAATTAGTTATATAAAGGACCTTAACGTAATGTAAAATATATATAAAATTAATTGAAAAGGGAGTTGATTTCTAAGTACTATTAAAGTTAAAAGCAAATTGGAAAAAAGTAATATTAAAATTTTAAAATAAATAAAAGAGGAACAATAATTAAGTAATATTAAATAAATAAAAACCAGTTCAAAATAATGTTAGTTAAAAAAATAAAAAATAATAATAATAATAATAATAAAATTAATTAATTAATTAATTAAAAAAAAATTAAAAAATTAAAATTAAAATTAAAATTAAAATAATAATAATAATAATAATAATAATAATAATAAATAAATAAAAATAAAATAATAAAATAATAAAAATAAAGAAATATAAATAATAAATAAATAAGTAAAAATGAAATAAAGTAATAATAATTAAAAAAATAAAGATAAAAGAAAAAACTTAAAGAGGAGGGCAGAAAAACGACTAGGACGAGAGTGCAAGGACCCAACACCTACTGACTTTCCAGCCATCCTCTCTATTGAGATTGCTTGGTCTCTTTTCAATCTCAAGCGCTTCCCTAAATTTTCGATGATGGAAATGCGAGACCTTAGCAATAACACTAGCCTCCTCAATACAAACATGATGATTGGTTTTCTCAGCGTGTTCAGCTAAAGCGGAAGACTTAGCTCTCCTATGCCTAAGATCCGCTGCGTGCTCGCTAATCCTTTGATTAATGGAGCGACCAGTCTCCCCAATATAGGATTTTGAGTCCAAGGCTCTGAACTCTTCCCGGCTCTTGCCCAAACTGTGGAGAAGGTATGTGGATGACACCAATGTCATTTGGTCTCATGGCCAGGATGAGCTTGATCTCTTCTTTGATCATCTCAACAAGCAATCCTCAGCCATTAAGTTCACTAAGGAGCAGGAAGTTGATGGATGCCTTCCATTCCTTGATATTCTTATTTCGAAGAATAGTGATGGTTCCCTCGCCCATCAAGTTTTTCGAAAGAAAACTCATACGGAACAGTATCTTCATGCCAGTTCCCACCATTTCCCGGCTCAAAAGATGGGTGTTCTCAATACCCTTGCTACTCGGGCCCTGAGGATCTCGGACAAGAAGAGCTTTGAGAAAGAAAAATCCCATTTGCTTGATGTCTTTGTTGAGAATGGTTATAGTAGATACATGGGTCAGAGGGCTTTCCTTAAAGCTTCCAGGAATTCTCTATCTAAAAGAGAACCGAAAGAGCAAATTCCCGGTGTCCATCTTCCGTATGTTCAGGGGACCACCGATAGAATTGGGAGGATTCTCAGGAAGCATAGTATCCCTGTGACCTTTAGGCCCCTGGACACCATTCGTATGTCCCTCAAATCTGTGAAGGATCTGATCGACCCTAAGGACATGAAGGGCGTTTATCTGATCCCTTGTTCCTGTGGTACCCCCTATATTGGGGAGACTGGTCGCTCCATTAATCAAAGGATTAGAGAGCACGCAGCGGATCTTAGGGATAGGAGAGCTAAGTCTTCCGCTTTAGCTGAACACGCTGAGAAAACCAATCGTCATGTTTGTATTGAGGAGGATAGTGTTATTGCTAAGGTCTCGCATTTCCATCATCGAAAATTTAGGGAAGCGCTTGAGATTGAAAAGAGACCAAGCAATCTCAATAGAGAGGATGGCTGGAAAGTCAGTAGGTGTTGGGTCCCTGCACTCTCGTCCTAGTCATTTTTCCGCCCTCCTCTTTAGGTTTTTTCTTTTATCTTTATTTTTTTAATTATTATTACTTTATTTCATTTTTACTTATTTATTTATTATTTATATTTATTTATTTTTATTATTTTATTATTTTATTTTTATTTATTTATTTTTATTATTATTATTATTATTATTTTTTTTTTTTAATTTTTAATTTTTAATTTTTAATTTTTTAATTTTTAATTTTTTAATTTTTATTTTTATTTTTATTTTTATTTTTATTTTTTATTTTTTATTTTTTATTTTATTTTATTTATTTATTATTATTATTATTATTATTTTAACTAACATTATTTTGAACTGGTTTTTATTTATTTAATATTATTTAATTATTGTTCCCCTTTTATTTATTTTAAAATTTTAATATTACTTTTTTCCAATTTGCTTTTAACTTTAATAGTACTTAGAAATCAGTGCCCTTTTCAATTAATTTTATATATATTTTACATTACCTTAAGGTCCTTTATATAACTAATTTTATGTTGAATTTCTAATCTAATTATTTTTAACTAATTTTCTAACTAACGTAACATCTTTTGAATAAACTAACCATTAAATTATGATTGAATAAAAATACTCGTCAACCTATTATTATGTTTTTAAGTATAAAAATATTTATATATATGTATAATACCAATATTAATTATTAAATAATTTAAATAAATAAATAAATTTTCTTTTCTTTTCAAATCAACCATTGAAATGATTAATCCTAACTTTTAATAACCTAGTATTATAATTATATTTATTAATTTTTATAAATAAATTCCTAATTTAACTTATTTCCATAGAAAAATAATAATAAAAATAGTAAAAATATCAAATTAATAAATTATAATTTTGACCTGGCTCCTAAGGTCAAAATTAGCCGTTAATCATAAAAATAGTAAATTAATAAATTATAATTTTGACCTGGCTCCTAAGGTCAAAATTAGCCGTTAATCAATCTAGCCGTTGGAGACTCTGCTCAGGCTATTTATCATGCTAAGTTGGATCTGTTCTTCAACTTGTCCTGACGATGAACCACACTAGTTGGTTCGAAACGCGTCGACAAATGATACTCCATGTGATTTTCGCTGAAAAATCTCTCACAATAATCATTTAATATCTCAAAAAATCAGCAGAGGTCGCATATATGAATTTGCAACCAAAATGGATTTCCTGGGTTTGTTTTGGAAAAAATTATTTGGGCCAGGAATATTTGTTATAGTTCATTCCCAAGTTCTTCAAAGACTAATCATATCTCCACAGGAAATCAATGGGAGGCTTGAATTTAGTTTTTATCAATTAATTTTGATTCTCAATTTGTTTAACAGATTTGGGGAATTAGTGTTTTGTCTCCATTTTAATTAGTTTTAATTTTAATTTTGGGATTCCTTTTTGCAGAGCTTGTTGGAGAAGATGAGGCACAAAAAACACTGAGCAATGGGATTGGAGTAGCAAAGGAAAAGAAGGGATCTTCTAGCTAAAAAAACATGATCGCAAATTGTCATTTAACCATCTTTCAATAACTCTCCTTTTTGGGGATTTCATTTGTAAATTATAAATAAGTTCTTGGAGAATCAAATAGGGTTCCTTTTTGCTGCAAGTAGGATACTCTTTGCTCTACTGTAAAGAGGATTTTTGTTGTAAGATTATGGAGAATACTCAGATCTAAGCGTGGCATTTTTCCTTTTAAGATCAGGTCTTTATTGTAGATGTAGATCTTGCACTATTGCAGCTCGATTCTCTATTAGCAAAGTTGAAGGTCTTGAAAGGACTCTTGGAGAAATTCAATGTAAAGACAAAGCATGAGATCCAAGTTTATCATTGTATTTCAAACATTATTGTTTGCAAATATAATTTTATTCTTTTATCGTAGATTTGTGCCAATAATTCCATAATGTAGAATTACTGTTAAATATGTGAATTATTGTTTATTTGATTTGATATCTAATCTTATAATTACATAAACATGCTATTTATTTATCGATTCTCTCTTGTATTAAAATGAATTTATGAGTAACTATTTACTCATAAATTTATCATCATAAATTAATTTAAGAGTCATTAAAATTGTGTGAACTAATTCCCTATTTTTGTGACTCGCTTTTTAGCATTTTAATCTCTAAACAGTGTATGCCCTACATCAAGAATATCAGTTATTAGAACTACTTGATTAGCTTGATATTTATCAAAAAAACGCATGTTAATCCCCGTTATCTTTTAATCCTTGCACTTGGTATTTAGGAACTATTTCCTATGTGTTGAGTTAGAGTAATTTCCTTTATTTTTTCCACACTACGCTTACATTTAGATTTAGATTTCATTCTCATTTTTTAGAAGTCTCCTTTCGTAGGAGCAAGCTTATTGGTGGTTCGGTTGAGCCCTCAAGTTATCCTAAGAACTGATTTCTTACAAGTGTACTATGGGAGGGTAAGTCTAATTTCCTCTTCTTGTTGATGGTAATTAGAGACATCGCAAGTCAATAAGGAGAGTGAGGGGTAACTAGACCCATTTAAACTAGTTGAAATCACCATCCCATATGGATAAAGGTCTAATTGGGGTCTTGACTAGGTGATCTCCCATGTTGATTATGGTCATTTTTGGTCATCAACAAGCCAGAAAGAAGACCTTAAGCAAACTCCCATGACAGGAGTCCTTTAAGGCTTTTGGCCTACCTCGGGTTTTTGATAAATCTAAACTATATATATATTGAACAAATGCATGTATAAAAAATACATAACTGAAGTGTATATTTTAAGTTAGCATATAAAATGCATGTATGAATGCATGAATACAACAAAGATATAATCTAATGTTACTATTAAAACCATTATTGTGTTTACACTACCATGCACAGTAGCATATGAGAGAATAAATTACAGTAGTTTTTCTTGTAAATAAAGAAGAGAAAATAAACCCTCAATTTAAATTAATATGTTAGTACTTTGTACATGGTGACATGGGCCTTTTTCCCAAACTTTTTAATATGACCACTAGACAATTGTATAACGAGAACTATAACTCTAGCCAACATGGCCCTTTTGGTAGAAACCCTAAATACAAATCATTTATGCGGCCACAAACAAGTCGAGCCTGAGGATAGCTTGGAAATGTGATATTTAACCCAAACTAAGCATCAAGACAATAAATTTAAAACAAATATGATACCAACAACATATATAGAACAAGACAATGTCACTTGTTACGAAAAAACCAAATTGAATGGGGGTTTTAATTCTGCAAGTAAAGTGGAAATTTTCCTATTGATATAGACAATATTGTATTTGATGTGTGTGTGTGTGTGTGTACACTAAGTAATTTATGGTTATTTCTAATTAATTTAGAAGAGATGTTACATATGGTATCAGAGAGAAATAGGTTTCCACACTGTGACCTTTGAGCTAAACATGATTTCATTTAAGAAAATGAACATTTCCTTTTTCATAGAATCGGAAGAAGAGTAAGTAGAAGGAACAAGTGATGGTATAACCACAAGAAGGAATTTGGGTGCATCTAGGTGAACAAGCACAAATGCAAATGCCTACAGTGGAATTATCAAATATGGTGAGATAATTGAGGAAAGAATTAGTGAACCTTCGTACACGACATAAGAATTTTTTAAAAGTGAGTGCAGAACAACAAAAATTTATTAAAAATCTAACAGACATATCCAATCCCAGGACTATGGAAACAATGAGGGAGGAAGAGGACTGTGGAGAGACATCCAAACTGAAGACCTCTAAAGAAGTGGTTGAAAGCAACGAATCTAGATATGAGGGGGAGGAAGAGCACATTTTACAAAAATTTCATTTGAAGCCTGAAAAGAAGCCAAAAATGGAACTATAAGGAGAATTCAAGAAGATGAGAACCCCAATCTATGATAGGAAATCAGAAGAAACAAAAAAAGTGTGGTTGCTTAATATCAATAGGCATTTTCAAGTTTATGATTATTCTGCTTATTAAAATATAAATTAGCTACCTACAAATTACAAGGAAATGCTTCCCTGTGGTGGGAATAAGTCAGAACAGTGCATAATTTAGAAAATAAGGATGTTAATTAGGAAGAATTCTAGAGACTATTTAAATAAAAATACTTGAGTGATATTTTGATGACAAGGCCAAGTAATTTTACGATTTGAAACTTGGCCAAATGTCAATAGATGAGTTAATGACAAAATTTAATCATGTTTTGAGGTGTGTACCATAAATAAGAGAAGAAAAATCTATAGTGCAATGAATTGAGCATGATAATCCTAAAACAATGGATGAGGCCATTAGAAAACCTAGAAGTTGCTATTAATAGGCCAAGCAGATAAATGAAAACATGAAAGTAATCCTAATAAAAAGAAAGACGGATTTGCTCAAGGTGGAAAAGGAGGAAAATGTGAACCTTTCAAGCAAATTTGGTAAGGGAAATAGAGATCGAAACTTTAGCAAAAACATCAATCAGACCCTAAGAATGCAGACTCGGACTGGATACAAACAAACATAATTAAGTAATGAGGGATTTAATGGGAATGATAAAGAACCTGTAAAATTATGGGTTTGTGGAGAACCCTTTTTTTGCAAAATTGTCCCTATAATTCAAGATCTGTGCAGAATATTCAAGGGTCCTCCATTGTTAGACTAGGAATATTCCAAAAATAAACATAGCATTGGAATAACGCCAAGATTAACATGAATCCACCATGGTGGATATAAAAGGTACAGTTTTAAACCAACATGTTTATGTCTTGATAAACCCTGGTGCGATTTTAAGTTATATTAGTCCCCAAATTGTACAAAATTGTAGATTAATGTTTGAAAAATGCAAAAAATCGTGGTTGGTCTAGTTAGCTATTGGCACAAAAAGAAAAATTACTAATTTTTTGAAGACATGCCCAATCATGTTAAATGGGAATCAGACCACCATGAATTTGAAAATTTTGTCACTTGGTTCATATGAAATTTTCGCTGGGATGGACTGCTTGGAGGGGCATAGGGAGATTGTTAATTGCCTTGATAAAATTGTTACCTACACTCTAGAAAATGGAGAAAATCAAATTGTAAGAGGCATGCCCAGGCCCATTTATGTGCGACAAATATCTACATTACAATTAAAGAGGATTGCAAGGAAAGGATGTCAATTGTTTTCCATTCAAGTGGAGGACCACTCACGGGATAAACCAGCTAAATCCTTGAATGATTTGGAAATAATTCAAGACCATCACGATGTGTTTACTGATGATGTTCTTGGCTTTCTTCCTAAGACGTAGATAGGATATTTTATAGAACTAATACCAGGAGTGGCAACGGTATCAAAATCACCTTACAGGATGAGTGTATCAAAACTATGGAGCTAAAAATGCAATTATATGAATTTTTAAATAAAGGGTACATCAAACCCAGTGTTTCACCATGTGGTGCACCAGTCTTATTCGTTAAGAAGAAAGACGAATCATTTAGGCTATGTATTGACCATTGAGAACTGAATAAACTAACATTAAAAATTAGTATCCCCTTCCCAAAATTGATGATTTATTTGACCAACTAAGGGGAGAGATTGTGTTTTCTAACATATATCTCAGATTTGGTTATCACTAATTGAGTATTAAAGAAGAGGACATTCTGAAAATAGCCTTTCAAACCCAATACAGATACTTTGAGTTTACAATGCTTCCTTTTGGACTTATGAATGCACCTAATACCTTTATATGTTTGATGAATTGTGTCTTTAACAAATTCCTGGACAAGTTTTTATTAATATTTATAGATGATATATTGATTTATTCAAAGACACTAGAGGATCATAAATAGCATTTAGAAATAGTGTTGTGCAAAATTTATCTTAATGTCAGTTATACACTAAGTTCAATAAATGTGAATTCTATCAAGATAACATAAAGTATCTAGTACATGTGATATCTAAAGATAGGATAGCAGTCGATCCCGAAAAGGTAAAGGCCATTCTTAACTAGCCAATTCCCAAGAATGTGGCAAATGGAAGATCATTCGTAGGTATCACCTGATACTATCGCAAATTCATAGAGGGATTTTCAAAATTAGCTTACCCCATAACCTCCCTACAAAAGAAAGGGGTGAAATTTGAGTGGACTAAAAAATGTCAAGAAATATTTGAACCACTAAAACATTTACTTACGGTCGCACCTGTATTAAAAATAGCATACCCTAATAAAGATTTTGTAATGTGTATTGATGCTTGTTTGGAAGGTTTAGGGGGTGTGCTCATGTAGGGATTATGTAGTTAAATATGAATCTTGCAAATTGAAGGATCATGAAAGGAATTATGCAAGTGACAACCTTGAGCTAGTTGTAGTGTTGAAACTGATTTCATAGAATAAATTAAGATAGTAGCATTAGAATATAAAAATTATAACATGGTATGTGAAAATCTGAAAATTAAGGCCGACCATGGAAAATAGCCAAATTATACACTTAATGAAAATGGGTTGTTAACATATAAAAATACAATTTTTGTTTTGGATGTGGCAAGAATTACATAGCTTATATTAGATGAACACCAAAAAAGACCCTTTTCAGCTCACCCAGGGTATCAGAAAATGATCACTGCTCTTAAAAATGAATTCTTTTGGCCTAGTATGAAGATGGAGGTAATTGAAGAATTGGAAAGATGCCAAGAATTTTGGCATGTGAAAGTGGAACATCAATGCCCAACAAGATTACCAAACCCCCTTCTTATCTCGGAATGGAAGTGGTGGGTGATTTCATTAGAATTTATTACTAGGTTACCCAAGACTCGAAGACAACACGATTCTATTATGGTTGTGGTATACAAGTTGTCTAAGGCTGCTCATTTTATACATATTCAATCTACTTATAGGATTGTGCAGGTAGAAGAAGTATCTATGAAAGAAATTTTTAGACTTCACAACATATCAAAGAGTCTTATATCAAACATGTATGAAAAATTTACTTCAAATTTTTGGAAAGAATTGTTTACTGGAATGGGTACGCAGCTAATTTTTAGCACTACGTACCATCCACAAACAAATGGGAAAATAGAAAGGGTTAATCAAGTCCTCGAAGACATGCTACACATGTACGTAATGAACTAGCCCATGAAAAGGGGGGACTATCTACATTTAGTAGAGTTTTCCTATAACAAAAGTTATTAAGCAACACTCAATATGAGCCCTTTCAAGGCTATGGAAGGAAGTTTCATATTCCCTTAAGTTGGAGTTGGCATAAATATGGGCTTATGCTAGGGCCAAATCTGCTATAGGAAATGGAACAAATGGTGAAAATGTTAGGTCCCTATAATACTAGTAATTCCCCCATTATCTACATTTAGTAGATTTTTCCTATAACAAAAGTTATCAAGCAGCACTCAAGATGAGCCCTTTCAAGGCTATGTATGGAAGGAAGTGTCATATTCCCTTAAGTTGGAGTTGGCATAAAGATGGGCTTATGCTAGGGCCAAATCTGCTATAGGAAATGGAACAGATGGTGAAAATGTTGGGTCCCTATAATACTAGTGATTCCCCCATTACTATTGTCATTGTATCCCTTATTGCTATTATTGTGCCCCATAAAATCCCACTATTGTTATTTTTGTGCCTTTATATTATGATTGTTAGGTCGGCTTGGTTATATTGTGACCCCTTAAACTCCTATATATAGAAAGGAGGTTTTGTCATTTGTATCATCCAAGAATTGTTCATTTGTGTAATGTAAATGAGGTTTCCCCCTCGAAGAGGCTGAATTATAAGGCGTTGATCTATCTTGTCTATCTTTTCGTGAGCTGGTTTCATAACATTTGGTATTAGAGCTTTGGATTCTAGGGTTTCACTGCTCCAAACAAGTCATCGTGGCATTTTCGCTATAACCTTTTTTCTGCAACTTTTCAGAAGCAAAAAAAAAAACCCATTTGAGAAGAAATCTTATTGAACCTTGGGTCCAAATTTCATATCTTTTCGTGCTATATTTTCAAAGATATGATCTAAAGAAGTTAGGGTTTTTGCAAGTTCTAGAATTTCATCTAAAACAGGTCATTGTGGAATGTTTGCTATAATGCTTTCTCTACGACGTTTCAGAAGATAACAAAAAACAAATTTGATAATAAATCGACCTGAACTTGGCCCTGAATTTCAGATCCTATCTCGCTATATTTTCGGAGATATAATCTGAGGAAGTTAGGGTTTTTCCAGACCCCTAAATTACATTCCAAACAGGTCATCTTGGGACAATCGTCATAACTTTCTCTCTGAGCATCAGATTGAATTTTCGTAAAAAGTTGCAGAAAGTGGACGGACTGTAATTTTTTGGGTACCATTTTCATAACCTATGGTTGAAACAGTGACCCACGACACATCATACAAGTTCTCTCTACTGAATAAGCCTAGACTCAGGTCATCGTGGGAGATTTGGCATAACTCTTCATTAGAGAATCCAATCTTGATCAAACTTGCGAGGTTAGAAATATTACTCAGAGGGTTACCGCAGGAAGAAATTTCAGACCTGGGAGATCCAAAACTACAGAGATACATCAGATTCAATATCAAGCTCCTACAAAGTGAAAAAAGGTGTGTAGTTTTTTTAAAATTTTTGCATAAACTTAGTTTGAAAAATTAGTTTGAAGGAATTCAAAGGGCATAGTGAAGCATTACTATTGGTAATTGATGCCCCAAAGAAAGAAAATGGAAACACCTAGTAAGAAACCTAAAATATCTAGCATGACTCATGAAGAAGATGAAGAAATGCAACATGATATATTAAAATTACAAGACCAAGTGCAAAAAATTTCACTCGCACAAAAAGTAACAGAAAATAAGATAGATAGTTTAAAGAAAGACGTAGAAGCTAAGATGGATGGTTTAAAGAAAGGCATGGAAGCTAAGATAGATGGTTTAAAGAAAGGCATAGAAGCTAAGATGAATGATGTGGAAGCTAAGATGGACGTCGTGGAAGCTCAGATGGATGACGTGCAAGCTAAGATGGACAATTTGAAGACAAATTTGAAAACAGATTTGAAGACAAGCATGGAAGATTTGAAGATAGATTTGAAGACAGATTTGACAAAGTTTCTACAAGAAATGCTTACTAATGGTGAAAGGGTAGTAAAGGAAACTCATGATGAGAACAAAATAAATGTTAATCATGATTTCATAGATTCTAACATTGGATTGAAGAACCACCATGATCCAAAGATCAATATGAGCAAGTTTGATGGCAAGGATCCCGGAACATGGATACTACAGATGGAGCAATTTTTCAATCTCCATAATGTGAAAAACACACAAAAGGTACGCATTGCAGCTTTATATTTGGAACCAAATCAGTTTGTATGGTATCGATGGCTTTGCTCTCGTAAACAAATTGTCACTTGGCCTATTTTTATGGATGAAATGATAACATAGTATGAGGATACAAAAAGCAACACTTTTTTTAGCCAATTGATAAATCTCAAACAAAAGGGTTCAATGATGGAGCACATTGAGGACTTCCAAAATTGAATATAAGGGTAAAAGATATTCCAGAGGAGCATAGGATTGATGTGTTCATAGGGACTTTAAAAGATAAAATCCAACATGAGGTTCGCCTTTGGGAACTAGATTCATTAGAGAAGGCATTCAGGGTGGCAATAAAAATGGAAAGAAAAATTATGGCAACAAGGAAGTATACCAATCACAATCATAAAGATGGAAGTGTTGCTGCCCCTAGCCATCCACAACCTACAAGGTTGACACCACAACAATTGGAAGAAAAAAGAGCAAAAGGGTTTTGTTACAGTTTTGATAGAAAATACACTAAAGGTCATAAGTGTGCCAAGAAGAAATTATTTTACATAGATTGTGAAGAGGAGGAAGAAAAGGAACAAGAAACGTCAAAAGAAGAGGATATACATCAGGAACAAATCCTAGAAAAATAAGAAATGAATCTGACCATATCTTGTAATTTATTGGCTGGAATTACCACTCCTCAAACTATCAAGATAGAAGGGCATATCAAGAAGAAAAAGGTAATAGTGTTGATTGATTCGGGAAGTACCCATAATTTTATTCATTGTAAGATAGCCAAGGAATTGAATTTCTTCCTATATCTAGCACTAGAGTGTCAAGTGATGGTTGCAAGTGGAGGAACCATAAATTGCTCAGGGAAGTGCCATAATATCAAGCTATCCATGGGAGAATATGTATTGAATAGCCCAATGCTTTCCATTCCAATGGGTGGTGTTGATGTTGTACTAGGAGTCCAATGGCTACAATCATTGGGTACAATAGCTTTTAATTTTCAAGAACTTTTCGTGAAATTCTCTGTAGAAGGAAAGGAAGTTGAATTAATGGGTATCGCAAGGAAACCGGGAAAGATAACCAGCTCTAACGGAATGACAAAGCTTATAAAGAAAGAACAATGAGGCATAATTGCACAATTATGTTCACTAGAGGTTCCCACATCGAAATCATACATTTCTCTAGATCTCCAAAAAAATTTGGACAATAATTCCAAGGTATTTGAGACTCCCAAAGGCCTCCCACCTATTCGTGATCATGATCATGCTATCAATTTGATTCCAGGAAGTGTTCCTCCAAACATTAGGCCTTACAGATATCCCTATGTCCAAAAGAGTGAAATTGAACGTATGGTTGTAGAAATTCTAGAGGCGGGTATAATTCAACCTAGTCAAAGTTCTTTCTCTGCTCCAGTAGTATTGGTTCACAAGAAGGATGGATCATGGTGCATGTGTCCAGATTATAGGGAGCTCAACAAGCTCACTATTAAATATCAATTCCCCATTCCTGTCATTGATGAATTATTGGATGAATTACATGGATCAATTTACTTCACCAAGTTGGATCTTCATTCAGGATATCATCAAATCAGATTGAAGACTGAAGACATTCCAAAAATAGCATTTAGAACTCATGAGGGTCATTATGAATTTTTGGTCATTCCTTTTGGCCTTACTAATGCACCTTCTACATTTCAAGGTTTGATGAATTCCATTTTCAAACCCTTCCTTAGAAAATTTGTGTTAGTATTTTTTGATGATATACTAATATACAACACGTCTTGGAAGGATCATGTCCAACATGTTGACATGGTGCTCAAACTATTGGAGGAGAAACAATTATATGCAAAAATCTCCAAATGTTTCTTTGGAGTACAAGAGGTGGAATATCTAGGTCATATTATATCTCATGAAGGTGTTAACGTAGACCCTAGCAAAATTAAAACCATTAAGGAATGGAAAATCCCCACATCCAAAGCATCTACGAGGATTTCTCAAGTTGACAGGGTATTATCACAAGTTTGTTAAGAATTGTGGGAGAATAGCAGCACCTCTAACAACATTATTGAAGAAATATGCATTCTCATGGAATCCAGAAGCAACAAAGGCCTTTGAACATCTTAAAGAGGAAATGTACCAAGCACCAATCTTAGCTACACCGAACTTCACAAAATCCTTTATTGTGGAATGTGATGCCTCAGGAAATGGAATTGGTGTTGTTTTAATGTAAGAAGAAAGACCCATTGCTTTCGAAAGTCGTCCAATCAAAGGAAAGTATTTACACAAAGCTATTTATGAGAAGGAATTGCTGGAAATACTACATGCACTTAAGAAATGGCAACCCTACCTAATGGGAAGACACTTGAAGGTAAAAACAGATCATGATAGTCTTAAATACTTTTTAGAACAAAGATTATCTTCAGAAGAGCAACAAAAATGGGTCACAAATATGTTGGGCTATGACTTTGAAATCATCTACAAAAAAGGGAAGCAAAAATGTTGTGGCAGATGCACTCTCAAGAAAGGATGAGGATGTGGAGGCATTTCTTTGCACCATTTCTATTATCCAACCAGATTGGATAAAAGAATCAAGGGACGAATGGAAGAATGACGAGGAATTGTGGGAACTCATTCAAAAGATACAACAATATCCCAATACATCTGATACATTTACCTAGAAAAATGATTCGTTATGGTACAAGGATCGGTTATACCTATGTAAGAATTCACAACTCAAACAAAAGATTCTTAGGGAATTGCACACCTCTCCCTTAGGAGGGCACTCGGGATTTCTAAAAACCTACCACAGGGTTAAGAAAGATTTTTTTTGGGATGGCCTCAATCGGATATTCAAAAGTTTGTGGTGGAATTTTGGTTTTCCAACAAAATAAAGTTGAAACAATTAAGACCCCGGGACTATTACAACCTTTATCGATTCCAAGCCAACATTGGGAGGAGGTTTCAATGGATTTTATCACAGGTTTACCCAAGTCTGAAGGAAAGAGTGTTATCATGGTGGTAGTTGATAGACTTACCAAGTATGCACACTTTTGTGCATTATCTCATCCATTTAAAGAGAGTACAGTTTCTACCGCATTTATGGAAACAATTCAAAAGCTACATGGAAACCCAAATATCATTGTAAGTGACAGAGATCCCATTTTTACTGGAAATTTTTAGACAGAATTATTTTCTTGTCTTGGTGCTCATTTAGCTCATAGCTCATCTTATCATCCTCAATCTGATGGGAAAACTGAGATAGTAAACAAATGTTTGGAAGGATATCTTCATTGCTTTGTATCTGATAAACAGACATAATGGGTCAAATGGTTGCCTCTGGCTGAATGGTGGTGTAACACTTCCTTCCATACTGCAACAAAAATGACCCCATTTATGGCACTTTATGGATATCATCCACCATCCATCACATCATATTTAAGAGAAAATTCTAAGATTCAAGCAGTGGAAGATTACATCGAGCATCAGCGACAAGTTCTCCAACTCTTAAAGGATAACGTCACCTTGGCACAGAATAGAATGAAACAGCAGGCAGATCAACATCGCAGCGAAAGAAGTTTTGATGTAGGTGATTGGGTATTCCTACAGATACAACCATATCAACAATTGTCCCTCAAGCAAGCTAAGAAGGATAGTAAATTATCACCAAAGTATTATGGTTTGTACAAGGTGTTGCAAAAGATAGGTACTATGGCATACAAATTGGAGCTTCATGCAGCTTCCCGAGTGCACCCAGTTTTCCATGTTTCATTCTTAAAGAAGGTTATAGGTAACAAGATTCCAGTTCAAACAATATTTCTAGAACTTGATGAGGAAGGAAAAATCATATTGGAACCTAAAGCAGTCAAAGAAACAAGAACTCGACAGCTACGAAATCAATCAATTTCAGAGTATCTCATCAAGTGGAAGAACTTACACGTTGAAGATTCCACATGGAAGGATGAGAATTTTATACAAAATCATCCATAACTACTCAAGAATTGAGGACACCACTTTTTTGAAGGAGAGGGGCATGTTAGGTCCCTATAATACTAATGATTCCCCCATAACTATTGTCATTGTATCCCTTATTGTTAATATTGTGCCCCATAGAATCCCACTATTGTTATTTTTATGCCTTTATATTATTATTTTTAGGTCGGCTTGGTTATATTGTGACCCCTTAGACTCCTATTTATAGAAAGGAGGTTTTTTCATTTGTATCATCCAAGAATTGTTCATTTGTGTAATGCAAAGGAGGTTGCCCCTTCGGAGAGGCTGAATTCTAAGGCGTTGATCTATCTTTTGTATCTTTTTGTAAGCTTCTTTCATAATAGAAAAGGATTGTAGAACCTAAAAGAAGGATAAGATAGGAAATAATGTTACACATACTTCAGAAGTACACATAAAGAATTCCAAGTGGGTGAACATTATATATTAAAGTATGACTGAAAAAATAGTTCCTTAAAATTGGGGAACTCTTCTAAACTAGCCCCTCAGTTTTGTTGGTTGTTTTAGATACTAGCCAGGGTAGGGTCAGTAGCCTACCAACTAGCACTAGCAACCCATATTAGAGTTCACAATGTGTTTCATTTGTCTCTTTTGAAAAAAGTATATTTATGATCTTGCTCATATTATTGATTGGAATGTTGTACAGGTCGAACCTAAAGGCAATTTCTAGGTTGATCCTCTATAAATTTTGGACCAGAGGGAAATTACACTTTGGAATCGATCCATCACCCAGGTTAAAGTGCAATGGAAGCATGCTAGGCCTAAGGAAGCCACCTCAAATATGGAATATGAAATCAAACAAGTTTTTCGTAAGTTGTTTCAAGGAAAGTAGAAGTATGGAAGCATCGAGGACGATGATCCCTTTTAACGAGAGGGGAGATGTGATATCCTTGGTAAATTTGTCTATTTTCATGGTTTTTATATTGGACATGTGGATAAAAATTCAAAGTGGGACAAGTAACATGATGTGACAATGTTCATATTTATTTTGATTAATGAAAAGAAAAGAAAAAATTGTGTGTTATTATTCTTGAAAATATATTAAAGGTTATCATATGTGAGATTAAACCCCTAACTAACAAGAAAACAGTTGGAATCAATTGTGCCCAAGAAAGGGGTGAAAAAAATAAATAAATCAAAAATAAAAATAAAATCCTCCATTTGCAGACCACCGAATATTTTCACGACTACAGATAAATTTCATGGGTGGAATTTATGTAAAGAGGAATGTGGGAGATAAAGACATCCAGTTTTAAAGAAAAGACCAGTGAGAGAGAAATACTAGACATGAATCTAGAAAGTTGCAAGATGTTGCTAAAGGGTTAAGGTGGTGAAGCTAAGGAAGAAATCATATGTTTTTTTCCTAGCAGGGAGGAGTAGAGCTCGGGGGAACTACTAAGAAATTCAGTTCATGGTTGGGAGGAACATGGTAGCCTTTAATTTATTTCCAGGAAAAATTTAGATAAGTATATGGATATCTAGATAAATTTTGTGATTGACATAATATATTTATAGTTCAAAATTGTGAAAGAAATAAGTAGGGATTTTTTTACTATGTTTTCCTAAATGTATTCAATATGGTGAATGAGAAAACTCTTCTAGCATTCTGTGAATAAGATGTATATGTGTATATGTGTATCTAGGTTGTTTTGTTGCAGGGAATCTGTCAGTTAAGGGATAGGGAAATAAATTAAGAGATTATTTTTATAGGTAAACAAAAGGTATCTTTATACTGTGGAAAATTGGTGAATAGATCATTCTTTGGAAACAACCCTAGTGTCCACTATATAAGTGGATATAGAACAACAACACAAAAATGGGGTCATTTAAAGTAAAAGGTTTACTCAGGTAGCAAAGGAAACAGAAAAATGCAATAATTTATCTTACATGGTGGTATTTCATTATATTAAAACCAAATTTGTTCCAAAATATAAAGGGATAGTTATATATGTATATAATATAGTAAATAGTATTATCCAATAGAAGTAGAAGTTGTTCCAGATTAGCAAGTCTCAGATTGAAGACAAGAAGAGGATACCTAATTAATTAGCCATAGAATGTGAAATCGTTGACAAAATATGAATAGAGATGTATAGAATACCTTAAGAAGACTCCCATAACAAGAGTCCTCTGGGGATTCTGGCCTACTGGCAGCTTTTGATAAACCTAAAAAATTTGTGTGTGTGTGTGCGTGTGTGGATGCATGAATGTATGACAAATACATAATTGATGTTTATATTTTAAATTAGAAAATAAAATGCATGTACATGTGCATGAATAAAACAAAGATATAATCTAACGTTATTGTTAAAATCATTATTGTGTTTACACTAGCATGCAGGTAACATATGAGGGAATCAATTACAATCGTTTTTATTGTAAATAAAGAAGAGAAATTTTACAAATTCAACCATATGAGTTTCAACCACAAAGAAAATCACAGAGTAAGAATGTTTATGTACACAGTGACAAGGTCCTTTTGTCCAAAAATTTTATTAAAACCACCAGTCAGTTGTATAATGAGAATTATAACCCTCGACAGTATGTCCCTTTTGGTAGAAACCCTAACCACAAATAATTTATGCAGCCACAGACAAGTTGAAGCCCAAGGATGCCTTGGAAACCTGTAAAGGGTAATAAAAATGAGTACCTGTAAAGGGGTGAGTTTAAAAAAGAAATCTTGTGAGTCAATAAATTCTGAGAATGCTTCAGGTGCAATTGAAGACTAAACCCTTAATTTTGTCTCAACTTAACCCGAAAACTCTTATGTAACAGTTCAAAAGAAATTTCATTGCAACAATTATCTTACCTTGAGGGAGGGTGAGTGAAAATATCATTTTCATGATCCACAGCAAACATGTTCAGCATCATGTATATATAAGAAAAATTCTTGGTGGAAGAAATCAAATTCAAGGTTTTAATTTAAATTAGGGTTGTAAGAGATTACCATCAAAGAAACCTATGAAGAATGAGTATCAACATACACATTCCTAAAGAAGGGTTGATATCACGATAAAACCCTCAAAAGAAGTCGTGGACCTATAACCATATCATCGAGCTAAGAAATTAGTAATTTCAATTTACGTCAATCTTTATCAAAAATGCACTGAGAAGTATACCGATGAAGAATTCATAAATTAGAGTGAGTGGGGTCAAACTTAAGACTAGATGTGCACATCATGCCTCGAACAGCAAGCCATCTTCAATCCTCATTGAATTGTTAAGTTATATAACTCTAAATCTGGTAGTAATATGTCAAAATCAGAGTGAAAGCCTTACCATTTTTGCCAACATAACCTTAGTGTTGCAGAGCTCGGCTCTCAACTCGTCATGATGCAAATGAAGCCATTGTGGTGGGTAGGTATTTACCCTAACAGTGTCAAGACAATCCACATTGTCAATCAAAATGAAGAAATCGCCATCTTCGAGTTAAGACACATGTTTAGGGTTTGGTTAGTTCATGTAGATCCCTTCCACTTAATTTCTTTCATGTGAGTTGAGTGACAAGCAACCCCATGTGTATACAAGTCCCATGAGGGCCTCAAGGTCCAAATGTTCATCGAACGTTAGGTATATAATCCATTATGGAGACAAATACTTTGTATATTTGGGTAAACATATATTATCAATAGGTTTGGTAGATAATATAAGATGCTACTCTCTATGTGTGTGTGTGTGTGTGATAGGTATCTGATGGGCCCCATAATTGTCTACTCTATTAGGCCCATTTGATTATTTTTAGACACTTAAAACATGTATTTGACCCCTTTACTTGCACATCATAGAGTTAATTTGTAGTATTAATGGATGCTTAATAATTTGGTTTATTCTTGCATATTATGTGCCTAATATTATTTATTTTTTTAGAATATTGTGAGAATATTGGGCAGCTTATGAAGATTTGGAGGATGAGATAATCTAAGGATTTTATCCTTACAACAGGATGGACCAAGATTGATTAATAAATGAACAGATATGATGAAATTAATGAACAAGTTCTTAAGCTCCAGTGATTGAAAAAATCTAGGAATGTGTTCCCTACCATTTAATGCAAATTCTTAGTGTTGGGAAATAGATCCAATTTTTGAGGGATTTTGGAGGGGAAAGTTCCCTCATTTTAAATAAAATGCTTCATCATCACTTTTTATAAGTACCAATTCGAATTTTCGTCTATAGGCATATTTCCTTAGTCTTATTGTGGAGAAATCTTGTTGTTTAGCAGCTCTACTTTTATTTCTAGCAGGGATGTACTTGGATTGATTCAAATGGTGAAGTTTGGTTCCATTTTTAGCTTCTAAATCTTGGTTTCCTTCCTATGACTTTGAGTCCTTGGGCTTGACCATCCCAAGAGACTTGGAGCCCTCTTGTACAAATTATTTATTTTCTTTGAATGTCTTTTTCACTCGCATCTCTTATTTATGCATTTAGTATTCATGCCTCTTTTGTTGTAGGTTACATTGCTTAAATGATTGAAGTGAGTTGTTTTGAAGGTTATTTATAGAGTCACAAGCATGATTCGTCCTTAGAACAGGTTTGAAAAATCATATTCATCATTAAGCTACTTGGATTGGTTTACTAGTTCACAACTCTAGAATTTGTGGAAGTCTCTTGTAGCAAAATAGTAGTAATTTTCTGCTATTTTTTAGAACATAGTAATGAGATTCATTTGAGTTGATTCCATTTTTATTGGGTCATAAAAATACTCGAGTTAATAGCAAAATTCACACCATATCTTTTTCACTTGATTAGGTTAGGCATTTGGTAGGTTAACTAGCTCACTAGTTCTTAAATTTCCGACTTTTAGAGTAGTAATTTTCTGCTATTTTTTTAGAACGTGTTAATAGGGCTATTTTGGAGTTATTCCACTTGGAACAAATTCCTAGAACATCCTACTTAATAACAAAATTTATCCCATCTTATTTTCATTTGATTTACTTAGGCATTCGGCAAGTTATCTCACTCATGTAGCAAAACAAAGCCTCTTGTAGCACATGTAAACTTGACCCGATCTACTCCAAAAGCTTGTTTTTTGTCCCTTAGGCTTCAAAACCATGATTAAGTAAGACCAAAAACCTCTTAAGTCTTTTCTCTTCTCCATTTCAATTCACCTCTGCAGTTATGGTTAATGGATAGATTCATGACTTGAAGATCATAATGATGATTTTCATGATTACTTTATAAATCACCTTATGAATTTTGTTGACAAAATCTATCTTGAATGTAGTGATTGAAGAATGGTTTCATTTTGTTTCATAGATATTAACCTATGGTTTCCATTTCCAACATTGTTATCTCTATTGCATAGATTAATGTCCACATTTTTTCAAATAGGATTAACATTTACATTCATGCAAAGTAGAATAGCCTTTCCTTTTTGCAAAAGTAAGTAGGATTTCCTCTCTCCAAAAGTAATTAGGTTTCCTTTCTGAAAATAGAGTAATATTTCCATTTCTTCAATTAGTTTAGGCTTGGATTTCATGGCATTCACTTCATTGCATCAAATCAATGAAAGAAGGACACATTTCATGCTGCACATATAGTGCCACCTCTTAAATTTGTACGAACCCCAAGTTGATAAATTAAGTTGGTAGCCATTTGAGTTGCAGCATTCTTGTTGCAATATCGAGGCTCATCAGTATCAACATAGAGAAATATGTCCAACCATGTCTATACATTAAATAGGTAACAAATAGTTAGATGGATTAGCCTAAGGTATCATAAGGAGAAAGAAAAATAGAAATAGCATTAACCCTCATCCCTAGGTTTGGATAGGGACTTATACCAAGTTAATAATATAGTAATATCATGGTCTTGAATATTGGAAAAAAAAAGACATGGCACAGACAAGAGATATATGAGTTAATTTAAACGTGATGTTCAACCTAGATTGGGCATCAAGCTAAAAAATTTAAAAACAAATACAATACCAATGACATATATATAATACATGACAATGTCACTTGTTGCAAAAAAATCAAATTGAAGGACAGGTTTAATTCTTTAAGTAAAGTGGAAGTTTTCTTGTTGATATAGACAATATTGTATTTGACATATATATATATATATATATATATATATATATATATATATATATATATATTGACAATGTAATTTATGGTTATTTTCTAAGTAATTTAGAAGAGATGTTACATATCGCATCAAAGAAAAATAGGTTTCAACATTATGGCCTTTTAGCTAACCATGATTTTATTTAACAAAATAAATGCTTTTTTTGCACAGAACAAAAATAAGAGTAAGTAGAAGGAATAAGTGATGGAAAAACCACAAGGAGACACTCACATTCGTGAAGAAAGAATCTGGGTGCATCTAGATGAACAAGCATAAATGCAAATGCCTATAGTGGAATCAGTAAATGTGATGAGACATTTGAGGATAGAATTAGTGAACCTCTATTATTTCAGGTGAAAGCACCCTAGGGCTTTGGGTTAGAACCACAACAGAGCATAAGCAAACTACAACAGAAATACTCAAACAGCTCAGGCAAGATGCTTATATTATCAAACTACGTAAGAGTGACCGTACCCGAGTTTCCTTCGTTCGAGTAGGTCCCGCAGGGTTCAGACCCTCTGCAACTCCTAATGTTCTTCAAACCTAAAAATCATTCAATTCAAACATACATAGCAATACAAAAGTAAATCATATTCACGAAATTGACTTTATATCATATAAACAAATGATTGATCATACATCAAAATGACATTCATATATGAATTAAAACATAATTTGATGCACAAACATAGTTAATTTTGGAAACAAGACAACATTTCTTTTATTTCAGTAAGCTATAAATAACATGGAGAGAATTCACCTGAGTCTTTCTCTGGCTCCAAGCGAAACTGCCCTCCGGATTCGTCCTATCCTAGATTTCAACAATCTTCTTCCATCACCAACACCATGATATCTCAAGCAAAAGGAAGGATATATATAATCAAGGAAACAAGGGTTTCCTGAAGCTTGTGGAAGTGCGTGAGGCACAGGGATTCATCAAACTCAGTCAGGGATAATCTCAGTATAATAACTCTACCTCTTCTCCTCCCTTGAAGACCTTCCCATAGAGGTCTATTTATACCTCTCCCAATTAGTTTTTTAGTTGGGAAACTGTTGGACCATGGGAAATAGAAGGTAATAAACAGGTAAAACCCATGAACTCCTCCCAAAATTAAGGAAATTTATTTTTTTAATTGTTTTGATACATATACGTAGGTTTGGTATTGACTGACCCGCGTGTACACGCTTTTAGCTCAGGGAAAAGTGGCGTACAGGGAATAAAACACTGTTTTTTATATATTTGGACCAAGTTTGGAAGGAGGGGTTTCCCTAGGCCATAAACAAAGCATCATATATACCAAGAGTGGTAAATGGTGCTATAACATCTATGCAAGACATGAGCAATTGTTAAAAGTGAGTGTTGAAAAAGAGAAACTTATTAAAACTCTAACAAACAAATCCAAACCAAAGATTGCGGAAACTGTGAGGGAGGAACAGGACCGTGGAGAGAAATCCAGGTAGAAGCCCTTTGAAGAAGAGGCTGAAAGCAAAGAATATAGATATAAGGGGGAGGAAGAACATAGTTTACAAAGAAAAGAAATGGAACTACAAGGAGAATTCAAGAAGATCAAACCCCAACCTATGATGGGGAATCAGGAGAAACAACATAAGTGTGGTTGCTTAATTCAGTAGGAATTTTCAAGTTTATGATTATTCTACTAAACCAAAGCTAAATAGATACCTACTAGTTATTAGGAAAAGCTTCACTATGGTGGGAATAAGTCATAACACTGCATAATTCAAAAAATAAGGACGTAATTGGGAAGAATTTCATAGATTGTTTAAAGAAAAGTACTTAACTTAGCGATATGACAAGGCCAAGAAATTTCATGAGTTGAAAATTGGTCCAATGTCAGTGGATGAGTTAGTGACGAAATTTGCTCATCCTTTCAAGTATGTACCATATATAAGAGAATAAAAAGCTAAAGTGCATCGCTTTATAAATTCTCTTCCTCTCTCTTTTAAGGAACGAATTGAGTATGATAATCCTAAAAAAATGGATGAGGCAATTAGAAAAGAGAGAATATTCTATCAACAAGCCAAGCATAGAAATGAAAACATGAAATGTGGCCTAATAAAAACAAGGACATATTTTCTCACGGTGGAAAAGGAGGAATATATGGTCCTTTAAGAAATTTGGTAAGGGCAATCAAGGTTGAAACTTCAACAAAAACATCAATTAGAGCCAAAGAACGCAAACTCAAACTAGATCCAAATAGATATAATTAAGTAATAAGTTATTTAGTGGGAAGGATAAAGAACCTTTAAAATGTCAAGGTTGTGGAGAACCCCATATTTTGCGAAATTGTCCCCACAAATCAAGATTTGTGCATAATCTAAAGAATATTCAAGAGGCCTCCATTGTTAACAATGTGGCCAGGAATATTCCACAAATCAACGCAACATTGAAAAAGCTTCAAGAAGATAATCAATCAATCATGATGGATATAGAAGGTACAATTTTAAACCAATCTTTTTCTGTTTTGATATACCCTAGTGCCAATTTAAGTTATATTAGTCCCCATATTGTAGAAAAATGTAGAAAAAGGTTTGAAAAATACAAAAATGTGTGGCTATTCCACTTAGCTACTAGCACAAAAAGAAAAATTACTAATTAGGTGAAGACATGCCCAGTCATGTGTTAACGGTTCTAGACCCGCCAACACATCAGGGGATCTCCCGATAAGATGTCCCAACTAGTCTCACCTTGACCGCGATTACGCACAGAGGTAAGTAAGATGTCCTTGTTGGTAGCAAGGGTGTGACATGCATAGCAAGCCAAGGAAGGTGCATGAATGGTTCTAACACATAGAAGATGGAATGAGTGCGCCCCTTGGAAACCTGTGTAAACATGCGGCTTGGAAGGGAACACATGAGCAAAGATGCATCACGAATTGGAATATAGGAGAACCAACAATCCAAAGTGACGGTTAAACCAACAACACATCTCAGTAGGATTCATACATACATATACAGAAAGATTCTATACATACATGCATAAGAAAACAGATACATATATCATTAGAGTAACCAAGTTAACCAAAATACAATAACAACATATGCATGAAACGTGTTGGCTTTGTTATATTACGAAGTGAAAATTCCAATTATACAGTACAACCATGACCAACCACTAGTCCCGATAATGAAACGTTACAGTCACTACCGCCTGCTCCTCCAAAGGGATGTACTAAGTCTGCACTGTGGAGAAGCCAAGGTTCATTATAATACTCTCCAAGATTTCTCTAAGATACTCCTATAGGAATCTTGGCTAACCAAAAGCCTCTACAATGAGTTATGAGGTTCTATAAATAGCAAAGGGTGGGGTGGCCCTTGACATTCCCCTTTGTGACTCTTCACCTGCCCTCATGACTCTTCATCTACTACATGGTTGTTACATTCAACTATCGACACTTGGACTTCCTCTTTACAAGGCATTACATACAATATGCACATGTACCCATGTGAGACAAAATGGGCTTGAGCAAGCCATGCAAGCTATCACTAACACTCGGATAGTTGTGGTAAGATTAACTCTTCGACATCCTTGCGATGATCAATGGTGACAAATTGATGCCAAGCTTGGTCATCCATGATGGTGTCCACGCACTCAATGGTGACATCCTGCTGAAAGCGAACTCTTGCATTTGCTACATCCAGGTACACCAATATGGCTCCTCTATCCAACTCGTTTGATAACATGCGCATCAACGTCTTAAGTTCAGTTGGACTAGCAACATACTTGTGCATAGTGTCTGTGTTGATCTCCAAGTGTGTGTTGGTGACCATGTGCATCAACTTGTTGAAATACATGTTCAGCTCCAGTCAGACTTGCTTCTTGTCTTTGTCTCGGTGAGTGTGCCAATGGGTAGGATCGCATGCGTGCGCATAATCAAATCCATGCTCCTGAATATTGCATGTGATCAATGCACTTCTCACACTTTCTACTCCATGCCAACGGTTGGGTTGGGTCTATAACCTGTATGGGTGCAATTTCATCAGTCTGTGCATGTTGCGCCTCCTGTTGTATATGTTCCTATTGCAACTCCTTCTCTTGTCTGTGCAGCGCCTGTTCTTCGTTGAGTTTCCACTTCAGCACCTGCAACTCCTTCTTTATTTCTCTCTCTTCCTTATCACGATCATCTTGTCGTGTCATCACCTCATAGCCTTAGTCCCGAAAGTTTCTTTCATCACAAGTGGATCTGCTTGAACTTTCAACTTTGCTTTGCTTCTACGATGTAAACAACCTTCCTCTTTCATTTGTCGCATGCAAGTCTACTACCTTCTGCTACTACCGATGGTGTTGCTCTATGTGATGTTGCTACCAGTTCATCTTGATATCCTTGTTTATGAACAACTTGATGTCTTCATAGATAGGAAACTTGATAGACACTTGATCGACTGCATCCCCAGTTGCGCTCTTAACAATGTCTTTAACTCTGATCTCCTGGAAACCATTATACATGTGTTGCTGAGAGGAAGACGAACACTTGTGATACCCGAAGGCATAGCAACACTCATGGCAAGAAATTTATGAGTTGAAAACCAAAACAAACTAGACAACTGACATGCAACACACATGTGTGACTGTTTGTGAAGATTGCGCAATTTTCACTAGGAGGCTGGGAGACTTACTTCCAAAACTACATAAGGCATAGTCTAGGTTACCGGGAGGCTGACTGACTGCTGGAACGGAGCTATGCACAGTCCATCCTGGCCTGCTGAGGACTGAAACTATGCAATGCGCAATTTCAGTCAGCAGTGACATGTAAACTAACAAACTGCATTGCGCAGTTTCTGGGGCCAAAAAGGCACTGCCTCCCAGAATTGCACAATGCAAGCCTGGGGGCCAGTGTTGGGCTAGACTTGCACAATTTCTAGAAGGAAGGAAAAGCCTTCAATTCTAGAAATGAGCATTGCTAGCTGGGCAAGGCAAGGTCCGGGCCAAAACAACCTAGACCCACTGACGAGCGACTGAAAACATGAGAAGCCTGAATGCATGGTGATATTGAGTGTAAACAAGAGTGAATGATCATACATGCAAACAATAAGTGCAAGTTTTATAAAATGGGAAAACATACATGTGTGTGAAGCGGGTCACCATAACAGTGACTTTCGGTGAAAAAATAGTGTCAAGCATGCGACAGCAGTGAGATGCAAACAAAAACTGAAAAGGTGCTTCTACAAGCTAACATACATCAAAACGACAGCAAGAACTCATTGAAATCAAGTAGACAACACTTACACAAAGAGAAACACAAAAAGTGACAGAAACACAACGCAAGACATGAGAATCAAACTTACCCTAAAACAGCTAAGTTGAAAATGCTGAAGACTCCTGGATGTGATGTGGGATGTCAGAACTACAAAATTAGTGTGAGGAATGAGCTCTACAACATCCGATTCATAAGTTTTGATAAGATCGAGCTTATGACGTGCATGCCACAAATCTAGGAAAAGGCGACACTTGGCGAGAGGTTTCTAAAATTATCTACGCATGTAACCTCTAGCTGCTAAAACTAGATCCCTTAGATCTAGGGATGCCTCTGCATGATGCCTTTTGTTATTTCAGGAAAAGCATCCCATGCATGCAAATCAATTTTGCTTGCTCCCAGAGGGAATCAATCAACGTGAAGGCACATGCATTGGTCTGCAATCTTGGGATGAAAATTTGTGCAGTTTCTGAGCTGATTTGGGATAGCTGTCCCAGAGGGATTGCACAATTTATGGGGTCAGCAGGTGACTGTCTCCCAGAATTGCACAATTTTTGGGTTGAGCTGTAGTGTTGGGTCAGATTGCGCAGTTTTCTCAAGGAAGCATGTTTGATTGTTCTATGAAATTTTGGAGCTCAGAAGGTTACCCAACAATTTTGTGCAATTTTGGGCTGAGCAGAGTTGGTTTCCTGTCAGGCATTGTCCAATTTCTAGGCTGAGCAGGTCATTGCCTCCTAGAATTACGCAATTTCTAGGCTGAGGCCCAGTGCTGGGTCAAATTCCGCAGTTTTCTAAAGGAGGATTGCCTAACTGTTCTGCGCAATTCTGGAGCCTAGTAGGCTGCCCACTGATTCGCACAATTTCTAGAGGGAAGACTATCTCCCCTCCAGAATTGCACAATTTTCTAGGGGAGTGTCTCAGCCATCAAATGATCTAAGTCCGGAATATCGGCCTATGGGAGGGAGACAAACAAGCTGACATTCATAGGCTGGTAGGCCACTGAAACTCAGTTGAATCCCATGTACTTGACAGTGCAAGACATGTTGTTAAGTATGGTTGGTAGGGAGGCTCAAAAATGAAGCTAAGGAAAAATTTTGGAGGGTGGTTGTAGCCGCTACAACACTTGGAAACACATTGGTAGATCTCCAACTCTCTGCATGGACCTTGTTCGTGAAAAGAAAATCTAAAACCTCTGGAAGTACTGTTTAGTTCTTTGTTCGTCTTGGTTTCCACACTTGCTTGATTGTAAGACGTAGCATCTGCCAAGCTCTTGGTCAGTCAGCATACATTCCAAGCCAAGCCAACACAACTGTTTCAATTGGGGATAAGGGGTATATTGGTGCATAATCCATATGATAGTTAGAGTTTAAGTTTTCATCTTTGGTGTTGCTCCACTGCCAGCAGGCTTGGATAATACCCTGGCAAAGTCACGCAGGAACATAAGCATTGCTCCACTGCTAGCGAGCCTGGTCAGTACCCAGGTGGAGTTATTTGTATCACCTCTTTGCGTAGGAATCCTTTCTCTTCTTTCAACTTATTCATTTTTCATTTTTTGAAATTTTTACACATTTTCACTTTTTTCATTTCATTTTCATAACTGTGCATAGCACTTATTCATTTCATAGGTGGAAGAGGGATCCCGACTTATTGAGAGTAGAAGAGGTTGTTATTTTAGAGAAGTAGTTTGTATATACCTTTGACATGCTTGCTAAGGTTTTTCCCCTCACCTTACTCTACTTAACTAAGCTAACAAGGATTAACCCAAAAAGAACCGACTAGAGTAGGTGATACTAGTTAGCACGCAAGTGTTTTGTTTTGACCAAACTTCATTACGAACATCACGTATTTTCCATTGCTGTATCATGGATTGAAGACAACAAGTTCTTCATACAGAGGCAAGACAACAGATAACCAAGTATTGATAACTGCACAAGTCCTCTTGTACTTTACCTAGCTTGTTTCTAGAGTTGCACACGGTTTCATGTGAGACTAACCTACGAATGTAAACAAGCAAACAAACAACAAAACAAAGCAAAAGTAGAAGTAAATGCATAAGCAAAGCGAGTAAGCAAACAAACAAGCAAGCAAATGAACGAACAAAGTAAGAAGCAAACATGCATGCAAACAAACAAACCAAAAGCAAACACTACTCCCACTCCTAAGCTTACAGTGCATGGGTCTGCTTATGTAAAGTGATACTTCCAATGTAGCCATTAGTGCATTGGTCGACCCATGTTGGTCAAAGGCATGGTTCGCTAATAGCACAACTATGCGAACTAGCAAACATGAAAGATATAATAGTGAAGCCAAACACACTCTAGGTTTAAATGTGTCCACATAACATAATTGAGTGCAAATGCATGGCATGCAATCCGTGGACTTACCATGGTGTTGTGTTGCACTATGTGCAGATGTTAAGTGCATGCATTCTCTCAACTGTGACATGCAAGCAAACATGAGAAAGGTATACCACTTACATTGCATAAGTGTGTTTGCTATGTAAGATTCCTCCAATGCATGAGCGATGTGATCATGTAGTTTGAGTGGAGGAAGTGAAATCTAATTGTTTGGTTGATCTTCAGCACGGACAGATGAGTGATGAGGAGCCTTGGGTATTTGAACAATTTCCTAATCTGAAGTGAAACCAACCTCAAGGCAGCGAGGACCTGACATAACCATCAGCTTGAGCTGAAGTGCCTCAACAGTTTGCAGAGTTTTAACTTCGTCGACAAATAAATCATCATAGACCAGTGCCTTAGACAGATTAACAACAATTGAATCAACATCGTGATCAGGTGAAGAAGTAGAGCAATCACGACAACCAAGATCAGAAAATTCAGGATGTTTGTCGTCATCCTCATGATTTGATGAATCACACAGAGGGGTAGATGAGAAGCAAGAATGTTCACCCTCTGCGTTTCCAGAAAAAGTAGATGAAGAATCAAGTGGATGTTCAATGAATGATTTGTCCTCTCCAATGTCAAATGATGGACTGACATCCGATGTGTTTTGCAATTTATCAACAATAGGTGCATCCATGGATGAAGATACATGAGCAAAATCAGGGATGGCAGAATCACCAAAGATGTTGGGGAAAAGCGAAGGAGGCACAAATGAAGGGGAATCATCCTTTATCGTGGGTTGATTCTCAGGTTCATGTTCATACCTTTCATGAATGACAACACAGGCTGGTTGTGCAACACCAACTCCATCGATGGCTTGATCCTCATCATGAGGGCTTCACTCAATGGACCCATGACATATCACATGCATTCGTGGCATATTAAACAATACCCTTAATTTCACTACATATTGGAAAATACCTCTAAAAATCACATTGTTTAACCCCCTACCAATATGAGCTTAACACACCTTCCCAATTTAAAAACCCCTACATTCACTAGATATTATAGGTATCCATTTTTTATACCCTTTTATATTTTTTCATTAACTTTGGGATCCATCTTTTATACCTACCAATAGAAAAACCCTCTGCCCTCTTTATATCCCCCAATATATTATGTCATTTTTTACTCAATAAATATCCCCCAATATGAATGCACGTGCTATGGTATCCCCCCCCTGAAGCCCCTGTGATCCTCATTCACAACAAGTGTAGCGTCCAAAATGGAAGAACACAAGATAGTGCAATCTAGATGATCAGCAAAACACGAAGACGGAGGTTGAGGTAAGACATGCATGTGACAACCCATGGGCTTTGCAACCAAGTCTACGTGAAAATTGAGAGAAGTGATGTTGGGAGGATGTGACAGTTGAACGGACGTGTGTGCATGTTCTCCCACATCACTTTGCGGTGGTGAAGTTGTTTGATGAGAGGTTGGCAAACAGTCACTTGTGACAGCGACCGTGTCTATCTGTGATTGTGCAACTCCATCACCGAAGTATGTTGAGCGGGGTTTGAGCTTGAACTTCTTCTTGGGATTGACAGATTTGGTAAGACAATATTCAAATATGTCCATGAGATACTAGAATTTCATCTGACTTTTCAGAGCTTGAAACTGCAATACACAGAAGTGGTCCCAAAACTCCATAGATGATTCTTGCAGGGTCTTTTATTGTTTTAACATTTTTTGGTCAAGAGGTTTTGGATCAAAATGATGGAAAGTAGATTCGATGAGATCACAGAACTGCTCAAGTGAGTGCACTCTACCGGGTAGTAGACTCCAACACCACCTTAGTGGGCATTCGCGAAGTGTGTATGCAAGAAGCATGTTGGCCTCTTCTGCATTGAACTCGTCTACGAGGAATGCATAGAAGTATTCTAAGTACTCAGGCCATGCTACTTTGTCTTCACCATCATACATGAATTTGGATAAGAGATTATCAAACTCCCTCATGATGTCGAGAGGTTCGTCGTGCAAAAAACATCCCGGAGGGATGAGCTTGACAGTATCCATGATGGATGTGCAAAGATTCAAAACAGGATGTGAGGACTCAGTTTGTCATTTGGCCCTCCTTCTAGTGAAAAAATGTTGATAGTGCTAGACACGCCAACATGACAAGGGATCTCCCCGATAAGAAGTCCCAACTAGACCTTAGATCATTTGGTGTAGGAGTCCCAGAAGTGGGTTGTACAATATCGCCTTGATCGTGATTGCACACAGAGGTAAGTAAGATGTCCTTGTTGGTAGCAAGGGTGTGACATGTGCAGCAAGCCAAGGAAGGTGCATGAATGATTCTAACACACGGAAGATGGAATGAGTGTGCCACTTGGAAACCTATGTAAACATGTGGCTTAGAAGGGAACACACGAGAAAATATACATAACAAAATCAAAGGTAAGTGAACCAACAATCCAAAGTGATGGTTAAACCAACAACACATCTCAATAGGATTCATACATACATATAAAGAAAGAGTCTATACATACATGCGTAAGAAAACAGATACAAATATCATTAGAGTAACCAAGTTAACTAAAATACAATAATGACATATGCATGAAACGTGTTGGCTTTGTTATATTAAGAAGTGAAAGTTCCAATCATACAGTACAACCATGACCAACCACTAGTCCCGATAATGGAATGTTACAGTCACTACCGCCTGCTCCTCCAAAGAGATGTACTAACTCTGCATTGTGGAGAAGCCAAGGCTTGTTACAATACTCTCCAAGATTTCTCTAAGATACTCCTATCGGAATCTTGGCTGACCAAAAGCCTCTACAATGAGTTATGAGGTTCTATAAATAGCAAAGGGTGGGGTGACCCTTGACATTCCCCTTTGTGACTCTTCACCTACCCTCATGACTCTTCATCTACTACATGATTGTTACATTCAACTATCGACACTTGGACTTTCTCTTTACAAGACGCTACATACAATCTGCACATGTACCCATGTGAGACAAAATAGGCTTAAGCAAGCCATGCAATCTATCACTAACACTCAAATAGTTGTGGTAAGACCAACTCTTTGACATCCTTGAGATGATCGACGATGGCGAACTGATGCCAATCTTGGTCATATGTGATGGTATCCGCATGCTCAATGGTGACATCCTATTGAAAGCGAACTCTTGCCTCTGTTGCATCCAGGTACACCGATATGGCTCCTCTGTCCAACTTGTCTGATAACATGCATGTCATCGTCTTGAGTGCAGCTAGACCAGCAAAATACTGATGCATAGTGTCTATGTTGATCTCCAAGTGTGTTATGGTGACCATGCGCATCAACTTGTCGAAATACATGTTTAACTCTAGTTGGAGTTACTTCTTGTCTTCGCCTCAGTGAGTGCGCCAATGGGTGGGATCAAATGCATGCGCATAATGAAATCCATTGTCTTGAACATTGCATGCGATCGACGACACTGCTCACACTGTCTTCTCCATGCCATCTAATGGGTTTGGTCTAAAACATGTATGGGTGTAGTTTCATCAGTATGTGCATGTTGCACCTCCTATTGCACATGTTCCTAGTGCAACTCCTTCTCTTGTATGTGCAGCTCCTATTCTTCCTTGAGTTTCTGCTTCAGCACCTGCAACTCCTTCTCTGTTTCTCTCTTTGCCTTCATTCGATCCTTTTTTCACGTCGTCGCCTCATAGCCTCAGTCTCCAAAAATTCTTTCATCACAAGTGGATCAACTTGAACTTGCAACTTTGCTCCACTTTTGTGTTGTCAACAACCTTCCTCTTGCATTTGTCACATGCAGGTCTACTACCTTCTGTTGTTGCCGATGGTGTTGCTCGTTGTGATGTTGCTACCATTTCATCTCGATATTCTTGTCTATGAACAACTTGATGTCTTCATAGATAGGAAACTTCATAGACACTTGATTGATTGCATCCCCAGTTACTCTGCTCTCCTGGAAACCATTGTACATGTGTTGTTGAGAGGCATACAAACACCAATGATACCTGGAGACATAGAAACACTCATGGCAAGCAATATTTCAATTGAAAACCAAAACAAACTATAGGACTAACATGCAACATACATTTGTGATTGTCTGTGAAGATTGCGTAATTTTCACCGGGAGGTTGGAAGACTGACTGCCAAAACTTCATAAGTGTTACACAGCATTTTGTCACTGTCCCTATACTCCCCGTTCCATGATCCTGGAGGACCTCTATAGTGAACCCTACATGCTTTCCTTTCATGAAGAAACTCCCATTGTGTCCCTCTTCATGAGAAAAACAAATCCCTTTTGCATCATTTCCCAAAAATATTTTGTTTTTCCCAGTTTACAAGACCAGCGCTAATGACCCATGTCCTCCTCGCGCTGATATGCAAGGATTACAACTGTCCCTAGCTTTGACTGGAGTGACTGAGAAATTTTCTAGTCGCGTCGATCCTCTTTTGGAAAGGTTTTAAATAAGGATTCGAAGCTTCGAGCTCTAGAAGCTTCATAACGGAAGTTTGGTAAATGGTTAGGCCAGATGGCGTCAAGGAGGTTAGTTTGGGCTCCTTTCCCCTATTAGGATGGAACTACCTCAAGAGGTAAGACCTTCTCCCATGAGAAGAGGAACCATCTCCCTTCCATCCATGCTATATAAATTCACACTTCTCCCTCACACACAACTAGAGAGCTACAACTATGAATAACTTGTTGATTACTCCTAAATCAAAACTTCAACCAGAGAATTTGTGGTGAAGTAAAATTGTAATTGCAGACACAAACAATTCCTTTAGCCTGAGAGCAGGTCTAGACACAAACAAGACATTCTATGGAATATTTCCTTAGGTTAGAACCAATTAAGAGGGCCCACCTCTTAGTACGCTTATCTCGTTTGGTGATGACCTTGCTTCCTCGCTCCAGCTACCTCTCGTTTCCTTCTTCGAGCACCTGAAATAAGTAAATAATAGCAAACAAAAACCGTGATAATAGACAAATTGTATTCAACCTACTTAACAATTCAAGAAACATTAAGCCATAAACATGTGAGATGACATATTATGTAGTAAATCAATCGATAGTTGCATATATATTAAATCAAGAAGAGATTACAACTGTTGTCTTGACATTGTTGTTCTCCTCCGACAAATTTCGGTTCACACACACTTCCGTTAGCATTCCATGATGACCTCAACAATGGTAGTTTTAAGGCTCTTCTCTTTAGTCTTCACACCTAATTAGAACTAGCTTGTGCTTGTGAAAATGGGAGGTTTATACAGCATGGATGGGAGGGAGATGGTTCCTCTTCTCATGGGAGAAGGTCTTATCTCTTGAGGTTGTTCCATCCTAATAGGCGAAAGGGGTCCAAACTAACCTCCTCGACTCCATTCAGCCTAACCATTTACCAAAATTCCATTATGAAGCTTCTAGAGCTAGAAGCTTCGACTCCTTATTTAAAAAATTTCCAAAAGAGGATTGACGCGACTGGAAAAAGGCTCAATCACTCCGATCGGTGCTAGGGACAGTTGTAATCCCTTCATATCGCCACGAGGAGGACACGGGTCATTAGCACCAGTGTTGTAAACTAGGAAAAACATGATATTTTTGGGAAATGATGCAAAAGGGAATTGTTATGCTCATGAAGAGGGACAAAATGGGAGTTTCTTCATTAAGGGAAAGCATGTAGAGTTCACTGTAGAGGTCCTCCAGGATCATGGAATGGGGAGTACAAGGATAGTGAAAAAATGTTGTGTTATAGATTCCCCCTAAAGCATGAAGGCCGAACTAGAGTGAGGGGTGAAATGCTTTATAAATTAGTGCAGGGAACCAGAATCTGTCTTTGGAAAACCTGCAAACAAGTACATATACATATACATTATTGAAAAATTTGTAAAATGATACGTGAATCATGGTATGGACTCAGCCATCCAGAGAATGAGCATGTAAATGGATCCAAGGTATGGGCATGACCATCCAGCAGAAAGGATCATAATGAAACCAAGGTATGATCGCAGCCATCCAATAATGAGAAGGATCACATATGACAACTCATGGTATGGTCGCAGCCATCCATCTGAAAGAGACATGTATATCAACATGATCATGTCAAATTGCCTTACAACCCGGACTTCTGTAATCTGAGCCCAGGGTCTTGCACTGCAACAAGACCCGATCAAAGTACAAATTCTAACATGTGAATAGATGTGTTGACGTTGAACATGCTAGAAAATCTCTTGATTACCAGCCGTGATGTGAACTATTAACAAGCATGAGAGAACCCATCAATAATGACAATGGTCCTCAAGGTACTATTAGCACAATTCACAGAATGTGAGTAAAGGAACTGAAATCGAACACCCGTGAAATCACCCGATCAAAAGCCAATGATGTGAACTTGTCATCGAGTGTGAAGAACTTGCCATTAGGGCATGAAATCTCTAAGGTACTGGAAGGGAGTCTCTCGGTCAACTTCCAAGATAATGAGCTGAAGTCAACAAGAAGGGACCGTGTCGAAGGAGGGCCATGATGTATCCCACATCATTGACACAAGACTTAGGGATGCAAATTATTTTGGATGATACAAAAAATCAAGGGTAAGTGTAATTGAAGAGGGCCTAACTCTTGAACATATCGATGACACAATTCTGGAGTTTGGTAGCTTTTGGATCCATGGGATCGGTGGTCATGATGATGTAGCAAATATCAAATGGAAGGCAAAAATAAATGGCCCAACCCAGGAAGGTTGGTAGATGAAGTGAGGATATCCCAACCCGACACGAAGTAGAAAGTTTCATGTTCAAGAGTGAGCTGCCGACACAACTGATCGAATTTCCAAATTTTCCCCCACCATTTCTGTCAAGTACCCCAATTATTTTTAAATCGCAAGCTTGAAGGGGATAGCATATGCTTGCACTGTAAGTTCATCCTTCGGATGAACCCAACCTTGTAAGTTTAATGAGGCCTAGGAAGGAGAAGCTCATGTTCGTCATGGTGACAAATCCGATGTCGTTTAATATTTTAATGACTCCGACAAAGGTTTAACTTGATATATTTTTCATGCTTAGAGAGTTTGAAAAAGGCACAAAAAAGAAAACTCCACATGGTCCCTTTTCGTACATTTGTGTCTCTCGAACCCAAGAAGGTAGAAAATTATACTCGAGAGAACCACTTGACCATTTCAGTCAAGGAGTACCTTTTTCGTAAATAGTGCAACCCATCCCGAAAAAGGGGTAAACGTACATTGGGTGCATGATGTTTCGCAACCTTTAACGAGTTCAAAATGACAAGAGCTTGGCAATCTTTTCATGTTTAAAGGGTTGGAAAAGAGCTTGAAAGCGGACCCCCCGTTTTATTCTCTTCAATGAGTCAAAAGGGAAAAATACTCGGCAATATTTTCATATGAGTTTTATGAGTCAAGAAAAGAGTTGAAACATGACTCAGTACCATCATCGAACATCCATCACCTGTCATTGTGCAAAAGGTAAAATGCATTATCCAATTCTTGAGGAAAAATAGGTCAAAAATACTTAAAAGCCCTAAGATTTCATGAAAAACTGAATAAAAGGAGGGAAAAGTAATTTTTTTTACCATTTACCATTTTTCCTTTATGTGAAAAAAAATTACCCACTTGTGCCCTAATTTTTCCAGAGCATATTGCGGGAGATCTGGGAGGCCGTTTGTGGAGACGTCAGTTGTAGGTAAGAGCCAATCCCTTAAGCTCCATTTCCATACTGTTTATTCATGTTTTTATCCATTTTTTGGATTTCTAAGAGAGGTTTTGGCACAAAAAAATAGCCCTCGGTCGAGGTGATTTCCGGGCACGGAATCACACCGGCTAAGGTTTGCTAAAACTGCCAACCGCACTGTCGACGGAACTATTTTTAAAAGTGGTGCGCCAATGCCGTGAACAAAGAAAAAAACCATTTTTCTATTAAATCCACCGTTTAAATCCAAATTTCAGTTGCCAAAAATGATTATTGACTTGAATACATGGTTTTTGCAGGAAAGAATCGTCGAAAATGGTGGACTGGAAAGAATGTGAGCACGAAGATGTGGACACCCAAGCAATGGCTTATCTAAATTACTTGGATGCCTTGAGGAACTGTGGGCTCCTCAAGTTCTTTCTCACACCAGGCATATGGGCTCAACCTGAGCTGCTTTGATACCTGATTAGTCTCTGGGACATAAATCAGGAAATTTGTATCATTGGCAACCAGGAGCTAGAGTTGGAGGCTTCAGACATTTATTTCATCACAAGATTATCCCAGAGAGGGGAAATAGTCAACCTATATGGGTTAAGGCCAATTGGGGCAAGCATATCCATGCTACTTGCTGAAGATCTCACAGAAGCTCTCAAATCAAAAAGCGGCAAGATTGAGATTGCAACTATGCGAGATCTTACACTGAGAGTGTTATTGTTGACCATCAACAAAGTGGTTGGGTCCCAAGCAGTTCACGAAACCAACAAGTCAAAGTTTATGTATGCTATCAACTGTACAACACTGACAATCTTCAATTGGGCAGAAACTATGAAGATCAACATGAAACGCTAGTTCTCAAAAGCTAAGGCATGGAACCTGAAGCAATTTTGCTTCGGATATGTGCTAGTGGCCTTCTTCCCAGAGTGGGTTATGTTGTTCCAATACCAGCTGACTAAGGTGGATCTGTCGATGCCACGAGACCCATGGATGGTCCGTTGGAGTTTATTGATGCCTAGAATCACCAAGGGCCATCATATGTCCTTCAAGCTCGCCTTTTTCTCATGGCTATGACGACAGCTGATCATAGTGGAGGATTGACCTTACAGCGGTACCGACTTCTACGGAGATCTGGATATGCCGCTTCCAGATAGGGAGGATTTCGACAATGAAGGTAAAAAATTAATTTTTTATTTTGTAACTTAGTAACTGAAGAACCCACAGTAAAAACCATTTTTCCTCAATGTTTCAAATCCCAACAGGGATCCATCATTAGGACTATTTTGAATGTTGATAGAAGAAGAGCTCAATTGCAAGAATTAAATAGTTATGAGGTGAGCTGTTTTGTTTTAAGGTTTTAGAGCAGCCCTAGCATCAATTACAGACCAAAGATATTTGTTGATGTTGTTGGCTAGTTTCAGGTGTGCTGAAAACGCTGAGCGTCCAAGATTGTCTAGAGAAGCTCTAACCCTCTTAATTTATGCCCGAATTAGAGTAGTGATTAATTGAAAAAATGCCTTCCTATTGAATTTGTTATGTAATATAAGGTTAATTTGCACAAATGAGGGAATGAGATTATTGTCACGACAATTTTTAAGAAATTGAAGGTCTGCAGCTCTTCTTGCTATCTTCACCCTAAATTTTTCGAGTAAAATGATTTCACTCCATGTATCCCCTCCGCATAGGGAAATGATTCTGGATTTAAGACCTCTGTGGTTAATATCTTGTAACTTAGTAACTGGAGAACCCACAGTAAAAACCATTTTTCGTCAATGTTTCAAATCCCAACAGGGATCCATCATTAGGACTATTTTGAATGTTGATAGAAGAAGAGCTAAA